>WOUA01000027.1:0-469812 GCA_021397985.1 Sporothrix dimorphospora
GGTTCCATATGATGGATCTGCCCCTGAGAGGCCTCACTTAGCCATTCCTGTAGAATGCATGCACATTATCCCACACATTTTTGGCATGCCCCAAACCGCATTTAAGGACATGATTCAGAAGAGGTCTAGAAATGATACATACACCGTTTGACAGGCTTTGTGTGACGGGTAAAATATGTAAATAATTTGAACTGCAAAAAGAAGCCGTTTGGACATCCAATTGGAACGCAGAGACGGCAGAGACGGTGAGCGTCACCTCGGTGTAGCTGGCGGCATTTCCACACCAAAGGAGCGCAATACGACGACAGGACCCCTCCGACTCGGCCGAGTGATGGAAGCTCGTGAATTGGGCGATTCGTCACGGGGCGATATAAATGTATGCTGAGAGCCATTTTAGACACCAACGGCCTCGGCTGTTGGTGAAGCTTGCCGTGCTTCCCGTGCCCCTGACGCTTTTCATCACTGGGCCGGTGCCTGTCAGATGGTGCATTGTTGGTCTGTCTTGGGTGGTGGAGGAGCGTGGGGGACGACCCCGTACGACAGAGCAAGTGACCTCTTGCAGCAAGGAGATCTCCGAGAACGGCTCAAACGGCTGTTGGGGACAGTCTCGACAGCCTCAAGAGTGAATGCAGTCAGTGGCGATCCGAATTTGACAGGCTCACCAGGATGGACGGGGGACCTGAGACAAGGCGCCGAGACCGTTGCCGAACAAAGATCGAGAGCTGACTGGACCGGAGTCGAGACCGTCAGCGGTGGAGCAGAAAAGGGGAGTTCCGCGCAAGTCTGGCCAGACGAGCCAGATAAGAATAGACTCTCCGACTCTGGAGAGCGACGGCTCTTGCGGCGGAGCGCTCGTAGTGCGCAGTAGGGCGCGCAAAAAGCAGGCGGATCAGGCAAGGACGGCAAAGAAGGCCCCACACTGCACACCGTCCGCGCAAAGTCGTCCGTAGTTTCCTAGTTTCTCTCGCTTCCTCCGCGTAGTCCGTTGTTGTCCGTGTACCTGTTCGCCCTTGTTCGCCCCTGCCACTTCCATGATTTTCAGTTTTCTTTTTGCTCCACGTGACGAGGGAATTGGGCAGCATAAACGGGGGGGAAAGAGCTCCCTGGTCTGCTGGTCTCTGCTGCTCCTTTTGTTGTTCAGTTTTTTTTTGTTCTTTTTACCCTCTTTCCTTTTTTTTTTGTCATTTCTGTCTGTCTCTCTTTGTCTTTTTTTTTCTTCATCTCTTTTCTCTTTCCTTTTTTGTAAACGTGGGGGGACATGTGCACCTGACCGACAATCCCAATCCCGATCCGAATCCCCATCCCACACAACAAAAAGCACATAAATAAAAACTCTCACCGTCGTTTGTGAGATTTTCACGTTTGGACACCTACACACTCGTTTTTCGAAAACTTCACCCCCCTCCCTTCTTCCAATGGCCCCCCTCAAGCTCAACGACGCAAACCTGCCGCGCCTGGCCGAGGCCGCGGCCGCGGCGCCCAACGGTGCCGTGCCGCTGACGGTGCCGACGTACACGCGCGGCGGCAGCGTCAAGCAGGGCATCGTGCACATTGGCGTCGGCGGCTTCCACCGCGCGCACTTTGCCTACTACATCAACGAGCTGATGCAGAAGCACGGCCTCGCCGACTACGCCATCTGCGGCGTCGGCCTGCAGCCGCACGACACCGCCATGCGCGACGCTCTGGGTGGGCAGGATCACTTGTACACGGTGGTCGAGCGCTCGGCCAAGGGCAGCACGGCGCACGTCATCGGCAGCATCCAGGGCTTCCTGTTTGCGCCCGACGACCGCGAGGCCGTCGTGGCCAAGATGGCGCACCCGGACACGCACATTGTGTCGCTGACCATTACGGAGAGCGGCTACTACTACAACGAGCACACGCACGAGCTGCAGAGCGACGACCCTGCGATCCAGTACGACCTCGACCCGGCGTACGCCGACGAGCCCATCACGACCTTTGGCTTTTTGTACGCGGCGCTGGCGCGGCGGCGCGCGGCCGGCCTCAAGCCCTTTACCGTGCTTTCGTGTGACAACATGCACCGCAACGGCAGCATCACGCGGTCGATGCTCGAAACATTTGCGCGCCTGCGCGGCGACGCCGACGTGGCGGCCTGGATCGCCGACCACGTCGCCTTCCCCAACTCCATGGTCGACCGCATCACCCCGCAGACGGCTCCCGCCGACAAGGTGGCGCTGGCCGAGTCCTTTGGCATCGAGGACGCGTGGCCCGTCGTGACGGAGCCGTTTATGCAGTGGGTCATTGAGGACCGTTTCAGCGATGGGCGCCCCCCGCTCGAAAAGGTCGGCGTGCAGGTGGTGGCGGACGTGCTGGACGTCGAGCAGTTTGAGAAGCACAAGCTGCGGCTGCTCAACGGCAGCCACTCGGCACTGGGCTACCCGGGGCAGCTGGCGGGCTTCCACTACGTGCACGAGGTGATGAACCACCCGGACTTCCACAAGTTTGTGTGGCAGATGATGCAGGAGGAGGTGAAGCCGCTGCTGCCGGCGATCCCGGGCGTCGACATTGACGCCTACTGCCGCACGCTGATCGAGCGGTTCGAGAACCCGACGATCATGGACCAGCTGCCGCGCATTTGCCTCGGCGGCTCCGGCAAGATCCCCAAGTTCATCATGCCCTCGATTGCCGAGGCCATCTGGGTGACGGCGCCCTTCCGGCGGCTGTGCTTTGTGGCGGCGGCGTGGTTCCACTACGTGAACGGCGTCGACGACAACGGCAACAAGTTCGAGGTCGACGACCCGATGCGCGAGGAGCTGCAGGAGAAGGCGCGCGAGGGCGGCGGCACGGATCCGCGGGCGCTGCTCAGCATCGGCACGCTGTTCGGTGACGATCTGCGCCACGACGAGCGCTTCGTCAAGGAGGTCACGACGGCCCTGGAGGCCATTGCCAAGGACGGCATCCTCAAGACGCTGCCCAAGTACATCGACTAGGGGAGAGGAGACGAACGGGAATCTACGAAATACATTTAATGGACGGAGCGATTTGATGCGAACTGGACGGACGACATAGACCGACATAGACGGGCATTATAGACGACGACAACGACGACGACGTATCTACATGGGACACATAAAGCATACAATAAAGCATACTACAGAGCTGTAATAGAAACGGGGACAAAAACAGGCACTCCAGCGGATCAGATTACAATATACAGAACTTCAGAATAAACAGGCCAAGACCAGGACAACAAACGTGGACGCGATGTTGCTAGGTTGCTTTTTGGAGGAATGCTGGTATCTACACGTGACATGAAAACGGCTGCACGTGCAGCTGCACCTGATAGGCCCAGGCAACGGCAGCACACTGTGCGCCGCGTACGGTGCGCCCTGATCATCTGCCTCTCTAACATGGGCCTTGCCTGCCGTCGTCACCTCCCTTATCATTCTGTAAGGTACTTTTGCATCGCGGCGTCGCATTCTTTCGGGGGCGCTGTCTCCTTGTTTCGTCTCATCTTTTTCGGGCACTCGTTTCTGTTTCTGTTTCTGTTCTGTCTTCTACTCCCTGCGCGACCTGCTGTCGTCTCTTTGTCGCTGGCCGCTCCCGTGACAGCCACCAGCAGCCTAGCGAGCGAGCCTAGCTCACTATTGCCGTATTGCCAGGGCGCCTGCACCCACTACTGCCACGACGCTGGGGGCTGCCAACTCCACCTTCCGCTGCCACCACAGTGCACAGCGAATACGACGCACACTGTGTCACTCTCGGAAAGACCGTCCTCTGTCGAGGGGAAAGAGGCAGAGAGGGAAGGAACGCTCAGACCAGCAGCGGCAACGCCCAGCCACGCCCACCACCACGCAACACACGCACCACCACCATCACACCCCCTCTTGTCTCTCTCTCTCTCTCTCCCAATCGCAGCTGGGTGCACTGACCACCACCAGTGCTGCCCTACTGCACTGCCCAGTCTCCAGTCCCCAAAACAACAACACCCTCTCGTTCCTGTCGAGCCTCTGCTTCCTTCCCTGCGTTTTAGCGGCCCTCTGCCCACTTTCCACCCTCCAACCCACTAAACCGTCGCCCACCGCCTACCACCGTTCCTTCCTTCCCTCTCTGGCCAGGCCCCGCAACCAAACCTCCCCCAGACCTCCTGAGCGACGACCAGTCCCTTCCCAAAACAACCACCACACACCTCTCTCCGCGACAAGGCCAGGCCACACACCCCCCCTTCTCTCTCTTCCCCCCATTCCCATTGCAGATTGCACCGCCTTTGTGGAAAGCGAAGCAGCAGGGAACAGCGAGAGAAAGCCAGACGAAAGCATAAACACGCGAAGCAGCAGAAGAACAGAAGACACAAGACACGAAAGAAGAAGCACATCGACGCCCCCAAAACGGACCTCGCAATCCACGCATCGGACGACGGCGATTGACGAGACAAGAACAAGACCAAGAAACGAAAAGACCGCCCCCCTAGGCTCAAGCTCGACACCGAGCCTTTGGACCTCCTCTCGCCCTCCTCCTCAGGGCGACGCAGCCCCCCTCTTCACCACGCTCGCCAAAGGCGGCGAATTGGGCGAACCGCTGCCATTCTCTCTCCCTCGTCACCACGAGGCCCTCCTTTAGATCCGGACCCGAGTCGAGGACGGAACTACGACGAGAACGACGAGAACGAGCATCGAACGGCCATTGAGAGGCTGAGACTCCCCCTCGAGACCGAGACACGATAGCCCGCCCTTCCGCCGTCGACATCCCATCGTCAACCCCCTCCCGTTTCTCTTATCCCTCTTCTCGACCCTTTTCGACCCTTCTCGACCCTATTCGATCCTTTTCCTCATCGCCCTCCTCTTCCTCATTCTATCCATCGTCCTCTCCATCCTCCCACACTCCTCTCCCCCTTTCTTCCCGTCTGCTGACGCGGCCACACAACTGCCAATGTTCTCCAAACTGAAGCTTAAGCGCGAGGTACGTTGCTCTTTGTTTCCATCGCGGGACGCCATGAATCCATCTCCAAAGGCCCAAGGGTCTTCTTGAGAGGCCCAGGATCCCTGCCCCCAAGACCTCCCCTTCCCCCCGCGATCATCCATGTCTCCGGCGTCCGTCCTTTGCCCGCATCCTGTGCCTCTTCCACCTCCACACCACGCAGCCTGGCGTTAGCCCTAAAGGCGCGAGGCCACCGCTGCTCATCCTTGCCCCGTCTTGTTTTATCGCTCTCGTCCTTCATCCCCTCTCACCCTACCGTCTTATTCAAATCGGCCTGTCTTGACCTCACTGCTAACTGTCTTCCTTCCAGCTTTCGCGAAGCAAGGACCCCAACAAAGCGTCCAAGAAGAACAAGGACTCCAAAGACGGCACCGCCTCGCCCTCGTCCTCCAACAACGCCCGCGACTCCGCCGGCCAGTCCCCCGTCCTCACCCCCTCCTCTTCCACCTCCACCGTCAACGACATCCGCAACAAGCCCCTGCCGCCAGGCAACGCATCCGGCGTCATCGGCAGCGGCCTCGGCAGCATTGCCGGCAGCGAGCATGTGGGCGTCGGCGGCCTCGGCGGTGCCTCTGCCTCTGGCCAACCCCCGCACATTGGCGCCCTGAGTGGCCTGCAGGGCAACCCGGGCGTGCCCGACCGCTTCAGCAGCATGGGCAGTGGACAGCAGGGCGCCCAGGGCGTCGGTAATGCCGGCGCCGGCTCCGGCACCAACTCCCCCGGCCGCCTGGGCCCGCTGCCACCAACCGTCATTGTCAGCCCGAGTGCTCCGCACGTTCCCCCCCCCGGCGCCGCCGAGACGATGCCGCACGACCTGGCCCCGCCCAAGGCTGGCCAGAAGTCGCTCGTCTACGACCGCCTGCTCCAGTCCACCCCCAAAGACGTCCCCGAGGGCCTGCGCACCCCAAAACGCCAGCACTCGTCGCGCTTCGACATCTCCTCGCACCGCGAGCTCGACAAACTCCCCGGCTTCCACGAGGTGCCCCCCAACCGCCGCCAGGATTTGTTTATGCAGAAGATCGACCAGTGCAACGTCATCTTCGACTTCAACGACGCTAGCTCCGACATGAAGTCTAAGGAGATCAAGCGTCTCGCCCTGCACGAGCTGCTCGACTACGTCGCCAACAACCGCCAGGTCATCACCGAGCCCATGTACCCGCGCGTCGTCGAGATGTTCGCCAAGAACCTGTTCCGCCCCATCCCGCCGCCCGTCAACCCCCAGGGCGAGGCCTTTGACCCGGAAGAGGACGAGCCCGTCCTCGAAGTCGCCTGGCCCCACATCCAGGTCGTCTACGAGTTCTTTTTACGCTTCATCGAGAGCCAAGATTTTAACACAAACATTGCCAAGGCGTACATAGACCACAGCTTCGTCCTGCAGCTGCTCGAGCTCTTTGACTCCGAGGACCCGCGCGAGCGCGACTTCTTGAAGACGACCCTGCACCGCATCTACGGCAAATTCTTGAACCTGCGCTCCTTTATCCGACGCTCCATCAACAACGTCTTCTTCCAGTTCACCTACGAGACCGAGCGCTTCAACGGCATCGCCGAGCTCCTCGAGATCCTGGGCTCCATTATCAACGGCTTTGCTCTGCCGCTCAAGGAAGAACACAAGCTGTTCTTGACCCGCGTCCTGCTCCCGCTGCACAAGGTCAAGAGCCTCAGCATGTACCACCCCCAGCTGGCCTACTGCATTGTCCAGTTCCTCGAAAAGGATGCGTCCCTCACAGAAGACGTCGTTCTCGGACTGCTGCGGTATTGGCCCAAGGTCAACAGCACAAAGGAGGTCATGTTCCTTAACGAGGTCGAAGACATTTTCGAAGTCATGGACCCGGCCGAGTTCGCCAAGGTCCAGGAGCCGCTGTTCCACCAGCTGGCCAAGTCCGTCGCCAGCCCCCACTTCCAGGTCGCCGAGCGCGCCCTGTATTTCTGGAACAACGAGTACTTTTGCAACCTGGTGAGCGACAACGTCGAGATCATCCTGCCCATCATGTTCGCGCCCCTCTACGAAAACTCCAAGGGCCACTGGAACCGTACCATCCACGGCATGGTCTACAACGCCATGAAGCTGTTTATGGAGATCAACCCCCAGCTCTTTGACGACTGCTCCCACGAGTACACCGAGCACCAGCAGTCCGCCAGCGCCCGGGAAGCCCTGCGCGAGCACAAGTGGGCCGCCATCCAGGACCAGGCCGACCTGCGGAGGGCCTCGGGGACTGCCCTCGGAGCCACGTCTGGTGGCTCTCTCTCCCGCACACAGACGGCCGCCTCGGCCGCGCTGCCCCGCCTCGACGAAAACGACGCCGAGGACAACCAGAAGCGCCTGGACTCGCTTAAGCTGCAGGACCCGGACCGTGCTCAACAACGGCGGCCGGGGCAGGGCCGCGAGCGGCAGAACTCGGCCAGCTCGTCGGGACGGTGATAGGAACCGAGGAAACGTGAACGATATAAGGAAGCACAAAAAAGGGGGTCTGTTGTGTGTGGAGTATAGGAAAGGGATGATTTTGTTTTTGGTGTTTCCCCTTTCCCGATTTTTGATGGTTAATTGATGAGATGGTTGGATCGAGACGTCGTGCTCTATTTGGGGGGGGGGGGGGGGACATTTTTGGGCAGACCGTAAGAAGGGTCTGCATTTTGGGGAAGATGGAAAGAAAGGTAGTGGACTATGAACGACGAAAAAGGGGATAGAAGTGCAAGGGGACGGCGACAAAAAAAGAGTTGTGACGTTGGAAGGTCGGCGCCTGGGGGAGTATGTCCTCTTTTCTCTTCTATCCCCATCATTTTTCTTCTTCCCTTGTCTCCACCTCCCTCCATCTCGCCCCCTTCCGTTATGTCCTCTTGTTGGCCAATGGTTTTTTCTTTTCTTGGTCCTTTTTTCTCTTTGTTGGTCACTTTGCCTTTTTTTTTTTTGTATCTGACTTTTTGTTTCCTTCCCCCCCCTTTTTTCACTTCTACTTTCTACATTGTTCTCTTTTCCCTTTTCCCTTTTCCTTATTTTCTTATTTACTTTTTGCGGATTGCTCTTATTTTCTTATGTCTTTTGTCCAACCGTCTCCCATATTTTCATAGTCTGGCTTTTTTCTCTCTCTCCACTGTAGACACGCCAGAAATCCGTTTTCCTGCAATAACATATGAAGTCCTTTTGTTTGTCCGATTTTTGCTTGCCGTCTTGGTGCTTGATTGCGTGTGCATTGGATCAGTTTTGATGACGCATATCTATCCGAGTGATGCTTTCAGTGTCGATGTCCCCATGCTATGTGCGGAGTTATATTGGTGAAAAAAGCTATTGCGATGATCAATCTAGAGATTGGGCAATTTACGGATTTCTTTTCTCAATTTTGATATCAAAAAGCCTGTCTGTATGCCGAGTAGAAGAATACAATGCAGCGAAAACCAGTAGATATTACATTTTGGTAGTATGTAAACAAAATTTCCCAAATACGTGTTCTGAAAACGGAGGATAAATGATGTCCAACACTTTAAAGACGCATCTACTTGGCGATGTCCGGAATATTCTACAAAAAGCAAATTGGTCAGTGACGAGCTTGAGAAATATGAGTATATGATTAGAGGTGTCGACGTACTTCCCAGGCCTGTTCCAAACCTGCCGTCCGCACCCACGTGTTGCCCGGTGCAAGCACCGAGTCCACCTCGAGCCGGTAGAGAGCCTCCCACAACCGATCGGAGTTGAGGAGGCGGCAGGGAGCCACCGTGAACAAGGACTTGCGCACCTCGCGCTCCGTCAGGCCCGTGGCGCGGATCAGCTTGATGGCATGGCCGTCGTCTTCGACGTGGAACAAGCGCGCGGCAGCAGCAACGGCATCGGGCGAGACGCCGTTGGCCGGCGTTGAGGCGACATCAGCCGCCATATCTGAAGCTTTGCTCGATGAAGGCGACTTGTATGCTTCAAGTTTGGAGACGTCAAGCAGCGGCGGGCACGCCCGGGATGCGTACTGCACGAGGTCCATGCGGATCTTCCACTCGAGCAGGCGGGCCTTGGCCTCGACCGAGAGCCACGAGAAGGAGTTGATAGTTAGGAAGAAGGGGATGGAGTTGACGTGGTGGCTGTATGTGTGAGCAGGATGAACCAAAAAAAAAAAAGGACAAGAGGCCTTTAGGACCTACATTAGGAAGAAATCAAATTTAGGGAGCTTGCTAGGATGCAACGCCGCCGATGCCGCCACATAAAGGCATGCCTCTGCCATTTCGGCTGTCCGTGCGGCAAGGCCGTCTTCCGTTGCTGGGACGAAAACCTTTGCGGCCACGGCGACCATTTCGTCGCGTGCGCGGGCTAGCACGCCGTTGCGCATCTTGTTGGGATCGTCCCAGTGCGCGGCGGATGACAGCTCCGGTGACTTGGCAACCTCCTCGAAGAGCGAAAGGATGCTGACTGGCGCGGTCTTCTCGGCGGCGGCGGCCTTTTCCATGTCATATAGAACTTCGTCGAGCCCCTGGTGCTTGTGGATGGCGGCCTGCGCCAAGCCCTGAGCCACAATGGCTGGCTGGCCCCATTCAATGCCGTACATGAGCTGGATCAGCGGGTGCAGGAACCCGGCAAAGATGCGCGCCCGCAAGTCCTCGGCCGCCGGCGTGCCCGAGAAGACTCGGTCGCGCAGCAAAGCCTGCCACCCAGCCAGACCGCTGCCGGCCTGCTTCTCCTCCTTGTTGCGGCGCTCAATGTCGTGTTGAAAGAAGCGCAAAAAGTCCGGATAATAGGACTCGTGGCCGAGGTGCTGGGGTGCCGCGGTCTCGTACCAGTCGTCGGCCAACGGCCCGGCGGCGGGTTCCGCCTTGTCGCCGCCGTCCTCCTTGGGCTTGTGCACCGGCCTGACCTTGCGCTGGTAGCCCTTGTTGTCGTCATAGCCCTTTTGGATGGCGCTGGCGTCGGCACCCGTGCCGTAGAGGCTCAGCAGCTGGTGCGGGATGTGGTTGTGGAACCCGTCGTTGTTAAAGTAGACGTGGTGAGTCTCGAGGTCTTCTTGCAGCAGCGAGGATATACGGTCCGATGCCTCGGCTGTCTGCTGAATATGCCAGAGACCTGTGTTGTCGGTGTCGACGCGGATCTGGGTGGGCGATGCCATGGTGCTGTACGAGTATGTGTGCTGGTGGTAGCCGTGGATGCGTACTGAAGATTTGTAGTTGACTTTGACTGCAGGGTCGCGGAAGGCTGAGTACGATCGTGATTTTGGGGTTGTATTATGAAGAGGAGAAGATGCAACAGAAAGAATGAGGCGAGAACATGCTGGCAAGGGCGTAGAAGAGGAGTAAAGAGCAAGGCGGCCGCTCCTACCCGGCCAGTATCTTGTTGGATTACGCATTTGGGAGGGGGGGCGATGATACTCTGTGAGGAAGGTGCAGGGAGGGAGGGCAGGAGCATTGGAGAACACAAGAGGACGTCCTCTGGTACCTCTATAACGAGGAAGTTGGTCAGAAGGTGTCGCACAAAAGAGGCAAGAACAGAAGTAGCGATTCGTGCATGACGTCAAATAGGAAAATGGCCGAACAGAGAAAGAACGCTTCCAGACAGCTAAAGCTGTAATATTGCGGGGAAGGAGCCAACGGCCGGCGGAATCGAGGCTCGCCAGGGGCAGTATTTTTAATTCCGCCGTGGCGACTGGCTTAGTTCCAGCACAGTATAATACAGGAAGCACGGCGCTGTAAGGCCGCCGCTGGAAGGGCGCCGGCGGAGATCATAGCAGCAAGCAAAGGGCGCAGGGCGCTACTCGGTATGCACGGCGGTCGGAATGCAACCACAACGTTTTGCTTGGTGTTCCTTTAGGATTGGATTGTATGAATTGGATTGTTGGTATTGTTATTGTTATTGTTGTTCATATGTTCATGCGACGTATGCTATCTATCATGTGCCTCTCTCCTGGCAAAACCCGAGGCGTGCGTGTATTCGTTTTTCCTATCACCATGCCAGACAGCGCAAAACTTTGATGTGGAAAAGAAACTGAAAATAAAAGAAGGAACGATCAAAACGATAAGGAGAGGACGACGTGCCTCACTCCCGGTGCCGGCTCGGACTCCGCCGGACCCGCCGCTTGGTGCGCTCGCGGATCAGGTCTTCGCTCGTGGCCTCGTCGTAGCCGATAATGTGCGTCAAGTAGTACATCTTTTCTTGGTGGCACACCTGGTCGCGGTGGTCCTCCAGATGCTGCTGGGACTCCATCCATGCGACGGCGCGCCGTTTTGGGTCAACCTGCTTGACGGTAAATTCAAACCGGCCCGTCACAGGGCGGTGGTCGCTGACGCGCACCTCATGCCGCCGGTAGTCGAGCTGGCGCACGCGGCCACCGTGGCCCCCGCGGAACAGAAGGCGGTCGCACCAAGCCGGGCTGCGCTTCTTCTCGCTCGAGTCGTAGTTGTCCGTGCCTACGTCGTACTTGTAAGTGGGGTCGAAGCGGATGGGCAGCTCGTCGAATGCGCGCAGGCGGAACCCGGCGTTGCGGCGCCGGGCTACGAGCAGCTGGTCGCGGTCGAGCAGCTTCGCCAGGTTACCGGCCTTGACGGCGGTGACGACGGTGTCGCGCGACATGGTGTCGATGCGGTAGTTGAGGTCGCCGTTCAAGATACAAAGCTCGTGGTCCAAAATCATGGTGCCGTCGCCGCCGCCAATGTAGCTGTCGATGCGCGCGTTGGCGTCGCGCTCCATGGGCAGACCGGTGCTGTCAAGAATGCCTGCGGCGTCGTTGTGCCGGCTGGCTGCCTGCGACTGCCCCGCCGCCAGATGGCAGTTGACAAAGCACATCGACGAGTCGTCCAAAAGAAACCGGATGACAATGGCGCCCTTGTTGCCGTGCAGACCGCCCATGCCGCGTTTGACTTCGGTGACGGCCACGTTGCGGATGCGGTCGCGCAGGTCCGCCTTGACAAAGACGCACGTGAACAGGCCGACCATGTGCGCCGTCTGCAGGAGCTGGTAGAGCTCGCCGTTCATGAAATCGTCGAGGCAGCGCACAAGAAAGTCGCGCCAGTCGCGGTACTGGTGGCTCATGCGCTCCTGGTCGGACCCTTCCTTCTTCTTGACCTTGAGGATGCGTTTGGCCGTGGCCGTCTTGTCCTCAAGGTCGACGAGTTCCTGAAAGCCAAACACGAAAATGTCGGGCGAGCCGCTGTCCCGCAACATGTTTTGCATAAACGCCGCGTCATCTTCACCGTAACGCAGACTGCCAGGCGTCGACGCGCCCGCATTCCAGGTCATGACGTGTGCCCGGATCGTGTCAAAATCGCAGTACGCCTTGTCGCGCGTATGCATCGCCTCCTCGAGCCAGTCGTCCTGCAGCAGTCCGTCCCAGATACGCAGCATGTTGTCGGCGCCGAGCGACACGACCTGCATCTGGCCGGTGCGGTAGGGGCTGGCGCGGTCGGAGACGAGCCGGACCACCGGGTTATCGTGGGCCGACCAATCCTTCTTCACCATCCACGGCGTACAGGCAGGGTCGTACACACTCAGGTGGCCGGTGTTGAAGCCGGCCCAGATGTACGGCCCGGCGCTGGCGAGCGTGTTGACCTTGTAAGACCCCAGGCTCACCATGCCCAAGCACGTGTAATCGGTGCGCGAATAGATGCTCACTTTGCCGTCGCTGTGACCAAGGTACACCTTGTCCGGCTCGCTCAGGAGCACAGTGCCGCTTGTTATTTCGCCGGCGCCGTCCTGGACCAGTGCGCGTACCAGGACCTGGAACTGGGCCGTGCCGTCGACTGTCGGCAAGAACACGCGCAGCTCTTTCCCGGAAGCGTGCCACAGCTCGTCACCGACCACCATGGAAAACGTGTGGCCACGGGGCAGACGGAAGGACTGGTGTTGGCCGTTGGCGAGGCTTGGCGTGCCGGCCTCTTCCGTCGGACCCCACACGTAGAGTGCCCCACCGTCACACATTGTCCACAGCTCGTTGCAGTGGCGGTGGATCCGGATGACCTCGTGGCGGCTGTGGGCGGCGGGCCGCGATGCGACTACGCTCTGGGTGGCAATGTCGGCCTCGATCAACTCGCCCGTGATGTTTCCGATCCACACCCGCAGGCCCTCGTCGTCGACGTGGGCGCCGGGCTTGAAGGCGACACACGTGGCCCGGATGCCCTCGCCGTGCGCGAGACTCATCAGCAGCTCGCCGTCGACCAGGCTCCAGACACGCGTGAGCTGACCTGTCGTCACCACGCGCTGGCCGCAGACGTCGACCTGGCGGCAGTCGAGCCGGGTACTGATTTCAGAGAGGCCCTGCTTGGCAAAGGGCGGCCGGCGGTTGATGTTCGTGGCATCCGGGAAGGCGGCGGCCGGGTTGTTGTCGAGCGGCTTGGATGCGGAATTTAAGGCGAGAAGGGCGTCTGTGCTGCGGCTGGCAAGATCGGATGGAGAAGACGTGCCGCTTCCTATGGAGGCGAGGCCGGGTGCGGAGACGAGGGACGTGGAGGACCCGCGGAAGTCGGAGGGGAACCTGGCCGTCGCGCGGTGGTCGACTGTCATCGAACGGCCGTGTTGCGTGCGCGTTGGTGGCGGTGGGAACTGCTGGCTGGATGTCGTAGGGTTCGACACGACACGTTTTGCGAGGGATGGAGGAAGCATCTGTCCCTCAAAGCCCGACGCACTACCAATACCGCCGCCGCCGCCACCGCCGCCATTGCTGGTCGCGCTCCCATTAGTGGGGCCATTGTTGTCTGCCCCTGGACGAGGCGGTCGTGGTGGAAGCCGTGTCGAAGCAGGAATCTGGGCCCGTGGCGGCTGGACATGGTTTGCGCCTCCTGTGGGTCGTGATGGTAAGGGAGGTCGTGCCGATCGGTCGTCCTTGTCGTGCTGGCCATTGGCATCCCCACCGACGTGGCCGTTGCCCGTGATCTGTGGTGACAGGGGACCCCGCGCTCCGAAGCCGTTGGGGATCTTGTCCTGCATACGGTCGCCGATGCGGATACTTCCGAACGGGTTGTGCCCTATCGATGCGGGGTCGGACGTTGGTGGCACAGCCATGGAGCGTGGCCGAGGCTTGGAGTGGCTGCGCTCAACAGGCGGTAGCTGCGAGCGTGGTCGCGCGGGTAGCATGGGCGGCTGGTTGTCCTCGACGCTTTCGGAGCTGCTGGGCGGCGTGCTGAAGGGAGACAGCTTGTCGGCCGTGCTGCGGTTGCCTGGCGGCGAGCTGGCAGCGGACACCGCAGCTGGTGAGGTGGGCGCGCGCGGCAGCACAAAAGGGTTGAACTGCTGCGACGGAATCTTGGGCTTGTCGGTCCGGTTGATGGGTGGCGGAGCGGCCTTGTGGTCGCGCACAACGACAACATCGCGCACAACATCCCGCTGGTCTCTCTCCCGCTTGAGCTCGGCTGACCGGCGTGGCGGCGGTGGTGACGGCGGTTGGACCGGCGAGAGCCGCGGTGACCTCCGCGCGTCGAGTGTCGTTGGTGTATGTGGCCGGCTGGGGATCTTGGGCAGGCGCGGGGACGAGGAGGGTGACAGCGGGGCCTTGACGACCGAGTCGGGGTTGAGGAAGAAGTTGGAGTGGTCGGCGGCGGACGGCGCCAGGTTGCCGGCGCGGCCCTTGGGCGGTGACTGTGGCGGTTGAACGAGCAGCGACGGCGGCGCAATGGGACGTGGACTGAGTGGTGGAGGGGGACCTAGTCGATTGGACGGACGCAAAAAGGCGGGACTCCCCACAAGGCTGAGGCTGCCGACGACGCTGTCGGGCGCCGACGCAGGCCAGGTGGGCGAGTGTGCGGTTGATGCGGAGGGGTCGCGTGGCTTCGGTTTTGGCGGCGGCACCGCTGGAGCAAACGGCCGGTCTCCGAGGATGGGGGATGCTGGGCCACGGAGTCTGTCTGGTTTCGGCGCGGGTGAGATGGGTCGACTGAGGGGCGTTGGTAGTGGTGAGGGATGGGGGGATACAACGGCAGAGCTGTCGATGCCGGGCTTGCCCATGTTTTCGAAGCGGGCTCGGAGGGAGGAGACGGGTTTCTGCGAAAGCGCAGGTTAGCAACAGAAAGCCATGCTGGGTTGAGCAACATATTGCGAGTGATCAACTCACGATGGAGGAGCCATCAGGCCCTTCCTCGTCGGGCGGCGGAGGCATGATGCGAGAGGAGTCGAGCGCAGCCCATGCGAGAGGGCGGGGGGAGAGAGTTTAGGGGAGGGGGGGTGGTAGACGCAGAGAGGGAGGAGGGGGGAAACGAGGATGGCTAGGTGCCGAGCATGGAGAGGACAGCGAGTGCCGCGCGAGAAGTTGGCGATGCGATGATATTCAGAAGATATGGGAGAGAAAAGAAAAGGGGCGAAGGCAAGTCGAACAAAGGGCGCAGGGCCAGATTCGTGGGCGGGACAGAGTGCGCGAGGTGAGACAGAATGCAGGTGGTATGCGGAGAATGCAGTGGGATGCCGGTGGGAGGTCGTTGACCGTTGAGGAGGGGATGCCTAGACACAGAACCGGTCGGGGATGATCGTCGTTAATGCTGGTCGAGATGGTGGAAAAAGGAAGAGTCGCCAGCAAATATCAAGAGCGAAGATGAGACATGAGCGTGAGCAGCGTCTGCGGCATCAAAAGGAAGGAAGCAGCGGCTGGTGTCGTGTGTGTTTGTGTGCTGGGCTGCACCTGCCCTGTTGTGTCTCTGCGAGTGAGAAAGAGAGAGACAGAGGCGGCTGTGCTGTGTTTTTTCTTGCTCGCAGCCCGCTACCGTGCGCACCTTCCTGCTTTTAGCCGCGGTTCCAGGTGCTGTGTGCTGCGTGACGCTTTATTTGTTGTTGCAGTGCACCTTCTGCTTTGGATTCACGAGGTCGGTTGCACCTGCCACACGTTTGCTGTTTTGTCTGTCCCGTGTTGTGGTTGTCGTGGTCGTGATGGTGGTCCAACTGAGAGTCAGTCGCTCTTTCCTGGTGGTGGTGGTGGGCACGTTTTGGGGGCCTTGCTTGGCTTGGACTGGGGGACAGACTTGGAATAGTGGACAGAAATGGGAAAGGGCGCCGCGCACAGCCCGACGTCACCGCCTCGCACCGCCCAGGGGCCAAAGGGACTAGCCCCAAGCGCTAGCAAAATACGAAGCAGGGGAAACGAGGTCACGTGCTACCGATCGCGTAGCTGCAATGCGTTTAACCATGTTGTTTACGTTCTCCTTAATTATAGTGTAAATAGTGATTTCCCTCTAATTTCACTACATGATCAATCGCGACATTACGATCATCCTTGTCTATGATCAATACGACTTGGCGCCCATGGGCGTCTCCCAGGTGAAACCCTCGGGGCGGAAGAAAGGTAAGAACGGCCGGGGTGGCCACGCGTCGCGCACATAGCGGCATCGGAAGACGTGCTCGCCGGAGCCGACAATGCGTGGGCTGCGGTCAACAACGCTGGCGCCGGGCAGGACAATGCGCGCAGTGCAGTTGGGCGGGATGGTGAGCTTCAGCTCAAAAGTGGTATCGCTGTCTTCTTTGCCTCCTTCCATCAACTTCCAGGCGGCACGCACAAGGCCATATGGCCCCTCAAACCGCACCTCGGCGTGCGTCAGGGTGCCACCGGGCTCGGGCCGCACATCAACGGTGCGCCAGCCGTCGGCCGAGCTGAGACCGCCAACGGTGGCGTGCAGCCAGCGCGCAACGGAGCCGAGCGCATAGTGGTTCATGGGGTCCGTGTTGACGCTTCCGTCGGCCAGCATGCTGTCTCACCGTTCCCACACGATCGTGGCACCCATGGTGACTGGGTAGAGGAACGAGGGGCACTCGCGCTCCGAGAGTATGCGGTACGCCAGGGGCGTGTGACCTGCGGCCGCCAGGGCGGGTGCGATAAGCGAGGTGCCGACCAGGCCTGTGGTCATGCGGAAGCGGTCGCGGCGCACGAGACGGGCGAATGCTGTGCCGACGGCGCCCCGAAACGTATTTTTTATTTAAGAAATAGAAGATAAAGGAGAAACAGCAAAACAAAAAAAAGTAAATTCTGATTGCACTTCTACGGCCTTGAGGCCCTCGCACTCCTTGTTCTACCACAACCAACCGGTCAGAGTCCTTGCGAGGCCTATACGCGGCACTGCCGATCACCGATTTGTGCCTCTCAACTTCAACGATCCCGAGCTCGCCAAAAAGAGCAAAAAGAGTCGAGGTAGCCCCGAATTCGTCACAGAACAACGACCTCCATGCCCAACAGTCGCTCGATGTCTGCAAGAAGTATCTCCATAGGCGTTACGTATGTGATATCGAAAAGTCCGCGGTCGCCACATCCCCTAGTGAGCATACCCCCGAGACGTCCTTGAACATCAAATACAGCCGCGCCCGAATCGCCGAGCTTCGAAAATGGCTGCTCTTTGTCATGGGCGGAGCCTTTCACGGCCCAATCCCTGGTCCGAATCGAGCTGCCATCTGGCATGGCCTTCCTCACGGTGGACAGCAGTTCAGAAGGGCAGCCCCAGGAGAGACCGGTCACCGCACCGTGCATGCCAACGAGGATTCTCTCCTCGCCGTCCTTGTCGATTGTCTCTGTTTTCTCCATCTGGGCGACAGTAACGATGCCTCTGAGGCGCAGAAGGCCATTACGTGGATAGGCGAATTTTGTCTTGTTTCTCATGTCGGGATTGAGATCTTGCGACAGCTTGTGTGGGAGCTCTTGGTCGGAGGTGCGCAAGTCGACCTCGTTGACGAGATCGCGGGAGAAAATCGTGGGGTACTTGGCTGTGTCCAGCTCGATCAACGCCCAGTCGCGCATCCACGGGAACGTCCAGCCCTCACCCACCCCGATGGATGGCGACAGAAACACGTGTCCAATGACACGGGAGTCGACGTGCTGAAACGGGCGGATGGCCCGTTGAAGGGCGGTAGCATCATCAATCCTATCTTGAAACTTGTCTTTCTTTTTCTTGTCAATACCCCCCTCGGTGAGAGATTCGGACGCCCTTTTGATGTTGAAACCGAGACCGTCCATCGCATCGTTTATTTCTTTTTGCCCAGGAGAGGCCATGCGCAGTGCGGGCTGGCTGGTGTTTGTGCGCTTGTACGGCATGTTCTCGCGGTAGGAACTATTGGGAAGTGCCACGTGCCGGCACGTCAGCGCCCAGGCCCGAGGGCTCTCGTGCGCCGTTCTAGCGGGACGGAGATATATACATAGCGTCCCAGAGGTGTAGTTGTGGCGCGTGGGATAGATGGGTTGACCTATGGCCGTCGTGAATGGCTGTGCGAAGTAGGAAAACTCTTCGTGTGCCGTAGGAGAGAGCATAGGAGGCACGTTTCCGGCCAGGGACGACACGTTGGATGCGCGCATCTCACATTCAACATCCGCAAGGTCCGCCGCATCTAGAACAACGCGACACGCGCGCAGGCTCTGTGCCACGGTGTCCCATGGCAGGCTCAAGGCCTTGCTGCTGTCGATACCGACCCACACCACCACTGGCCGTTGCTCTGGCCGCTCGTCGTTCTTGCCGATGCGCCAAATATCGACGGACGTCCACGGCAGTCGGTCGATCGCTGCGATGATGCGTGGCTCGACATCGTCCCAGACGAGACGGATTTTGTTCTCGCCGAGCGGCGACATTAGCCTGTGCTGGTATTCAGGGTACGGGTCCCCGGGGTTGAGGAGGCGCGACACCCAGGGGTCTATCCCAGACGACGTGCGGCCGATGAGGCGTGGGCGCGATGGGAACGCGCTGTAAAATCTTGTTGCCTCCTCTTCGGTAGGGGGGACGAGTAAGGGTAGCACCTCCTTGGGCCTCGTTGGGGAGATGGTGGTGGCAGCGGTGTTGTCCGACGTAGCGGACGAGCCGCTCTCGTCGCTTCGTTTATCCCGGCGGGAAGTCATGCTGAATTGGGCGCCGTCGAATGAGCAACGGCGTCTTATGAAGAGAAAAACAGAGAAATAGGAAAATTCACTGACGTAGAGAGTGGTCTTCGTAAAAGAGAATAAGCCATCTTGGTGAGGATAGGATGGCGTCTGTCTTGGGAGGTGAAATTGATAAAGAGATAGTCATAATAAAGCTTGCTGGAACTTAAAGCTTTGGTGTGGGGTGGCGTACCTTCCGAATAGGGCAATTAAGTGAACTGGAGTGCTTGTTCGGGGGACAGAGGTCATTCGCGCCTGGGAACTTAGGCAAGAACGATGACTAAACATTCTAGACGGTCACACGTCCGCCGCAGTTGCAGCTCTTTCCCTCGTGCACTTGACGACGGCCCTGGAGCAGCGGGGTGTCGAGATGCGGGACCTCGACCCGTCTGTGATGCCGGCGGCGGCGCCCAGGTGACAGCGCAGCTTGAAGAAACGATTCTCCCGCAGCTTCGCAGTCTCCATCGGCGCTTTGTGGGGAGCCCCGACCTGAACTTGCCTATGCTGCCGCCACGGCGCCACTGGGACGTAAAGGGCACGCTCACGTTCCCGCCTGTGCCCCGTGACCGTCGGACGACTCTGTCTTTGTTCATTCCGATCTAGATCGCCAGATCATTTTCTTGGATCCCGACACATTCGACATTGTCTGAATCATTGACTAGGAGACAGTCGGCTTTTTCCCGCCAGACTGGGAGCTGCCCTTTTAGAAGATGGACACGCATGAAGAGAAGAACAGATTGTTCCAGGAAGTGGAGCTACTTGAAAAGGCAGTATTTAGTAGTTCATAGTTGAACTACGTCGTATCACCTGTGCTACTTGCTATCTAGGCCATCTTGTCCTTTCTGTACTTCCTCCGTTCTCCTTCTTCCGTTCTCCTTCTTCCGTTCTCCTTTCTCTCTTGCCGCTTCTTCCTCTTGCCGCAGACTTTTCTTATTAAGGAATTGGGTAAGCCGGTGGCCTGTATGCTTGTTTCACGAAGCACACCACTTATTCGGGCTTATGCTTTACGGGAGGTGCTTTGCCACAGCTTGGGTGCGTGCAGACCGTCGATGGTTGAAAAAAGACATCCGATGCAGACCACAGACGACGTAAGGCTGCACACACCCTGGATGCTGTTTTTCGGGTCCGCTATTTCTTGACCCCCTTTCTTGCCTAATAACGGCAACGGCAGCTAGCAGTAGTTCCCGTTGTCATGAGAAGCAAATGGAGAGAATAAACCAAGTGCACGACACAACCGATAAACAGATAAGAAAAGAAAAAGAAATGTAATGAAACCCTAGAAAATATATTAATGAAGGAAACAGCACACCATGAAAGTTCTCCCCTGCCGACTATAGTCATGGGCGCCTCGTTCTTCTCTCGGGGGTTGTTCCTAGGTCGCCTTCCTGTTCTTAAAGAGAGAATGGAGAATGGAAGCAGCTGTATTAAACGAGATGGAACGAGATGTGCAAGCATGCACGCCTGCTACTAGGAGCAGTTTGTGTAGTAAGGTCTAGGTCTCTTGCCAAATAACATCGAAAGGCAATGTAGTTCCACTGTTGCTGGATTTTCCTCATTCTTGGTCAAGTAATACCTTCTGATATCTCTCGCCTCTCCTGGCAGCTTACAGCCACTTCTGAAACCAGCCGATTTCTAAAGCCCACCAAGAAACGCAGTTCTGCCACCTTTCGAAAAAATCCAATAACTACCATATTTCCTTACAGGATGAATTGAACGGTCACTTATACGTTCCAAGACTTGGATTTAATTCTACTTCGTAAGAGAGAAGCAGGTGCGGTATACTTTTTCAAACTTCTTAAATTGTTAATGTTTTTACAGAATTTGTCTATAAAAATTATGGAAGCTTTTTTATTAATTTGGAGAAATATGTGAGTCGTTGATTGGTTTATTTTTGGGGGTTTGTTTTCTAAATAACCACTAACAAATTTAATGGGATCATTAATGTATCGGAAAATATAGTCTTTTTTTTTTGCATTTATTGTACATTTTGGAAAGTATGTATTGCTTTCTTAGGATTTTGACCATTTATTATATTTTGACTTGTTTCTCAAGTCGACCGTACCATATAATAAGGTTGCCTTTGCC
Organism: Sporothrix dimorphospora; assembly: GCA_021397985.1. Lineage (NCBI taxonomy): Eukaryota > Fungi > Ascomycota > Sordariomycetes > Ophiostomatales > Ophiostomataceae > Sporothrix > Sporothrix dimorphospora. The sequence goes on from WOUA01000027.1 coordinate 20,790, forward strand.
TATTACTTTGTACGTCGTACCAGTCTATCAACGACGACAGATTAAGAAGAAAGAATAATATGGGTAAAAATAGAAAGAAAAAATAACCACTGTGAGTAGTCGGATGGGACCATCAACGTAAGCGGGTAGTTCCTTCCGTCCATATTGAGCAGCCAAAACACACCTCACCTGTATACCAGCGTCCTCTGCACGTCGTAATCCTGTATCGTTCTTGCCTTTTGTGTCATTTTCAGCTCTTGCCTCTCAATAACGATGATCCCCTCACTCACCCCTTTTCTCATCACCTCCCAAATCTCTTCGCCTCGCATGGCCTCATCTCTCTTTGCATTCATCATATACGATAATGGGCACCATTCCGTCCTCAACCTCCAAATCGCCACCATCGCGACAACCATCACCCCCAATACTCCTCAAGTATGCTACACACAAGATATGTGCAGCATGGCAGGTGAGTTGTATTCTGCAGCGAATGACTCAGTATATGTGTTGTTTTCCTGTGCGTGCGGGGCTGGCTACACTCCTCCCGATCGCTGTTGCGCAACTGCGACGCAGATGGTGTGCTGGTCGCGCTCCGCGTGTTTCGCGAGGTGCACGGCTGGTGACACGGCTGTGTCTGACTCGATTTTGGCGTGCCTGACGACACGACACGAAAGACGTGCGTGGAGGTGTGTGGGGGTACGCGTGCGGCCACCACCACGACGGATTAGAACCTGAACATGGGCCTGGGCCTGGGTCTTTTTTTTGTATCATCGACGCCTCGTTGTGTGTTTGTTCTCTGTAGTTGGCTGGTGGCCAGGGCTGCGAGTGTGTCTCCCCCCTCGTCTTTGTCGGGTTGGTCAGCCTGGTCCCAACCCTGGTTACGAGGGTTTCTTTTCCCTTGTCAGCCTTGGGCCAATGGTGGTCAATAGTGGTTAATGGTGGCCAATGGCGGCTCATTCATCGGTCATGTTCGGCCCTCTTTCAACATTTTGACGATTTCGACATCGCAGCACAAACTGACATGTCCACAATTTTGTGCATCGCTCCTGTTGTGACAACTGCACGGGAAAGGCCACAGACGTGCTTTGACGTACCCTTGCATCCAAGACTTCGTCTACTGATTCCTTTAACAACAGCTTATTTGCACAAGCAATGTCGCCAGGCGTGCCAGGCATAAGACGATGCGTGCCAAGGCCCCGGGATATGGGTCCCCTCCCTGGAAGGGCCATCAGTCCCGGAAGTAGCACAATGAATGGCATCCCCGCTTTTTGACAAGGAGATGACACGAAAGCATGGCAAACAAGCACAAACAAGCAACTGACAGCGAGACAGCGAACAAGCCAAGGGCGTGTGCAGCCGGCGATAAAGGCCCCATAGCCATAAACCTCCGTCTTGGCGCCCGCCTGGTCCCATATGAAGAGGATAAAGGTAACAAAAAGAGACAAGAAACCGGAGAACGCCAGGGGACAAGGGACGACGGATTGTACAAGCCCCGTCACCAATGGCGCACAACGGGCTAGTACGCACCTAGCACCGCAGCGCAGATGTCGGCATGGCTCCCCAAGGGAGCTATTTCCAAACAGCGGAGGCGCCGGCCGATTCGGGAGGGCCTTGCCTTCGTTGCGTGTGGGGTTTTAGCTCCAAAGTAGCATCGCGGCCAAAACACGAAATGGGCCACAAAATGGCGAATCGATGCAAATGGCGGAATTTTGGTGAATTGGGGGCACACTGGCACAATCGACAAAAAGCATGGACAACATCGACCTTTCGGCCAATCAGCGAGCCAACAAAGGCCCGGCGGATCCCTGTACTATGCGGCCTACGTCAACCACCGTCCCAAGGGCAGCGTATCACGTCCCGGCATTTTACAATCACGATATCGCCAACCACGCGCCGGGGTACGTGCTGTTCGCTGGCGTCTTCAATCTTGTCTTTTGTGTTTGTATCTTTTCTGTTGGTCTGTCTCCATGTTTTTTTTTCTTTCTTTGAACCGGGTCCTTGGATGCTTCCCGTCTTATCTTGATGCAGATGCGAGCTCGGGGTCGTCGCCCGGCTGACGTGCTCATGTTTAAGTTGAAGTTGGGAAGGAGTCACACTGCTTTACGAGCATGTAGGAGCGCGAGCGCGAAGTGTGGGTGGGCAGCGCGCACGCAAACACGACTACCGGCAAGCCGTGGAGGGGGGGCCGTCAGCAACCGAACAAACGAGCGATACAATGTAGGATGAAGAGTGCGAACGTACAGCTGAAGCCGGGATGCAGACGCAGACATGGAAGAGGAGACGGAAAAACATGACAGGCACCGGCGATGAGGGCAAGATAGCTAGCGATGTATGCCATCTCGTCGATGGATGGCGAGAGAGCTGGATGGCGACATTCCCGGGGGTCTGGTTCACCTCGTTTCTATAAAGTCAGGGGTCGGTGCAGACGCTGATCCCTCGTGGCTGTTGATGAAGCATTGCCTCGTTGCCATCCACTCAACGGCCGGTTGAGTAGACATTGACTCTTTGAGCATCGTCAAATTCGAGTTCCATCTCGCTGCTTTCTGCTTGCCAACTCCCATCCCGAAGCACCGCACCGCACATTCTCTCACGATGCCGACTGTGCTGTGGTCCGCGGCCTCGGTGCCGACGGTCTCGGACGAAGACCTAGGCACTAGCTCCAACGACGATAAGAAGACGCCCCAGGTCGCCGTCAATGCCGTGGACATTCCGCCCCTCGGCGAGCCAATCGACACCTCGCGCCGCTACTTTTGGGAAAAGTCTAAGCCGCTCGACCTCGACGCCATCGCCACCCAACCGTCCGTTTACGACGACCCGGCCTTGGCCATCAAGTACCGCCCCCGTGCCGACTGGGAGAACATCCACCGCTTCGACCCGCTGGCGCGCTGGACCTGGCGCGAGGAGAAGGCGCTCATACGCAAGATTGATATTCGCATTTTCATCTTTACGTGTGTGGCCTTTATGGCCCTCGAGATCGACCGTGTCAACCTCGCGCAGGCCGTGTCCGACAACCTGCTCGTCGACCTGGGCCTGACGACCAACGACTACAACCTGGGCAACACGGTGTTCTTGCTGTCGTTCATGTGCGCCGAGTTGCCCTCGCAGCTGGTGTCCAAGTGGTACGTGCCCTTGACTATAAAGTATCGGTTTATTTATTGAGTACAATCCCTAACACACACAGGATGGGCCCTGATCGCTGGATCCCCATGCAGATGGTCCTCTGGAGTGTTGTGGCCATGTCGCAGTACAAGCTTAATGGCCGCACCTCGTTCCTCGTCACGCGCGCGCTTCTCGCCATCCTCCAGGGCGGCTTCATTCCGGATGTACGTCTTGCCCCCTGTGAAGCTTTATTATATCATGATGCAACAACAGCTAACCCTCCCAGATGAACCTCTACCTTTCCTACTTCTACACGAGCGCAGAGCTGCCCATCCGCCTGTCCCGCTGGTGGGCGTCCATGACACTATCGATCATCATTGGCGCCTTTTTGGCTTTTGGCATTCTCCACCTGGACGGCCGCAATGGCGTCGAGGGCTGGCGCTACCTCTTCCTGATCGAGGGCGTGATCACACTGCTTGTCGGTATCTCGGCGCTGTACTTTATGCCGCCGAGTCCAACGCAGACGCGTGGCTTCCCCCGCGGCAAGAAGGGTTGGTTCACCGAGCGGTATGTCTTCACTCCCCTACTGTTCGTTTTGCTGCACATGTATCTAACACACACAGTGAGGAGACTATTATCATTAATCGCGCTCTCCGCGACGACCCGTCCAAAGGCACCATGCACAACAGACAGGCCATCACGCCCCGTCTTCTATACCGTGCTCTCAAGGACTACCACCTGTGGCCGATGTATGTCCTCTTTACATCCCGTGCACATACCATCCTCATATGACCCCATACTAATCTCCCCAGTTATGCGATTGGATTGACCTTCCAAATGTCTATGGGCCCCCCGACCCAATACCTGACACTGAGGTATGTTCTCTTCCGTGTTCTTTCTTAACTCCATCGTAACGGCTCCGCCGACTAACACCCATCCAGTTTAAAGGGCCTCGGCTTCACCACCTTCCAGACCAACCTGCTCATTATCCCCACGTATGTGCTCTCCATGATCACGCTGTTGTTGGGCACGCTCTTTGCCGGCTGGTCAGGTCGCCTGGCCCTCAACGGCCTCATCGGCCAGTTCTGGGCGCTGCCATGCCTCATCGCGCTCTACAGCATCAACACCACCACCGAGAACAAGTGGGTCGTCTTTACCATTGTCAGCCTGCTGCTCGCCTACCCCTCCAACCACTCCGTCCAGGTCGGCTGGGCCTCGCGCAACGCCAACACTGTCCGCTCCCGCACTGTTTCGACTGCCATGTACAACATGTGCTGCCAGGCCGGCGGTGTCATCTACTCCAACATCTACCGCGCCGACGATGCGCCGCGCTACCGCCGGGGCAACCGCACCCTGATTGGCATCAACGTCGGCGTCATCTTCTTGTATCTTGCGGTGCACTTTTACTACCGCTGGGTCAACGGCCGCCGCGACAAAATCTGGAACGCCTGGACACCCGCCGAGCGTGAGAACTACATCAACACGACCAAGGATGAGGGCAACAAGCGCCTGGATTTCCGGTTTGACTACTAGACAAAGAGGGGAAGCGAGGATGAGAAGAGAAAATGGGTGTCTTTTGGGGGGCAAACATCTGCCTGCCGGTCCTAATATTCTATATGTGCTGTTGGCTTTTGTGTCTATTCATTGTATATCCCCTTTATACCTCTGTGTGTCCTCTTCCCGCCATCTCATTTAGACATCTCGCTTCAATAGACTTTTCCCGCCATAATTCACGTGCTGGTTGCGTCGTGGCATTTGTATCGAGGCTGACATCGTACATGTCAAGACTGTAATCATAAAACCGCCACTGTCTTGCGAATCATAGATTTGCTATTGAGATCGCCCATACGACAAAGACTTCAATCAATCAATCGATACAGATTGCCATGACTTTTGACAAGCTGACCAAAATAACCATCCTACAATACTAGGACAAGTACAGCGTTATCCAATGTCTTGTAAAGTGGGCTCATATAAATGTTGTTGACAGTACGGAGTAATGTAGGAAGGAGTCGGATGAAGGTCGTCAGTGATGGTATATCTTATGAAAGAAACAAAATCGTAATGGGGAGCAGTGCCTCTCCCTGTGACTGGCTAGAGGGTAGTCCAAATGGTTTCTATTTATACATATATTTATACACCGCGTCCAGCCCTTATATCTTCCCCGCTGCCTGCGCAATCTGCACTGCCTGCAGGACTGTCTGAACTAGTGCCAAGAGGATGCTGGCGCCGCCAAACACGCTGACCAGCCAAAAGGTCCAGAACTGCAGTGTGTCCCGGCGGTCGTTGAGCAGATCGCGGATCGACGCCGGCTTAGCGCCCTTGAGCTCGTCGGCCAGCAGCTCGACACGACGGTAGAGCACGGGAAAGTCACGGGCCGCGTAGTAGATGGCGCGGTCGGGGGGCAATTCGGCGAGGCCTGGGCATGCTGACTGGCCGTCAGCCCGGTCACACAGCCGCGGCAGCAGCGTGTCTGGCTGGCGGAACGGCGCGGTCACCGGCGAGTACACGTCGCGGAACAGCCGGCGCGCCTTGGCTGATTGGCCGAACAGCAGGCGGTACGACACGAGCACTTCCTGCAGAAAATGCGCAATGTCGTCCTCGTCGGCGCGCGGGTCGGCCGCCTGCACCTCGAGGCTGGAGAAAGCAAAAATCGTGCCGCCAAGAGTGCTAACGGGACCTTTTTCATTGTCTTGTTTGCCTTCGAACAGCCGTCCCCGCAAATGCGCCACGCACATGGACGGAAACGCAAATAACGACAGCGTGCGCGTCGATTTATCATAGTCCAAATGCAGCGCCAGTGAGTCCACCCACCGGAACCGCACGCGCAGCAGTGTTTGAAGCAAGTGTGCATTGAGCTGGTCTGGATACAGCGCCGTCCACGACGCCGCCGTCTTGCCGCTCTCGATTGCGGCTACATCGGCCGCACCCGCGACGGCCAGATCGCTCGGGTGCGCCGGCAGCAGGTTCCCAAAGCACTTGAGCAGCACCCACAGCGGGCGGTCGCACATGTCGGCGGCGGAGGGCGCGGCAATCACGTAGCGATCGTATACGAGGCCCGAGTCTGGGCCGTCCGGGTCGTTCTGGACCGCGAGTGTGCCGGGTGGGTGGCTGTTGAGCTCCGGCAGGTAGACCATGGACTGCCAGCCAAGGATAGAGAAGACGAGCAAGCGTTTAGCCGGGGTAGAGGCATCGTCAGGTGCATTTTCCGAGGCGCTGAGGATACCTTTTACCGCCAGATGGACAATGACTTCTTCGATGCTCGTGTCCCGATTCGTTTGAATGTAGCTGTAGATAGCGTCCCACGCAGCCTGAAAGCCGTCGTTGGCGTCCCTTGTACGGCCGTGGTCCAAGAGCGCATTGACAGGCATCGGCAGCCTGGCTCGTTGGCTGGCGACCCAGGGCCCGTACCAGTCGAGATCGACATAGTCGAATGGCTCATCCGCCTGTTGTGCGCCGCGTGCAGCCGTTTGCTTTCCCGTCGAGGCTCGACGTTGACTGGACAGTCTAAGTCGGTGGAACGAGAATCGCTCGGCTGGCCGTCGCCGTGCGACGGATGTCCACTGTCGTGTTGTGACTACGCTGTAGCCTTTTCTGGTGCTTTGGTCGTCTCTGATGCTCGCCATGACGTGCGTAGTAGAAATTGGGCTTTTGTCGTGTTCATGCTGTTGTATTCTGTATGATGCGAAAAGCATCGTGGAGAGATTCCAGGTTACCCTTTATTTATTTTTTCTGGCACGCTCCATTCTACCCTTTTTCGAAGCAGGCAAATACCAGGCAACTGCCACGCGCTTACCCCCATGTACACCCCTTTCCGCGCTTCATTTTCTGCGCCACGCGCCTCATATCCTCCATTTTGTCGTTTCATGTTTGATAAATGCATACTTGTGCAAAAACGATGCATCTTCCCCTTGGCGAGGCTGCTTGGGCGCGTAATGCCCCGCCGTGATTGGCTAGCGGCGGCCCGTCCCGGCTCCGAAGTCGACTTACGCCCGAGCCTCATATGCGCAGAGGACATTAGGGAAATGAGGGGCATGGGTTCGTGTGCTGTGCCTCGTGTTATGAAGTGTTGCTTTTTGCAATCTGCTGTATAAAAGCCCTGTTTTCTTCTGTGTTGGCTTTGTTTCTTTTTGTTTCATTGTTCTTTTTCTTTGCAGCCCCCAACTTCGCCTCACCAGCGGTACTCGGCCCAAGCCTTGTTGGCGATCATCGACCATGGCCACGACCGATTTCAAAACGCCTCCCCTAGACCTCAAAGACACGGTGCCCACCGCACCTGGGTCCCCGTCGTCGCCGTCGCCCACAAGCTCCATCTGGCAGGCCGCACTCCAGAAATACTACGATGAGCTGGCCAAGGGCGGCATGAAGGCCGCGTCCATTAACAAGGACCTGTGGAGCATCCGCGGGCCCGAGGACCTGCTGGCCCAGATCAACGCCCTTAAGCCGCTGGCGGGCAACATGCAGCAGCAGCAGGGGCCCTGGACGACCAAGTCGTACGCCCAGCTGCAGGGCGTCCTGCTTAGTCTCAATGACTTTGCGACGCTCGTTGCCTGGGTGCTCGGTATGAACGGCAAGGTGGCCGCCGTGCTGTGGGGATCGATCCGGCTGATCATCAAGTTTGCGCAGCCCGTGCTGCCGGACCTCGTGCAGATGCTCGAGACGCTGCAGGCAGCGCTGCCGCGCATGAAGCAGTACGAGCAAGACCTTCCAATGACGGACGCGCTGGAGAAGGCGCTGGTGGATCTGTACAGCGAGGTGATTGTGTTTTGCGCACACGCCATCACATTCTTCCGCAACACTCCCAACATCAAGCAGAACCGGCACGCGTGGTCACAGTTCAGCCGTGATTTTGCGCGCATCGTCGACAACGTGGAGCGGCTGTCCCGGCGCGTTGACGAGACGGCCGACATGATCCGCCTGTCGCGTGAGGTGCACACGGCCGAGACGGTCAGCGCGCTGGAGACGATGCACCTAGGGGTCGGCAGCGGGGTAGACGGCGACAGGGGCGCGTCTGGCCACACGCGACCGGTCCCTCCTGTGCTGGGCGTCGACGGCAAGCCCATCAAGCTGCCCTGCTTCGCGCTGCCTTATGGTATTAACCTGCGCTTCTTTGAGCGCGACAAGGAGCTCGCGTTGCTCGCGGAAGCACTCGACCCGCCGTCCCTAACTCCTGGTGAAAGTCCCCACAAGCTGCGCGCCATCGGCATTCACGGTCTAGGTGGCGTCGGCAAGTCGCAGCTGGCCCTGCAGTACGCCAACACGTCCATGGACAAGTACACCGTCATAGCGTGGCTGCCGGCCGCATCCGAGATCGCACTGACCCAAGGCCTATCGCGTCTGGCCATCCAGCTCGGCCTCGTTGCGGACGCCACCGCCAGCCAAGACAGCGTGCAGAGCGTGCAGGCCGTGCGCGACTATCTCAATACGTCGCGTGAGACGTTTTTGCTCATCTTTGACAACGTTGACGACGCCGGCGTGCTGGACGCTGTGTGGCCGTCGAGCGGCCGCGGGTCAGTCGTGATCACGACGCGGTCGCCGGGCGTGGCCGCGCAGCGCACGGCAACTACGCTGGCGCTGCGCTGCTTCTCAGACGACGGCGCACGGCGTGTCCTGCAAACGTTGGTGGGTGCCAGCGGTGGTGGAGGTGATGAAGAGGGCGGTGAGGGTGAAGACCTGGATGGGGAGGGAGACGACGCCGACACTAAAACCGCCGCCCTCGACAGTATCTGCCGGCTCGTGGGTGGGCTGCCGCTGGCCATGGTGCAGATCGGCGACTTTATGCGCAACCGCGCGTGCTCGTACGCCGAGTTTCTGCGGCTGTACGAGACATCGGCCGAGCGCGTGCTGGTCAAGTCGGCCAAGCCCGTCGAGTACGAGCACACCGTGCTGACCACCTGGGACTTATCGCTGCACCGGCTCTCGGACGACGGCCGCCGCCTGCAGAACCTGCTGGCCTTTCTCGACCCGGACCGCGTGCTCGAGAGCGTGCTAACCAACGCCAAGGCCGTCGAACAGCTGGACGCGCCCGACTTTTCATTTTTGGCAGACAGTTTTGAGTAGGTCGCCCTCACCTCCTTGCTAGCAATTATGTGGTGCCCCGTATTCTAACTCCCCAGCTTCGGCGATGCTGTCATGGAGCTCAGCCGTACGTCCATGGTCAGCCGCATGGCGAGGTCCAAGGCGCTGTCAATGCACCGCATGGCCCAACTGGCCGTGCTGCTGCGCATTGCGCCGGGTGAGCGCGCTGTCTACTTTGACACGGTCGTGCGATTACTGTACCACGGCTTCCCTAACACCTGGAAGGCCGGCGGCCACCACCAGGGCCACGGCTGGGCGGCCTGGGCGACGTGCAGCGCTGTCCTACCGCATGTATCATGGCTGATGCAGCTGGCCCAGACGCACAAGATTGTCTCCACGGTACCCGCGCTTTATGCCGAGCTTATCTTCCGTGCGGGAACGTGAGTTGACTTCGCCCCTTGGATTTATTCTTCTTGCTTTTGATTACAAACCGTCGCTAATATCAAGCCTACCTTCAGCTACCTGTGGGAAAAGGAGCAGCCGTACCTCGCCGAGGCATTCTTCCGGGCCGGTCTGCAACTGACCGGCGACGCCGTCAACGAAGACACAGCGCAGGCACACCGGCTGCTGGGCCATATCTACCTGGACGTGGCCCGGCCCCGTGCCGCCCTCGAGGCCTACCAACGCGCCCTCGCCATGCGCACAACCCTCTCGTCGCAAGCCGTACCGGCAGGCGAAACGAGTGCCGACACGCCCGCCATCGCCGCTGTCTGCGACTCCATTGCGTGCGCACTCACCGAGATCGGCGACGTCGACGCCGCTTTTGCGTACCTCGCGCGCGCCACAGCGATCCACGACACCCACGACCCGGGTAACACCGGCAGCACCGGTCGTGCGCGCACCTTAGCCATTCGCGCCATGACGTGTCTCCGCGCCGGCCGCGCCGACGACGCCCTCGCGGCGCTGCACGGCTGTTGGACGCTGCAGGGCAAGGACCAGCAGCAGATCCAGGCGTCGCGCTACCCTAAGCACAGCGGCGACATTATGCTCTTGGCGCGCATTTTGTGGGCGCAGACGGGTCAGGGCGAGGGCAAAGAGGGCAAAGAGGGCAAAGAAGGAAAAGAAGGCACCAACGGGGAAGCCCGCGAGCTGGTGGCGCGCACGCTGGTGATGCGGCGCGGCGTGTTTGGCGAGACGCACACGGGCCCGCGCGTGGCCGACTCGCTCTTTACGCTGGCGCGGATGCTGCAAGACGAGGGCCAGCCCGTGTTGGCGGCGCAGCTGTTGCGCGAGATTGTGGCCATGGCGGGCGGGTCGATGGCAACGACGGCGACTGATACACCAAGCACATCGTCCACATCGTCTGACGCAGGCGAGCAGCCACCCACGCGCTCGGCACGGCCCCCTCTCGCGATGCGGAGCCATCTGGCCCGGGCGTATTGGTTCCTAGCAAACGTCGACGCATCGCTCGGCGCCGACGCGGCCAAGGCCGCTTGGCTACGCTCACGCGCGCACGAGGCGCGGGACTGGATTGCCGAGCGGGAGGGTGGCGACAGCGAGGATGACGATACCTACATGCACCTAGTGGGGTATATGTTGTGGTGAGAAAGGAGGAGGCAAAAAAAGGGCGACCGGACCAGGATTGATTTTGATTTTGATTTTTTTAATGACCTGATATATGACACTTGGAAACGTTCAATCCCGTTCTTTGAACAGGTAGGGACATGGGAGAGCACGACAGTATGACCAGTATGGCTTAATTCACGATCCTCTCCATTTCTGTATTTGCAATCTGCGCTATGCGCAACCTACTCTTCTTCACCTAGTACTCTTCGTTGACAAAGTCCACCACAATCGCCTTGGCCACCAGGCCGTCTAGTGTCTTCACAAAGGCCTGGTGCGCCGGGTCCGTCTTAACGTAATAGTCGCGGTCTGCAACCGACGCGAACTCGACAACAAAGCCATGCGTGATGCCGTTCTGTTTCGTGTTTTTGTGTTACTATGTTACACTAGTTTGTTATGTTCAAGAGGATGGAGAAGACTCACCTGCAGGCCCTCGGGTGAGTTGTCCTTGCCGCCCTTGATCGAGAGCACATACGGCGTCTGCGTCGTGGGGTGGATACAGCCCGTCTTCAGAGACAGGAAATGCTGGCAGGTCTGTAGGATACGTTAGACAACACTACGTCGTACTCCTTCTCAACAAATTCGTCTTCCACGCCGCCAAGGGCAGACCCACCGACTTCACCCGCTCGGGGTCGGCGCCCGCCTCGAACTGGAAGAGGACGGTGTGCGTGACGCTCATGGTGGACGATGTGGAGATGGTGGGAGACGGGGCGTGGAAGTGGCGCAACAGGCTGATAAGGGCGACAAGAACAAGGCAGACGGCAATGGAGCTTCGGGCGCGAGACGTCGTGGCCATCGTGGGGTTGGTTGAGGGACAAAAGCGCGAGCGGGGTTTTGTTTTGTGGTTGAAAGGGGAGGCTCTGCGTGCGGTCGTGTCGACACGTCTGTTTCTGGCCAATTGCAGGCGGTCCGGAGTTGGGGACATGCAGACCCCTGTTCCGTCCAATGATGGCGGGCGGCTATTCCGTACAGTAAAACCCGGAGGCTGCCCATGTCTTTGTTTATTTTTAAGAAATTGAAATCTCCAACTTTTTGTTGAGATGCAAGCGTTTAGATATTACATTCAAGAATATGTATGGCTGAATAGAGCACACCCCGAGTAAGTAAACAAGTCCAGTAGAAGCGACTATAAATCAGGATTCAGGATCATCAAAGATGCTGCATCTTTCTCCGTAGAGCCCTGCAACATAGCGGTTTTCCAGGGGCCGCTCCGTAAACTTGCACTTACACGAACCTGCACCGAAGCACATACGACACTCCATCTTGATGTCACTGGCAGTATTCGTTACATCACAAACCACGAACCTGCGCACCAAATGCAATGCCAAGCGGTGGCTCTATTATATAATGCCTCTCGGCCTGTATTGGCGCGAGAGCCCGCTGGCTCACAGTCTCGGTTCATTGCGCTGTTGTTTAGCGGGGAATGTGGGGAAGCACGGCGGGCTGCACAAGGGAAAGAGGGCCGCGACAAAGGGCTAAAAAGGCAAGAACAGAGAAATTGTGAGGGAAAGAGCTTTGGGGGGACCCCGCTCCACGCGCCTGCCTCCAAAGGTCGGTGCTATTCGAGCCGGGGGAAGGAGACGGACGACGAGAGCGCGACAAAAGGGGAAAGAAGAGAGGAGCTGCTTGGTGATTTTTGCTCCTGCTTGTAAATTCTGAAGGTGGCCTCTTCTCTTCGTTCTTTTTTTTTCTTCTGCTTGTCCTCCTTTTCTGTCCTTTCTTCCCTCATTCTTGTACCTTACACTTTCCCTCTGCACGCCCACATCGAATACCCTGCCAAGACGACTCTTCATCGGCCGACGGCACTTGACACGACCACGACGACTGAACGACGACTCCACGACAACACAACGACACAATCGACATACCGACCATTGAGAAAACACTGAAAGCCCATACATCTTTTCACCACACCTCGCACGCATGACTCTCCCGCAGCTGCTCGTCGGCAAAGTCGCCGGCATCACCGGCGGCCTGACGGGCATTGGACGTGTGCGTGCCGGCTCATACATCATCGTGTTGAAACAGACCTCCTTCTAACGCTGCGTAGGCCATCGCCCTCGACTACATTCGCCACGGCGCCAAGGTCGGCATCAACCACCTGGGCGGCGCCGGCGACGAGCCGCACCTCAAGAGCTTTTTGGAAGAGGCCGCGGCGCTGCTGCCGGCCGGCGAAGCCGTCGAGAACCACGTGGTGACGTTTGCCGGCGACATCTCCAAGCCCGAGACGGGCAGCCAGTTTGTCGAGCACATTGTGACGTCGTTTGCGCCTGCTGGCAGCGACGGAAAGGGCCGCCTCGACGTGTTTGTGAGCAACGCCGGCGTGTGCCAGTTTGCCGAGTTTTTGGAGCTGTCGCCGCAGCTGTTTGAGCACACGGTCGCCACCAACCTGTCGGGCGCGTTCTATGCGGTTCAGGCCGCCGGCCGCCAGATGGCCCTGCACCAGACCCCGGCCGGCGGCTCCATCATCGGCATCAGCTCGATCTCGGCCTTGGTTGGCGGCGGGAACCAGACGCACTACACACCTACCAAGGCCGGCGTCAAGAGCCTGATGCAGTCGTGCGCCATCGCTTTGGGGAAATACGGCATCCGCTGCAACTCGCTGCTGCCCGGCACGATCCGCACGCAGCTCAACGACGTCGACCTGGCGGACACGGCCAAGCGCACGTACGTCGAGGGCCGCACGCCGCTGGGCCGGCTGGGCTTGCCCAAGGACATGGCGGGCCCGGCCGTGTTCCTGGCCTGCGAGGAGCTGAGCAGTTTTGTTGTGAGTTCTTTTGATCTTCTGGAACGTCTGTTATGCTGCCAACCCCCCCTGCACCCTGCTAACGAACTGTGTAGACCGGCGCGGAGCTGCTTGTCGACGGTGGCCTGTTCGTCAACCTGCAGTAAAAAGCAGAGAAAAATATGTGAACGAGTCTGCATTTTTCATGAATTTTGTACATAGCTTTTTATCTAATTTACACTGCCTTTGATGACAAAATACGTTGTGTGAGATGAAAATACATCATGCTGTCATTCAAAGGGCGCTGAAGACCGCTGACGACCGCTAAGACCGCTGAGCGTGCTGTACGTCGTAGATGGTGTTGGAGCTGGGCTCGCTCGCTCCAACGCTGGGTCAGGACTGCCCCACTTATCGCCTTTGTTCCGCCACGTGACACCCCACTTTTGCGCATGGAGGATGACATCGTACGATTTCGAAGGGCTCTTTTGCCGAGGACGGCGCTTTTTTGCGGTTCATTGCCTTTTTGCGTTTTGCGCTCCATTGCCTTTTTTTTCTCTTCGACGTACTCCGTGCACACACCCAGTTACCCAGTTGATAAGACTTGCGCAGTACAGTGACTGCGCCAATATTTCTTACTTCTCACACTCCGTACACAACCACAGTATACGAGCACATTCAACACACAATGAATACGGTAAGCAACCTCGAGCTGCAGCTCCCTTTGCTTCTTCTTCCACCACTGCACGTACCCGAATCTTCAAACTGTCTAACTAACCTCTGTTCTCACAGGTACGATCGTTTTGGTATGCCCCTCCGTCCCGGCGACAGCGCACGTCGACCCGTGTCCCTCGATCCCTTGGCCCCCTTCCTCTCGTTTTACTAACAGCTCTCTTTCTTCCTCGACAGGCTCGGCTGGGGCTCCCTCTGTGTTGGTATGTTCCGTTATCGTCCTCTGCCATTGTCGCGGACTCCGTCCCCCCACTAACACCTCATCCAGCCGGCGGCGCCGCCTACTACTTTGCCAAGAAGAGCATCAACGCCGACCGCCAGGCCCGCCTCAGCGAACAGCGCCGCAAAAAGTCGGTCCTCGACGCCCTCGAGCACAACAACGCCAACGCCCACGCCATCAGCAGTCAATTGGCTGCAGCCGCTCGCACCGACGCCGCCGGCTCGCCCAGCCAAGAGTCCTCGAGCTCCGACCCGGCGCCCACGCGGCACGCCCCCGCCACCGAGACACAGCGCGTGCTGGAGAAGAGCAAATACGAGGCGAGCGTGCCGTTCCGGAGTCCCAAAGGGGACCGGTTCTCGTAAGGGTGGGGACGGGGGTAAGCATGGCGAAGAAAGGATGAGGAACAACGCAACGGCGGAAGTGTGGCACAGAATGGGCCAGGCATGGGGACTTGGCACCACGAACATATACCTCGAGGTGGCAACTGGGGCTGCGACGGCCGTGGTAACAGCACAGACTGTACATAGACGGACGGACATTTTTGGATGGCATGCACGCCATGAACGGCACGCTGGCTGGCTTGGATGCAGGCTTTTCTTGTTTGATATTCCGCATTCTACTCTAGATTGGCAGACCACTGAGGACATCCTCTCTCCTTGTATTATAACAAAATGAAATAAAAAAGTAACACGCATGTCTACCAAAACCCATCCTTCTAAAACTGTAAACTGGACAACAGAACCTGAGATACAGCGTTGCCAACGCCACCTCATAGTCATTTGCGATGATCGCAAGGCTGAGGCTCGAGTGCTCACAGCGCCTGGGCAGCACCCTGGAAGTGGAAGAGTGGCGCTAGTGCCAATCTGGCATCGATGCTCCACTTATTCCACACATCCTCAAACCAAGCGCCAAACACAAAACCTCCACAGCTTCAGCTCCGACGTCCCTCGTTCTCCTCCCCAAATAAACTACACAACGCACATCAGTCCACGGCTGTCGACCACGCCGATCTGCTGCATCAAGAACAATGGCCGCGCCGTCTGTGGCACTTCTACAAAACGACGCGTGCACATAAGCTCGGCCGTCGGAATCAACACAGCCCCGAGGCATCGGTATCGGCTTCGGCATCGGCCTCCTCGCATCGCGACTACAAACACGCCCAACTTTGACTCCCCGTCTCACATCGCCGCAATGGCTGCCGCTTCCGCTGCCACCGCCGCCCAGTTGGCCATTGCCAAGGTCTCCCTGACGGCCGTCCTCCTCCGTCCGGACCCCGCGCCCTGCGCGCGCGCCGACATTGACGAGTTTGCCGGCCTGCTGGCCCTCACTGCCGCGCGCTGCTCGCCTGCCAACGTCCAGGTTTGACATCGCCTTCTCTTCCTCTTCTTCTGGGCCTTTGCCTCTGCCCCAGAATTCCCCCCTCTCGAACTTCAGCTAAGCGCTTCTGGACGTTGGGTCGGCTTTTTTGCCGCCTGTCTTTTTCTCCCTCTTCCTTTCTTCCCCTTGAAAACAGACCTGCAAACAATGGATGCTGCGCCATGTCACGCACTCGCCTGCCCGCACCGCCGCCGTCGGCCGCTACCTCGTGGCGCTCGCCAACTCGTACTCGTCTTCACCGGCGGCGCCCGCCAAGGAGACGAAGTACACCTCGACGCGCCGCAAACGCCTCCACCTCCTGTACATTGTCAACGATGTCCTGTACCACGTCACGTTCCGCGACAACAACAACAACAACACCTCGACGAGACCAATCTTTGCAACCAGCATCGAATCTAGCCTTCTGCCCCTCGTTTCCAGTGCCGCCACGTTTGTCCGTGCCCCAAAGCAGCTAGCAAAGCTGAACGACCTCCTCGACCTGTGGGTCAACCAACACTATGTCAGCGAAAGCCTGCTGGCACAGTTACGTTCCGCCGTCGAAAAGGGCCCAAGCCATGCAGAGGAGCTGCAGAAGACAGCCATCGAGCAGGACCAAAAGCAAAAAGAGAAACATACGTCTACGTCATCAAGCAAAGAGGCTCCCTTTCTTTTGCCCGCCCTCCATGGCGACCCTGCTGCGCCCTGGTACGACCTGCCGGCCGCCACCTGGCTGGCCGTCCTCGAGCCCAACTCCACGCGCCCCATGAACCCGGCCACCCTCAAACCGCTGCAGCTCGCCCCCGGCCCCGCGCCGCCCGCTCTCGAAGCAAGTGTCCGCACGCTCCTGGCCGATGTGGACCGCATGTTCGAGGGGGGCGCCGCCACCGCCACGGCCACCACCACCACTGATGTTGACTCGGACGTCGACGCCCTCGGCGAGCGCATCGACATCGACGTCTTTTCCGGTGGCATTGTCGGCGGCGACACCTACTACGGCTGGTCGCGCGCCTTTTGCAAGAGCATGAAAGAGCGCCGGCGACGGTGGCGGCAAGGCGGGGCTGGTGGACCAAACACCAGTCCCGACCGAGGCCGGACCCGACAAAAAGACAGCCGGTCGCCGTCCTTGTCACCGCCCCCGTCGTCATCCAAGCCCGCCTTCAAACGACGCCGGATTTCTGTATCGCCCTCGCCAGGTGGCCGTGGTGTGAGTCGACGAGGTCGCAGCCGCAGTCAAAGCGACAGCCGCAGTCGAAGCCGAGACAGGCGACGAGAGGATAAGAGCCAGTCTCGTCTGCATGTGCCCGGCCACCGCTATCATGATTCAAAAAGATCTTCATCGCGGTCACCACCACGCCACTCGCCCCAGACGAACCGCTACCGTCGCCGCTCGAGCAGGTCGAAATCCAGATCCAATTCGAGGTCCAGGTCCCGGTCCAAGCATCGGTTCCGGTCCCGATCGAGATCTGGATCTCGATCGCGGTCGCGGTCGTGGGCAGGATCGCGGTCGCCACAGAGGCACCGTGACCGGGACCAAGGCCGCTACTCCCGGTCGCCACACAAGGACAGGTACGAGCACAACGACCAGCCGTATCCCACCCTAGGGAGAACCCCGCCGCCGCATCTCCAGCACAATCTTCCACCTGTCCCGTACCATCACCAGCAGCAGAGTCAACAATCTCAGCAGCCGTATGCACCATCCTTCCCCGCCTTCCCTCCTCCCCACCCGGGCATGGCCGCCGGCTTCCCCTTTGTACCCCCACCAGGCTACCAGGGCCAGTGGCCGCCGCCTATACCTCCGCAGTTGCCACCCCACGCCGCTTGGCCTGGGGCAGCACCGCCTCCACCGCCTCCACCGCCTCCACCACCTCCTGTTGCACCCGGATCTGCGACCGGCGACTGGACTGGAGGCTGGGCAGCGAGCGCTCCGCCGCCGCCGCCGCCTCCGCAACAGTACCAGCATCAACAGCATCAGCAGCATCAGCAGTCGTACCAGCAACATGGCCAGCAATATCAGCAGCACCAGCATCAACAGCATCAACAGCATCCGGAATATCAGCAGCAGCACTATGATCAGCAGAGAAATCCACCGTATGGCCAACCACCTCAGCATGACCCAAGAGGTGGTGGTGGATCTTGGGATAGATCGCGAGGATGGTGAAGTTGAAGGATAGTGTAATTGAATAGCAAGCAAACATCACGATAATTACTTTTTATTATGACTCTGAAATTTAAACCAGATGTGAGAAACGCCAGCATCGAATAAGGACGGTCAAATTAATTATAAATAAAGTTTTAAAGAGTTTTTTTTTCTCTCTTTAAGTGTGAATGGATTTTAAATATCGATTGAATAAATAAAATTTTAACAAGATTAATTCGAAATACTTCAAATAAATGACATTGTACAGATAAGGGAAAAGGGAAATACATTCCCAATGCAAACGCAGATGCAATTACTTCTATCTTTTTTGAAAATATGGCAAACCGTCCCGCCTGAACGCCGTTCTCTATGTACACTCCACCGCCTGTTGCACACGACTTAGTCCACCCCCAGCCAGCCTTCCTCGTCGTCGTCGCCATCGTCAAAGACAACCACCTCGGCGCGCGGTTCCTCGATCGTCTTGGCCTTGTCCGCCTTTTGTGTCAGGGCGAGCGCCACGGCCGCGGGCTGCGAAGCCGCCAGCTTCTTGGTCGCCTGCCGCGCCTTGGCCTGGTCCAACAAGTAGTCCACCGTGTACACGTTCTCGTCTGCCAACCGCCGAATCTCGTCCCGCATCCGGCCCACCGCCCGTGCCACCACCCGCAGCTCCACGTCCAGCTTGCCCCGGTTCGCCGTCAGCCACGCGCCGTGCCGGTCCACCAGCGCCTTGATCCACAGCAGGCAGAACTCAATGTGTGGCGACTGCTCCGTCTGCGCCGCCACGAACCGCAGCAGCCTCGCCACGTACACCGTCGGCACGCCCGCCACCACCAGCGTAATGTCCTGGTGCGGCACCTCCAGGAACACATGCTGGATCAGCGCCGCCTCGTTGAGCCGGAACGCCATCACCAGCGCCTTGAGGTAGTCGTGCTCCTCGCGCAGCACGTGGAGGGTCGTTGCAGGTGTGATCTCCATGCTCAGGTCGAACGGGTCAAAGGGCAGCGTGCTGTCGAGCGAGTACACGAGCAGACCCTCGGTCGATGCCGCGCAAAACGCCAGGCCCGTCGGCGAAAACGACACGCCCGACACGCGCACATCGGGCACGCTGCGCCGCGCCGACGGGTCGCCGCCGCGCTTCGAGCCCGGCAGCGAGCGATCCAGCCGGTCCTCACGGTCCGACAGCTCGCCCTGCTCGTCGAGCTCACCCTGCGGGCCGGCCTCCGTGAGCTTGCCGCTGTTCAGGAACTCTTGCGTGCCCGACAGCGACAGGTTGACGCTGACGGTGAACTTCTTGAGGAGCACGCCCGTCGTCACCGAGTACAGGCAAATGTACTTGCTGCGGCCGGCCGCCAGCAGGCAGCTGCCGTCGGTGCTGTACCGGATCGTGCTAAAACTCTTGGTGCCCGCCACGTTGGCCGCCGTGCGGCGGTCCGAGATCTTGCGGCCGCCTGATACGTCGCGCCGGCCGTCGAGCCCGGCCACTTGGGCGGCGTCGGCAATCGACCAAAATGTCAGCTGGCCGTCGAGCGTGGACAGCGCCAGCTGCTGCGAGTCGGGTCGCACGGCCATGTCGAGCACGTCGGCCTGCAGCTGCAGCGGCTCGCTCGTCTGCGTGCGGTTGAACACGGACCAGATGCGCGCCGTGCGGTCCCAGCTGCCGCTCACCAGCACGCTGCCGTCGGGCGCAAACGCAAGCGTCGACACGGGGCCCTCGTGGCCCGACAGCCGGTCGAGCAGCTGACCCGTCTGCACGGACCAGATGTGGATGTCGAACGAGTCCACGGAGCCGGCCGCCACGACCTCGCCGCTGGGGTCGACGGCCATGCACGAGAACGACAGCCGCGTGGGCGCCGTGAAGGTGCGGAAGTTGCGGTAGCGAATCAAATCCCAGGCGCGGATGGACCCGTCAAGACTGGCTGTGAAGAGCACGTTGCCCTTTTTGGCAAACTCGCAGGCCGTGACGCCGCTCGTGTGCTCCGTAAAGGTGACGACACAGAACCCAGACTCAATGTCCCACACCTTGATGCGCCCATCATCGGCCGTCGTGATGATGCGCTGGCCGTCGGGCGCGTAGACGAGCGCGTTCATGGCGTCAAAGTGGCCTTGCTGCTTGAGGATGTACGACTCGGACTGCCACTCCCAGACGAGCAGCTGGCCGAGCTTGGACGCGCCGAACGCGAGCCACTCGCCCGAGGCATTGATCGTGACGTGGTCAATGTCGCTCTGCGAGATGCTCAGCGTGTGGATCAGGTTAAAGTCAGGCATCTCGTACAGACAGAACACGCCGCTCGAGAAGCCGGCCACGAGCAGGTTGGACGCGGCATGGTATGACGCACACCGCAGGCTCGTGTTGTTCTGTTGAAAGTAGTGGCGCTGCGCAATGCGCCAGCGCATGTCGCTGTCGTCCTCATCGTCGTCTTCGTCCGAACTGCTCTCCTCGCCGTCCGGTCGTGGCGGCTTGAGGTACTGCCACTCAAACAGCGCGCCGTCCTTGCTGACCGTGTAGATTGTCTCCTGGTCCCGCGAGAACCATGCACCCACGACCGCCTGCCGGTGGCCCGACAGCACCGTGGGGCTGAAACCTTCTTCGCGCTCCAAATTCCATATCCGCGTCGTCAGGTCCTTGGACGCCGTCAAAAAGAACCGCGAGTCGCCCGACCACTCAATGTGCTGCACCGTGTCAAAATGGCCCGTGTACGTGCGGTAGCGCACAAACGGCGCAAAGTCCAGCTCGCCGTCGGCGTTGGTGTCGGGCGTCGAGGGAACGTGCCAGACCTCCGTCTTGCGGCCCAGGCCCACGGCAAAGAAGCGGCCCGAGGGCGAGAAAGCGAGCGCCGTGCAGGGCGCGCGGAACGAGAAGTGGTAGAGGACGACGCGCCGGGGCAGGTTGGTCAGGATGGCCTGGCCATCCTCGTCGATGGTCAGGAGGAGGTTGCCGCGGGGGGTGATGCCGAGGCGGGTGATGTTGGTGCGGTGGGCGAACGGGAGAGTATAGGATTTGTTGCTGCAATTGGTTAGCGAGTACAGAACAGACAGAAACACATGGAGTTGGAGGACCTACTCGACAAGGTTGAACACCGTCACTCGGTTGCCGACGGGCGAGTAGAGGTGGGTGCCGTCTGGACTGTAGAGCAGGTTGCCCTTGCAGTAGACCGTCCCCAGCAGGTTTGAGAACTGGGCAATTGTTAGTATTATAAGCAAAAGATCAGTTGATTTCCCTTTGCAGTTTACTCACCTTGAACTCCGTCTTCATCTTTGCGGCTGGTGACGCTTGCAAACGAGTTGTTGTCGATCGCGAGAACTAACAGAAAAAACCGTCTCCAAAATTTGTTATCGCCAAAGCATATCGCGATGCTTATCGGCCTCTTATCGAGAAAATTACAGCGGGCCCGCAGGATAGATTATCCGACGCCGTTGCCAAGCGGGGACCCGCCGCCAGCAGTTAAAGGAGAAGCTCCATATGGGTACATGGTACTTAATAATATTTGCGGTCCTAGAAGTACTCCCGTATCGGGCTAGCCCCGCAACGCCGTCTCAGACGGCGCCGTTAACGTTGGGGCCAATGCCGAGCAGCAGCAAGGAAAAGGGGGGAAAGAGCCCCTGCCTAAGAGCAGAGCAGACAAGGCCATCGCAATAAAAATGGAGGAGGAAGGCACTTGGGGGACCAGCCGGTGTCTCTTGGTGGCCCCTTCCCCCCCTGGATTCGGTTGGCCCGTGCACCCGACTGGAAATTTGGACACTTCCCCTGAGGGAAGCAGCGAAGCTTCTCTTTCCCGCCTTTTCTCCTAATTGTCAGGGGAAGGAAACAAAAACGCCAGAAACACAAACAAACCCTCTTTTGCACTCCATTCTGCCACTCTGCCCTTTTTTGTTTCGTTTTTATCAAAGCTCACAGCTCACCACACTTGCATCGAATCGAGCCCTCGACGATTGCACCGCCCCGACTTGCAAGACAATTGCGTTTGTTCCTTGACACCGCAACCCCCCCTTTTCCAACCTGTCCTCGACAAACCCGCACAACCTCGCCACCATGCCTCCTGTTTCCGCCGAGAGCGCCTCGCCGATTGGCATCGCCAACCTGCCAAACCAGCGGCACAAGATTGTCGCGAAGAGAGGCGCGGCCTTTACGATTATGGTGTGTAGCAATGCCTGTTGCTGCTCGTGGAGGTGAATCTCGGTATGGTGTCTAGACTTCCTTGCTGACCGCCCCTCCTCTCCCCTCAATATAGGTTGCTGGTGAATCTGGCCTGGGCAAGACCACCTTTATCAACACCCTCTTCTCAACGACCATCAAGAACTATGCCGACCACAAGCGCCGTCACCAGAAGCAGGTCGACAAGACCGTCGAGATCGAGATCACCAAGGCCGAGCTGGAGGAGAAGTTCTTCAAGGGTAGGTGAACGACGAGGCGATGGCATGTCATGAGAGCTGCGGAGATTTCCTTTTCCCGCATCACCACGTATATTGCTGTTTGTCCTTTCTATACGGCGATTGCTTTCTCATTTTGCTTTCCTGCCATTCCCCCATCCGATCTTCGCCCCACTCCTATGCGATGTCCGCAAGATGTGTCTTCTGTCCCTTCTCTGACCACAACTAACACTGCCAGTCCGTCTGACCGTCATCGACACCCCCGGCTTCGGCGACTACGTCAACAACCGCGACTCGTGGATGCCCATCATCGAGTTCCTCGACGACCAGCACGAGTCGTACATGCTCCAGGAGCAGCAGCCCCGCCGTCAGGACAAGATCGACCTGCGCGTCCATGCCTGCCTGTACTTCATCCGCCCCACGGGCCACACCCTGAAGCCCCTCGACATTGAGGTCATGAAGCGCCTCTGCTCGAGAGTCAACCTGATCCCGGTCATCGCCAAGGCTGATACGCTCAGCCCTGCGGACCTGGCCAAGTTCAAGGCGAAGGTTAGTTCACGAAGCTGTGTATTATTTAATTTAGCCCCTACCCGGTCTAACACACATAGATCCGGGCTGTCATTGAGGCCCAGAGCATCAAGATCTACCAGCCGCCCGTCGAGGAGGATGACGAGGCTGCTGCACAGCACGCTCGCAGCCTGATGGTCGCCATGCCCTTCGCGGTCATCGGCTCCGAGAAGGACGTCAAGACCGGCGACGGCCGCATTGTCAAGGGCCGCCAGTACTCCTGGGGCGTGGCCGAAGTCGAGAACGAGGACCACTGCGACTTTAAGAAGCTCCGGTCCATCCTGATCCGCACGCACATGCTGGATCTGATCCACACGACCGAGGAGCTGCACTACGAGGCCTACCGCGCGCAGCAGATGGAGACGCGCAAGTTCGGCGAAGCCCGCCCTCGCAAGCTTGACAACCCCAAGTTCAAGGAGGAGGAGGAGGCGCTGCGTAAGCGCTTCACTGAGCAGGTCAAGATCGAGGAGCAGCGGTTCCGGCAATGGGAGCAGAAGCTGATTGCGGAGCGCGATCGTCTTAACAAGGATCTCGAGCAGACCCACGCCCAGATCAAGCAGCTGGAAGGCGAGCTTGAATCCATGCAGGGTCCTGCTGTTCGCAGCCACGGTCGCCGTTAGGACGTGCCTCTGACTTCGAGAACGGCCTGCAATTAGACATTTGTTGTCGGTTTGCTTTATCACACGATTAAGAACGGAACGGAACTAGGACAAGAAGGAAAGGAAACGAGGATGCTTGGCCCTGCTCTTTTGCCTTTTTCCAAAGTCTCTTTTGGATTTCCTTGTTTCCTGTCGCCGGATGCGCGTCGTCTCGGATACTTTCTATTTTGGTCTTCGCGTCTCTCCTGGGTCGGCAAAACGGAGAATGGAGAAAAGGTTCTCGAAAATCGGAGGAAACATTGGTCTGCTTCCCCTCTAGTTTACTTTTCTTCTTCTTCTCTTACCACGGCGGGAAAAAAAAGGAAGCGGACAGTATACTACCCCTGAGCTGTTGTGTTTTTTTGTTGCTTTAATTTTTATTGTTTTTCATTTACGCCGCCAAAGCTTTTTTACCCTTTTTATTAACTCCATCCCACTACCTATTTCTTGTTTTCTGCTGTTTTGCGAGTCTCCCCTTGCTATTATGTTATCCCTTTTTTTTTTTTTTCAGAATTACTCTGTTGTTAGTCACGATGTAATTTGGGCGGTCTTTCTTTGATACCAGATGAATGAGATTGGCTGTCCTAAGAAAAGCAATTATTAAACTGTGCGGCTGCAATGTGAATGTTATTCCAAACGAGGAACAGGTGAAATAAGTAGATAGGTACGAAGAAATAGGAAGAGAAAGTAAAGTCACCATGCTCGTCCAAAACAAAACCAGCTCCCGGTTCGACAGTGCTGATGCTGGCCCACACCAAGTAAAACGCCTATTGATGATCCCGCCAGAACAATGCGTTTGTAAATGCACGCAAAATAAGCAAATTTCCAAAACAGACCGTCGTGTACTGGGATCCGAGAGCGGCGCCGTCTCCTTAAACGGCATCCATGCTCGCCCGCATCGTCAGCTGCTCGTTCTTGTTGCCCAGCTTGGAGATCTGCAAGAAGGCATCGACGCCATAGCCCTCAAGGCTGTGCAGCTCGAGGCTGCCAGCCCAGTACTCAGCGTACACGCGGCTCAGCGGCAGGCCCATACCCAGCCTCAGGTTCGGCGGGCGCTGTGACAGCGACGCCAGCGAGTTGCCGTGCGGGTGGTCCGGGTCGCCCGTTACGTTGGGCGGTTTGTCCAGCCGGTTGGTCGCCGGGGTTCTGTTGGACGGCTTCTGGTTTTCGTCGACACGTAGTTCCTGCAGCGTGGCGCTCATGCGCGGCACCTTTTTCAGGTTCTCGAGCAACCGCTGTGAGTGCTTGCCTTTGCTAAACGACCACAGGTACGGCATCATGTCGTGCGGCACGCCGCCGCCCTGGTCGGACACGCGGATGATGACGTGCTGGGCGGCTTCGCATAACGTGATCTCGATGGGGGGCGGTGGCGGGGGTGTTCCGGTGCTGTGATTTGGTCCCTGGCTCTCATACAACCGCTGGTGCCGCTCGACGGTGGCCTGCACGGCATTGCGCAGCAGCTCGCCGACAATGTACTCGAGATGGCTCAAGATGTAGGGGAACGTGGTGTCGAGGTGCCCCGTCAGCTGGATGTCGGGCAGCTGCACGTCGGGCCCGTAGGCGCTGCGGGCCAGATCGCAGACGGCCTTGGCGCAGCGGTCAATGACATCGCGGGCCTGGCACTTGAGAAAGACCTCGCCGATGAACTCGTGGCCCTCGGGCAGCGGCGCACCGGGCGAGTACCAGGAGGCGTTGAACGTCTCGGTCAGGGCGAGGTGCTGCTCGGCAATGACGCGACGGGATATACGCTGGAGAGTCAGGAGGAGACAAAGCAAAAGGGGCAGGAGTGATCGGGGTAGAGGTGGCTTACTGCACGCAGGATGGTGTTCATAAACTTGTCGAGGTCACGTGCGGGCATGAGCTCGCTGCACTCGAGGATGCCCATGGCCAGCTTGGGAATGACGGGCAGGTGGGCCTGCAGGGTCTGGCCGATGACGTCGCAGAGCACGTCGTTGTCATCGAGCGTCTTGATCTCCTTGACCTTGCGAAACATGTCAAAGGCGTTGTAGTACAGCTCGTAGACGGCACTGATGTGCGGGTTGGACACGACGGCATAGGGGAGCTGCTGAATGTCTCGGATGCGATGTGCCAGCCTGGGGGGTGTTAGTGAAGAGACTTGTAAAGGGCACAAAAAGGACGTAAAAGAACGTAAATACACACCGTGTCGGCAGCTCTGTCCGCACGTAGTTGGCCGAGCTGATTAGGCGGGCCTCTGTCAGGGAGCGGCCAAAGACCATAAGCTGGCGCAGGCTGATAGGGCGGGCTTCCTTTGCAACCCAGCTGGGGGGTGTTAGAACAAGCTTGTACGCAAGTGAAAAAAAAACAGTCAATGCATGGAAGGCAGAACGAACTCATCTAAAACCGATATGGGCCGCCATCGCGTGCTGTGCGAGGGCGGCGTCTGCGCCAACGATGCAGCGGCGATGGTGCGGCGTGTGGTGTGTCTCGACGGCGGCAGGCAGCACAGCGGGCCGCTCAGCGCGCCGGGTCGGGGTCTTGACGCTCTCATCCGGACGGCCTGGGTGGCCCGGCCGGCCTGGCCAGCCATCCGTGGTGTGGGCAGGGCCATGCAGATCGTGCCATGCGGCAAGCGACGGCGATGCAAAAATGATAGACGTTGAAAGGACGATGAAAAAGGCAAGCTGCAGATGCGCGATAGTGGTTTTGAGCTGTTTTCGAGTGGACTGGAGGATGCCCTGCGAATGAAAAAGGCGGTTGACAGACGATTGTCAGAAGTGCGGAGGCGTGGGTGGACGTCGCATGAATGCGTTAAAGAAACCGCTTGTTCAACACATGCAAATGTGAGGCGATGTTTGGACGAAAGCTCCAGACGCCAGACAAGCTGCCTGCCCGCATATGACTCTTACACAAACTTTTTTAGCGCATTTGCGCACTTGCCGCTCGCCCTCTGCGAATCTGCGAAACCCCACACTGGCCTAGAACGGGCCCGCGCGACGGCTCATAAAACGCGCTGTGGCTGCTCATCCGGGCGGCTTTTGTAGCTTTGTCGCTAATGATAGCTATTTAAACATCTTACGAAATACAATGGCTACGCAACAGAGAAGCTCTGACCTCGGCGGGCGCACTCCAGCGGAGGGTCCCAGCGGACGACTGCTCCGTGCTGGCTGCGAAGACGGTAAAAGCTTAATATGTGGTCACGTGCGCCCCATTGGACATCTTGGAGAGCATCCGATCGGAGCACTGAGCCGCCTTTCGAGCCCCCATGCAGAGCTTGCAACGAGGCCGTACTGGGACGCCTTTCTTGACTATACTCTTGCATTTTGAAGGTGACGAGTATCCCCTGCTATCAAGTGTCCCTTTGCAGTGCCGATGCTTCGATCTGCTGTCGTTCGGCTGCCCTCTCCGACCTGAAGCGCTGGCCGTTGGCCGTCGTCATAGCTGTAGGTGCCTGCAGGTGCCAACAGTGATTGCTCGCGATGAATTGTGAGCATGGCTGAAGTGGCACGCGAAACACACTCCAAAGGCTGTACAACGACACTGTGCAATCCGTGATGCTGGATGAAATGCTTCAATCTCAAGTCGAGAGACCCTGTCAGTTCTCAGCCCAAGGCAGGCGGACAATTACGACCATTTAAACGTCATGGCGGGGCTCCATAGCGGGGAGGGCAAGCACGAGCCAGTAAATGGGCAAGCAAGGCAAGCAAAACAGGCGAGCATGGGGAAGGTGCCGGCCTTGCTAGGCTCGCCAGGCTAGTCGGTCAGTGAGCACGAGAAAACCTTGCGTTGGGGAAAGAGCGGTTGGCTGTTAGCGGGTACATGGAAACATCTGCAAATTGCCGCACATTCAATGTACACCCCATCCTCCCCCATCCAAGCACAGTTGCCACTGCCCGCGACTCGGAACGCCAGGCAAACATGTCGAGGGGTCGGCATGCATGCACAGCCTTTGCGTCGGCCTTCTTCGCCACATTGCTCTCCCTCTGCTTGCTCTCTGCTCCCCGTCGTCTGCTGCTTTTGCCTTCAGTCCTCCTGCCTTTCTATCTCTTTCCCGTAGTTGTTATTCCAGTCATTGACACCAACTGTACACACAGCTCCTTCCTTTTCGACCGTGTCTTCCTTCCTTACATCGAAGGAAATAACAACAAAATTCGGAAAATAAAATAAACAATTAAAGAAGCAAGAACGCAAGAACGCAAGAACGCAAGAACGCAAGCTCTCCCCGTGTTTGGCAGCGCGCAGGCAGGAACGACTAGCACCCAGCAAGTAGTCAGCAGCAAGTGTTTTTCCCGCCGCAGGGTCGGTCGCCCAGGAAAAACGCCCACGATCCACGCCTGCCTACCAAATTTTCTCTGCGGGACCCGTTCTGCATCGCACCTTCCACACACCTCTCGCCTCTGCTCGCGTCCCGGCGGCTCGTTTCCTCCGTTGCTTCCTTCCTCACAAGCATTGTTTGGCTGACACCAAGGCACACGAACATTGTTTGTGTTTCTGTCCTTTGAGTTTTCTTCCTTTTCACGTTTGACTTGATTTCGTTTCTTTTGTTTCCTTCTCTTTTCTTCCCTTCTGTTGCCTCGTCTCGGCTGCTACCCCTCCTCTTCTTCTCCTCCGCCTTCCAACCTCACTTCGTGGCTTTCTACCATCTACACCGCAAACCGCAATCCGCACCTGCCGTCTTTAGAACCCACGTCGCGTCCTCGTTGCTTCCTTCCTCTCCGGCTTGCCATCGCCGGCGCAGGGCTCCTTCCTCCCCCGCCTCACCAACCGCCTTCCCTGTGGCGAACAAGAGGGGACCGTCCCCTACGCAGCAACCATGGTGAGTGCCTTTTTTTTCGCCGCGGCATGCCATCGCCATCACGCATTTCTCTTTCTTACCCGGGCATCTTCATGACGACGCCTGTCATGACTGCCCGTTCTTCCCTGTCTCTCCCCCTCACTTTCACTTTGCTATCCCGCTCTCTGCCTTGTGTGAGCTGTCCATTGGTCATTGCTGCGCCTCTCACCTCCCCAGGCGTCAGCCCTCGAGCTGTTCCAGGACTTTCCTGCCAACATTGAGCTCGTCTTGCTATGACGATAAGCTCGGCCGCTTGTCCTATTCCCCTTGCACTCTGGTACACTGCTCATGGTATCCTGCTCTTCCGTACCGCCTCCCCCACACGGCTGCTCCTAACCGCATCACCACCATCCACGGCAAACATCAAGTTCCATCTGGCTGACCTAGCGCGTGCTCGTACATAGGATATCAACCCTGACGATTCTCCGTACGCCATGGAGACCGACGACATCACCTTGGCGAACAGCGGCTCCGACCACGAAATGACGCCTGGCCCCGCCCCGGACGCCCCGCCCGCCAAGATGGACACAGACTCCGACCAGCCGCTCGCGAATGATTGTACGTCCCAACACAACCTCTCCATACCCTTGCCATTGGCCGCCGACGACCTTCTCGAAAAGAACAAGGATTGCCAGCGTGGATGGAGCAATACTGACTTTGCTGGAATCTAGTCGACGCCATGAAAGAACTGGTGCTCACACCGCTCATCGAGGAACCCCCGATCCTGGAAGACGCTGTCGACACCTGGACGGTGGACAACTGGCGCAGTCTCAAGAAGAAGGAGCATGGCCCTGTTTTCAAGGCTGGCGGCTTTCCTTGGTAGGTCGGCCCGACATCGCTTCGACGTCTTTGCTGCAAGCTGCAAGCAGTCTCCTTCCATACTGAGATGGATGCCAACTAACTCGTTCTCCCCGTAGGCGCATTCTTCTCTTCCCGCATGGCAACAACGTCGACTACGTTTCGGTTTACCTAGAGCACGGGTTTGAACCGAGCGAAATCCCCGACGATTGGGTGTGCTGCGTCCAGTTTTCTCTGGTGTGCTGGAACCCTAACGACCCAACCATCTACGCAACACACACGGCGCACCACCGCTTTACCAAGGACGAGGGCGACTGGGGCTTCACACGCTTTGTTGAGCTGCGTAAGATGCTATACAAGTGGGAGGATCGGCAGCGGCCCATGATCGAGAACGAGTCCGTCAACATCACCGCCTACGTCCGCGTGGTCGAGGACGAGACCGGCGCGTTGTGGCACAGCTTCAATAACTACGACTCCAAAAAGGAGACGGGCTTTGTCGGCCTCAAGAACCAGGGCGCCACATGCTACCTGAACTCGCTCCTGCAGTCGCTCTACTTTACCAACGCCTTCCGCAAGGTGAGTCCTCCTCTTCGTTTCCTGGCATCTTCGCGGACGCAGCTTAACTAACCCACATCCAGGCCATCTACGGCATCCCTACCGAGTCCGAAGAAAACCACAACAACAGTGCATACACCCTCCAGCGACTATTCTACCAGCTCCAGACCTCCAAAACAGACGTTGGCACGAACGAGCTCACAAAATCATTCGGCTGGGAGTCAAGGCACATCTACATGCAGCAGGATGTACAAGAGCTGTGTCGCAAGCTCATGGAGCGCATGGAGGTCAAGATGAAGGGCACGGACGACGAGAACCTGCTGTCCAACATCTTCAGCGGCAAAGTCAAGACCTACATTTCGTGCATCAACGTGGAATACGAGTCGAGTCGCATCGAAGACTTCTGGGACATTCAACTAAACGTCACCGGCAACAAGGACCTCCAGGCTAGTTTCGAGGACTACGTCGGAGTCGAGAGAATGGACGGCGACAACAAGTACTTTGCCGGCGACGAGCACCAGCTCCAAGACGCCAACAAGGGCGTCGTCTTCCAGAGCTTCCCCGACGTTCTGCATCTGCAGCTCAAGCGCTTCCTCTACGACGTCTACAAAGACGCGCCGACCAAGATCAACGACCGTCACGAGTTCCCCGAAGTCATTGACTTGTCGCCGTACCTGGCCAAGGACGTCGACCGCTCCGAGTCATGGACATACCAACTTCACGGTGTCCTCGTCCACAGTGGTGATCTCGACGCCGGCCACTACTACGCCTTCCTGAAGCCTAGCAAGGACGGATGGTTCTACCGGTACGACGATGAGAGGGTGACCAAGGCGACCATGCGCGAAGTCATGGAGGAGAACTACGGTGGTACCTACCCGCCGCTCCAGAGCCCGTACGTTCGGCAAGGTACGACCAAGAAGTTGCCCATGGTGCGGCCCAACAGCGCGTACATGCTCGTTTATATTCGGCAATCCCGCGTGGACAAGATTTTGACGCCTGTCGTGGAGACGGACATTCCCGAGCACATCCACTCCCGCTTCGAGGACGAAGCCTTGGCCCGGGAGGCGAAGCGCAAGGAACGTGACGAGCAACATCTGTACATCGGCATGAAGGTGATCACAAACTACACCTTCCAGCAGCATACCGGATTCGACTTGACCAACTTCGACAGCCTGCCCGACTCCGACCCGTCTGCACCGCGCATCTACCGGATATTGCGCACCGCGACAGTCGAGGAAGCCATTGCCACTGTTGCTCAAGACATGTCGCAGGACCCCAAGCGGGTGCGCCTCTGGCTCATGGTCAACCGCCAAAACAAGACGATTCGGCCGGACCAGCCCATCATGGACACCCACCTGACCGTCGAGGAGACGTACACGCGGATATCGTCGCACAAAGACAACATGCTGCGTGTGTGGGCCGAGGTGGCCGAAGAGGTCGGCCCCGATGGCGACGCTATCTGGCCCGCGTACCAGAGCCAGCCGAACGGCCAGGTAGTCAAGAACGACCTCATCCTGCTCTTCCTCAAGTACTTTGACGTCGAGAACCAGTCCATCAACGGCATCACCCACGTCTACTTGAGTAAGGAAAAGAAGGTTGAGGAGCTGTTCCCGATCATCATGAAGAAGATGGGATGGGGCGACAAGCTCACCGATGGGGACAAGCTCCTGCTCTGGGAAGAGATCAAACCGAATATGATCGAGGCTCTCAAATCTAAGCAATCTCTGAAAGCCGCCGAACTGCAGGACGGTGATGTCATCTGCTTCCAGCGGTACTCGGAGCGCAAGTCGTCGTCGGAGCGGTCCTTCCTGGATCGTAAGTCGAGCAGCGAGAAGTCGTCCGACAAGAGCGTCGTCAAGAAGTGGGATTGGTTCACAGATGCCAAGGCGTACTACGAATTTTTGCTTCACAAGAGGCAGATCCAGTTCATGCCGCACCCGGCGCGCTGCAACGCCGACGAGCACCCTGGGTTCGACTTGCTGCTAAACATCCGCATCACATACGACCAGCTGTGCGAGCGTGTCGGCAACCAGCTCCAGGTCGACCCGACACACCTACGGTTCTACACGGTGAACAACAACGCTTCGGGTAGTCCCCGGACAGTGGTCAAGCGCAGCGTGGCGCAGAATCTGAACACCATTCTTAGCCCGCAGGGCTACGCGACGCTGGGCACGTCCCAGAAGACGGATGCTCTGTACTTTGAGGTACTAGAAATGAGCCTGGCTGAACTCGAGACGAAGAAGGGCATTAGACTTGTCCTTCTGAGCGATGGTATCTCTAAGGATGTGAGTTGTCCCCTTCCATATCTCTCCTCAATAATCGCCATATAACTTTACTGACCCCCGCAGGAATCATACGATCTATTCGTCAGTAAGAATAGTAACACGGAGGATCTGATTCAGGCCCTGGTCCGCAAGGCCAAGATCCCCGACGAGACCGAGGGCGGCCGGATGCGCATCTACGAGACCAGCGGCCTCAAGTTCTCGCGCGTACTCCCGAGAGAATACCCCGTTCTCAGCCTCAACGATTACTCACAGCTGATTGCGGAACGGATCCCCCCGGAGGAGCTGGAGGCCGAGGAGCCGCAGATCATCCAGGTCTTCCACTACCACAACGAGCCCAGCAAGGTGCACGGCATCCCCTTCCGCTTCCTTCTCAAGGAGGGCGAGCCGTTCAGTGAGACCAAGAAGCGGTTGGAGGCGCGAACCGGCTACAAGGGCAAGAGCTTTGAGAAGATCAAGTTTGCGCTTGTGCGCCGCATGCCCTACTCCAAGCCTCAGTACCTCAATGATGGTAAGTTGCCGTCCAGTACACTTAAACCCATTCCCGAATGCTGCTAACCATTGTAGATGACATTCTTTGGGAATTGGCGACGCAGGAGGACGACTTCCTTGGCCTGGATCATGTGGATAGGGCACGGGGTCTGAGGAACGGCATAGAAGACCTGTTCCTCCACTAGAGTCCTGTATCTGTATCGACTGTAGCTGGAGTGGGCTGTAGCAGGCAGAGGCTACGGTATTGACGGCGCCATGGTGTCCTGGGGCGAAGCAATTCGGATTGGTGGTTCTCTTGGAAGTATAAAACAGGAGCAGGTGGTTTGTTAGAGCATCATACCAGTAAACGTGCTTTTTTGTATCTTATTTCATGGTTTTTGCACTTTTTACGTCTTCGTCTTCGTTTTCATTTTCTTTCTTTGCTGTTTTACTGATGTTGCTGAAAATTCAAAGTCTTGATTCCTGTGTCTTTGTCGTCGTCGGCTCGACTTACATATGTCGTGTGGTGCCTGACGTGCGCTGTACTGATGATAAAAGCGGTCAACGACGGCAGAAAGGTTGAAGGCGATAAGAAACTTTTCTGGGGGGGGGGCAAGGCGCAAGAAAAGTAGACGGGTTGCGCGGGAAGAGTGGGCACTTTGTACGCTACCGCACAGGGCGATAATAAAATTTACTAGGAGGGGTTCTGCCAAAACGGACGACAACCTTTAATATTTCTTTCCAACGGCGACAAACGAGGCTGAACACGCGCGGCCGTCTACCTTGCAACGGTTTCCTTTTTTTTTTCGATCTTTTTTCTATATTCGATATGAACTTCCCAGGAGCTGGTGGCCTCGGCGGCGGCGTGGGCGCCGGTTCGCCGGGCATCGACCCAAACGACCCGAACATGAAGCGGATGCAGTCGGCGATGGACTCGTGCTTTGCCAAGACGGCCATGTCGGGTGTGGCCGGTTTCGGTCTGGGTGGTATCTTCGGCCTGTTCATGGCGT
Source organism: Sporothrix dimorphospora (assembly GCA_021397985.1). Classification (NCBI taxonomy): domain Eukaryota; kingdom Fungi; phylum Ascomycota; class Sordariomycetes; order Ophiostomatales; family Ophiostomataceae; genus Sporothrix; species Sporothrix dimorphospora. The sequence continues at coordinate 54,157 of WOUA01000027.1, forward strand.
CGGTAAGTTTCCTTGGAGGCAGGAGGGGTGACAAAACGAAAAGACGCTTGATCTAACTTTTCAAGATGGCATACGACACACCTTATCACACAGCCGTACCGACAACAGGAACACCAGCAGCGGGTGCAGCGGCAGCAGGCGGAAAGGCGGCGGCGTCATTAGCGACGACATCCACAATCGGCACGGCAGCCGCGGCCACGGCAGGCAAGACGGCCATCGGCGCGGGCGTGGCGGCACCAACGACGGTCACAGCGGCGGCCACCAACGCGGCAACCACGTCCACAGTCGCCTCAACCTCGGCAGCAGCATCAACAGCAAACACATCCGCGGCGGCAGCAGCAGCCGTACCAAAACCCGCGGCGACACTCGCGTCCGCGGTACCAAAACCGGCCCTGGCTGGCATTGGCGGCGGTGCCGCCGCGGCCGTCTCCTACGTCGAGCCCCCGTCCATCCCGCTCCGCCAGCAGCTCGCCACCGGCTTCCGTGACATGGGTAGCCGCAGTTACTCGACGGCCAAGAACTTTGGTACCGTCGGCGCGCTGTTTGCGGGCATCGAGTGCGGCATCGAGGGTCTGCGGGCCAAGAACGACATGGGCAACGGCGTGGCGGCGGGCTGCCTGACGGGCGCGATCCTGGCGCGCAACGCGGGTCCGCAGGCCGCGGCGATTGGTTGTGCGGGTTTCGCGGCGTTCTCGGCGGCGATCGACGCCTATCTGCGGATGCCGCCCAGCGACGATTAGGCGGGGGCACATCGTGTTGCGGCTGTTGGTCTGTCCTTTTATGGTTTTTTTTGTCTTTGGTTAGACGGCGTTGGTTGCATATAGATACAGGGACAGGCACTCTCTCTTCTCTCAGGGAACGAAAATGGGCATGCAGGCGAGATTAAAATACGGCTCGGATAGGGCACGGGGAACAAATGTCTGAATCTTCCTTCTTCTTTCTTGGTGTGTCTTATTTTCAGATATAAACATCTCCCCGCTGCATTGCCGGTGTACATATAGCTGTCTTGATTTGCACATTTTTTTTTTATTGACCCCTTTCTTTCATTGCCACCGTGACGTTTATTTTTTTCTTCTTTGCTGTACGCACGCACAAACTTGAAAACATCCAACCGTCTCTAACAACATAAGTAGACGAAGTAAACGAGTCCCTCGACGGTATCATTTCGAAATAACAAAAATCAAATACATTAGACGCTCTATTTCTACACAAAATCATTCATAACGCAAGGGGGGGAAATAACTCCAAAAAGAAACACGAGAGAAAGGCTCTCTACACAAAAAGGGCACCGCCACTGTTCCATCTGTCATCCACATCACGACGTCTGGTAGATCTGGAAAGAGCCAAACTCCCAGTAGGCATTCTCAAAGGCCGTCGGGTTGTTGGCCACGTAGTCGGTGCAGTTGGTTGGCGAGGTGCCGCCAATGCACGTGTAGTCGCCGACGCAGTTCTTGGGGCAGGTCGACGTCGGGTACTTGGCTTCGCCCAGCGCGCCGCACAGATCAATGTTGGCGATGATGCTGGCATTCGTAAAGTGCGTGCCAATGTTGCACTTGGTGTTGGGGAAGTCGGCCAGCGCTGTGCCCCACGTGCTCGGGTCCGGGCTGCCCGCGGCAATATCGGCGGGCACGGAGCCCGTCATGAACTGCCACATGCGGATGCCCGCGTCGCGCCACTCGACGGCCACGGTGCCGCCGCCGTCCGAGTTGTACGTAGCACCGTACGTCGAGGCGCTGCCGTCGACGCCGCAGCCCGTGTTGTCGTTGGTGACGTTGTAACAGTCAGCTTGCTCGGCGGTGCCGGTCATGAGGCGCTTGACAGACTGCATGGTGCAGTCGTCGGTGGTGTGGAGGGTCATCATATTGCCCGTCGACGCCAGGTTGACGGCCTCCATGATGTCGATCTCGCCGTGTGCGGGCCAAATATCGTTGTTGGGGTCGGTCAGCCACAGAGCCGGCCACGTGCCGCAGCCGTAGGGCGTGTGCTTGACCTCAAAGATAAAGAGGCCGTTGTTGTACTGGTTCTTGGACTCGAGGCGGACCGAGAAGCGGCCGGTCGAGGCATTGGGCGTCGAGTCGTTGCCGACGGACGTGTCGACCTTGACGATGGCCGAGGTGTTCGAGGCCGATGTGAGGTTCTGGGCAAGTCAGAAACATGTGCCTACACCAGTAGTATCCACGAATTAGGGGGGTTCTCATCTTACCAACGACGTGGCCGTCGCCTCGGGTACATAGTGGACGAAGCCCGAGGCCGGGTCGTAGCCTGTGAAGTAGTCAAAGTTGTCGAAGAAGGACTCGCCCGAGTAGGTCTCCTTGAGCGTGTAGTTGACCTGGCTGTAGTCGGGGTACTTGTTGGCATTGGCATTGTTGCGCGTAACGACAACGGCGACAACGATGACAATGACGACGATGGCAGTGATGCTGCCGATGACAAGGGCCCAGACCTTCTTGGTCCAGGTCACAGGTTTCCACCACGGCCCCGTGTACTGCTCGTAGTAGCGACCCATGTTGGTGGGATGGCACGAGACAGTCGATGACGATGGACAAGAAAGCGAGAGAGATCCCCGTAAAAGAGTAAAAGAGCCAAAAAGGGAGAAGTCGAGAAAGTGAGAGAGGTAGAAAGCGAGCGTCAAGAAAAAGCGAGTGACGAGTGACGTTCACCGAGTGAATAACGTCAACAACAAGCTAAACCGTTGGCGTTTCGACACCGAGCAGCGAAGAACTAGACGAGGTGACAAAAAAAAAATAGATGTTGTTGGAAGAAACAACAAAAAATGCAAAAGGTGTAAATGGGTGCCGCGTAGTAGAAAAGAACGCGCAACCGCCCCAGTTATGGTATGCGAAGATGCGCAGCAGGAGAAGAAGAAATGGGTCCTGTCCAAGATACGAAGAAAGGGAGGCACAGAGGCAGACCACCATCAAGGAAAGATACAAGTTACAACCACCCTCCCACAAAAAACAGGCAGGGGCGAGACAAGACTTTAAAGTGCCGTCTTCTCCGCTCTTTCCCTCTGTATGTCGTATGCTACGATATATTACGGTTCTGGTGGGAAGGTTGGGGGTGAGGGAGAATCGAGCCAAAAAGATGGGAGAAAGAGAGAAGGACCCTTCCTTCCCGTTTTGGTGAGAACGTCGTACGGAATGCGTGTGGGGCCCGGAGAGAAAAGAAGAAAAAAAAAGAAAAGAAAAGAAAAAGAAGAGACCAGCAGTGATTCGGACTCACTGACAGACGCTAAAAGACAATGGAAAGAGCCCAAAAGACAGGCGGAAAGGGGGACAAGTCCAAAAATAGGCACAGCAAACGGAAAGGCAAGGAGAAAAGTATTTTCCAGGCACATAAAAGTCGAGAGAAAAAAGCACCAAAAATGCTCACCAAACCAAAACCCGTAAACAAAACAGCAACGGGCAGGGGCGACGCAACAATACGACGTATGTGACGAAACCCACACCATGTTTCGACAGAAAAGGGGAAGGCGCGGTCGCCGCTAGGGGCAAGCGCCGGCGTGGACACGCCAGCGTTGGACACTTTTTGAGAGTGCGGAAAAAGCTAAGCCTTTCGAACAATGGCTCCATGGTTGCCGTCCCAGGAACAGGCAGGCACGCAGCCAGTCCCCATGGAAGGAAGTCGCCCCGAGCAATAAGCACCCTTCTCCCTACAGGGGCGGAGGGGCTACTTGTACAGAGACACTGCCTGTTACGGACAATGAACCTGGTTTGCCTCTGTGTGCTCTTTCCGAGCGCGGATCGCTCGTTCTGCTTCTGTCGCAGTCTGGACTCTTGGACGTCGTCGAATGACGATCGCACCTGCCCCATGTCGAGCATCCAGGAACCGTTTGAGGCAGCAGCGAATGGACATAATTCGAGTTGATCACGACAGCCCCAGAAACCCCAACCCTCGGCGTCTTACCACGTACGGAGTAAGATACAGCGCGTGGAAGCAGAATCCAGTGCCGAGCCAGACCTTATCTGCCACCCCCGAGCCTTCCGTCGCCCTGTATGCCACAACAGTACGAAGTATTCCACATGCCCACGATGCATTTCGTAGGAGGTCCGGTCGGTCCTTCCTGCCTTTGCACCAAGCTTGCCGCGCAGTTGCAACGCTACCCAAAAGTTTGTCTACCTTCTTGTTTTTTTCTTTTTTTCTTTTTTTCTTTTCTTTTTTTCTTTTCTTTTTCCTCTTCTTCACTTCCCCTCCTCGTCGTCGAGCCTCCACTTTCGGGTAGAACGGCAGTCCAGGGGTGGCAGACTAACACGACAAAAAAGGGTTATTTCCCCACGACTCAATCGCAACCCACGAGAAGAACAGAAAAGAAGAAAGAAAGACCAGACACCTACTGCTGTATGGCGCGTTGCTGCTATCTCCCGATGGAACGATGGCCGGCCCTTTTGACACTGGCCAATGCAACCATCTCTTTCTGTTCACTCTTGACCCAATGGACCGGCACACACCCCGATCAGCCGCCTCGACCACTTCCATACGGAGTAGGTTGCTTGTCTTCGCACAGCAGTCCATTCTGGGACAGGGTCAGTATTCTGACTCTCTGAGTGCGACGGCAGGACATTGAGTCCGAGATATCGTCTGTGCACGATGGGTGCGCGCCTCCCCCTGTCGACGAAATACCCGCGGCCGTCCTCTACTTCTCCAATCGTGCATGGCAAAAACGCCACGATCGTAGCCTTCCGGGATCTGTTGGCACTTGCATGTGTGGAGGGCAAACAGCAAACGGACTTTGGACGTCGCTCAAGTGGAGATGATCCCTGTTCATCCCCAGTGGAATGACTTGAAAGGCTCCCGGGCACAAATACGAGCGCGGTCAGATTTGACTCGGACGTGAGCCGTCGTGAAATTACAGATCGTGGCTGAGCAAAGCAAACCATCGTGAGGTTAAGCACTTTAAATCCTGTCGGGGGAGCTTGACTTCGGGCGAGAGTTTGAAAAGCAAGTCCCTCCATCATGTCGATGACTTGTTCCATACCTCCGGAATCGATTGTGCTGTGCCGCACGGCTATGTAGGAGTCGATATCTTGCACGCACAAACAGTCCCAACAGCCTCAACAATAGGCAGAGACGTCTTCACCCGAAATTGGTTTGTTGGCATCATCACGAAAACCCAAATGCGTAGTGTGAACACGGAAAAAGACGTACGCCGTTTGTCTAGAATGTAGATGCTATCCAGCCAAAAATCAAACCCAAAGTGTGCAAATAAACGCTGCCCGTCTCCATCCTATCTCGCTCAGTCGTCGTCCTCGTCCACGCGCGCGCGTTTGGACTGCCGCGACGAGGACCCGCCGTCTGCCTGTAGACCGTATCCACGCTTGCTGCCGCCGGCCGACGCGCTGCCCTGGCCCTGCTCCACCTCGGACAAGAACTTGTCCACATTAAACGGGTCAGCCGCTGCCCCACTGCTGCCGGCAGCGCCACTGCCCGACACGCCCAGCCCTGTCGTCTCCTTTTCAAACTGCACGGGACCTTCGCGCGCCTCGACGTCGCGCGCGCCCTTGAACGTGCCGCGGCCCAGCGCCTCGCCGAAGCGGCTGGTCTTTTGGATCTTGGCCATCTCCGCGTCGCCCGCCGCCGGGTCCTCAAAGTCGTCGTCGCCGCCGCCGCCGGCGGCACCGCCCCGCGACCGGTAGATGCTGCTGATCGCGTCCTGCGCCGCAAACAGCGGCTTGTCGTAGGGGTTGTCCTCGTTGAAGCCGCTGTCGAAGCCGCTCGTCTGGTTGAAGAGCCGCGAGTCGTACATGCCCTCGGCCGACGCCGTCGGCTTGGCCAGGCCCAGCGCAACCTTTTCGGAGATGTCGCGGTTCTGCTCGCGCGCGAGCACCTGCATGCGCCGCTCCGCGCCCATGCGCGACTGCCGCAGCTTGCGCTCCTCCTCGCGCCGCTTCTCGCGCCGCGCCTCTTCGCGCGCGCGCACGGCCTTGTCCTCGTCGTCTTCGCTGCCGCTACCACTGCGGCCGTCGTAAGACCGCCGTGAGCCACCATCCGATGATCTCGACCGGGACCGCGACCCGCTGTAGCTGCTGCGGCTGCCCGACGACGAGCGCGAACGGCTGCGCCGCTGCCGCCGTGGCCGGCTGGACGACGAGGGCCCCGCCGCTGCGGCCGCACGCTCGGCACGCGCCTGCTGCGCCAGCTCGCGCAGATGCTCCTCCTTTTGCAACTTCTCCTTCTCGGCCAGCCGCTGCTGCATCTGGGCGCGCTGCCGCACCTCCTCGCGCGCGTGCCGATCGGCCATGAAGAGCGCCTCGGAGAACTGCGCAAACTTGTCGTTGATTGTCACGTCCTCGAGGCCCTTGCCGGCGGCCGCCAAGCGCTTGTCCAGAGGCACCGTGTAACCTTTGGGGTTCTTCCAGTTGGAAATGGGTGCTGGAGGGGAGGGGAAGAGAAAAAAAATTAGTAAATGAACTAGACGGGTCTTGATACTCGACATGATCCCATGGAGGAAAACTTACGTGGAATCTTCCATGCTTCCTGGTCCGCCGCGGTCAGTTTGCGCGGCGGACTGTGCATGACAGGTGGTGGAGGGCTGGGGGCTATAAGAGAAGAGTTAGCGAATGATACCCATAATACAATACGTCGGTGAATAAAACACTTACGTCCGCGAGGGATCTTCTTGTGCTTGAACTTGGGCGGTTCCAAAGGATCCTGGTGTTGTTAGCAGTTGACCCAAAAAATGGACATCGCATCACAAGGGGTGTGCTGGGGAAAACGTACCCGCTGCCGCTCGACAATCTTCATCACGCGGTCCGCCTTCTTGCCGCTGTCGCCCATCTGCGACGCCGGCGTGTACCGCACATACGTCGCCTCCTTGCGCTGCCCGCCCAGGTGCGCCAGCGTCTTGGGCTTTTGCGCCGCCACCGCCCCGCTCACCAGCAGCGCCAGCGCGTTCTTTGTCCGCTCCGTCGTCTCGGCCACCAACTCCTGGTCGGGGCGGTCCAGGTTCAGATCGCCCGCCTCGGCCCGCTGCCGCAGCGGGATCAGGTCCTTGAAGGACGTGTGAATGACGCGGCCCTCGGTGTGGCCCAGCCGCGCGATCGCGTCGTACTTGACTTTGCCCTCGCCGTCCACCTGCACAGCCAGCGCGTTGGTCTTTGTTTTAGAAGAACCGCCCGGCCGGCCCATGTCGAGCGGGTACTGCGCAAAGGGAATCTCGGGAAACGCGCCGCCGTCGCCAAAGTCGTCGGGCGCCCGTGGCCGCCAGCCCTGTCGCTTGCCGTATGGTGGTGCAGTCGTTCTCTGGATGCAGCCTGTCAGTGTCAAGTCTCTCTCTTTCTCTCTCTGTGTGTGTCGTTTCCCTCCTTCGCAGGCGCGACTCACCTTCAGCACTACTTGTGTCTCGTCCAGGTCGGCCGCGCTCACGATCCGCGGCCCCCGCTGCGCCCGCACGGGCGCCTCCTCATCCTCGCCCGTGTACTTGGGCTTCGGCAGCGACCGCGCCAATGATGACGCAATCGAGGCCATTGTGTGTGGTTGTGTGTGGTTGTGTCGTCGAGGGGTGTCTGTCTCGTTGAAGTATTCGTCGGTCGACGCGTATCCCTTCTTTAGGAGAAAAATCGCCAAGCCGCCAGAGATATCGGTCGAGAGTGCAGTGTCGCCTGTCGTGTCTGTCTCTTGTTTAAAGGACCGTAGAAAGTGTCGGCGCGGTGATGACGGGCGTCGGCGACGAGGACGTATTGGTACCGTGCAGGAAGTTAAAGGATGCTGGATGTTTGCCTGCAAGGCAAAGTTCACGCGGTTGCGAGCGAGATTGGTATTTTTTTGTGGGGCCCATCAGCCTTTTGCACGGTATGATATGTCTATTCGCACTGTTAAGGGCACTGTATCCGTAGGTGATCTCAGACGGCCACAAGCTTGAAGCTCTTTTCCTGATCGTTGTTTAATCGAGCTCTGAGGCCTACTTCTGCTTGGAAGTGTCTATATTCTCGTTTTCTACACTTGTATGATTTGAAAGTAGCAACAGAAAGCGTTGTCCAAAACTGGACTCAAGCACAGTCGAGAGTGGTGGTGTCACGTGACATGTAGCTATGTGTTATCGCTCTACGTATTGACATTGAAGAACGAAAGAACAATCAAGTGAAAGGTGTAATATGTGGCTGCATTAAATATACGGATACTCTCCGTCTCGTCGCCTTCTAATTTTGTTCCTCACATGGCGGCAATGCCATGTCTCGTGGTATTTGTACACAATGGAACTCCAGCAATCGCGCTCTCTGCCCTTCTCTCTCGTCTGAATGTTCCATCTCTTTTCGTTTTTATGCCGTACGCCAGTAGTTTTGAATCCCGCCCATCGAGACAAAAGGGAAACAATATAACACAAAGGAAAAAAGAAGAAAAAGGTGCTCGTCTCGGTTTCGTACAGTGTGCGCACGTGCACACGTTCGTGCGTGCAATCGGTCGTCGAGTCGTTCAAACGTAGCCCTTGCGCGCGCCCTGGAAGAAGAAGCGCACGACAAAGACCTGCAGGGCGCCCATGCACACAATCAGGCCCGACTGGATGAAGCTGAAGTTGATAATCCGCTTCTCGGTGCTGCGGACGGTGCTGAAGTTGCGGTTCTCACGGGTGCGGAAGTACTTTTGGTTGCGCGTGATGGTCGACAGCTGGCCGGAGATCTTGAAGGCGGACTCGGACAGCGCGCTCGTCTGCTCGTTGGAGCTGCCCTGCTTGGACGGGAGGGCGACGCGCGCCTCGTTCTCGACCTGGGAAGGGGGGGTGTTAGGGGCGGGCAACGGGCTTGCAACGTGCCAAGGGGGGATGGGATGGACCTACCGAAATCTCAAAGTCGACATACTTGTCGGTGTACGTGCTCATCTCATTGTTGAAGCAGAACATGTGCTCGCCGATCTCGTTGGCCGTGAAGACAAAGTCACCCTGGCGCTCGTTGAGGCCCTCGAGCAGGATCTTGCCGTTGGGGTCGGTGACCTCGTAGTTGACGTCGAAGGACCCGCCAGATTGGACCTGATTTTGTTAGAACTGCTTCACGCAGGCGTCGTAGTTTCTCGAGAACTGCTTACCGCAAAGTAGAACGCAACCTTCTCGCCCTTGGTCGGCGCCTGCGCAAAGAAGCACGCCTTCTCACCGGCCGCCAGCTTGTAGGTCAGCGCCGTCGCCGTCACGTCCGTCGCAAACCAGGCCGCCAGGCCGGTCAGCATGTGTGAAATCCGCATTGTCGATTCTGTGTGTGGTTGTCTCGTCCGGAGGGCGTTGGGAGAGGATATCGTGGTGAGTCGTGGACAGGAATTGACGATGAACACGAAAAGGGGATGAGGTTTTTGGAAAGAGAGGGTCCCGTTTTTGCTGGTGATAGCCCACAACGCGGCGCGAGAACGAGAAAAGGGATTGCTTCTGGACACGCTGGACACGTCCAGCCTGGCCCACCACGCCCCTGGCTCCAGAGTCCCATGGCCGTTCCCAGCGCTGACAGGACAGCTCTAGCGGATTATTCAATTTCCCAGTGCCGAGCGAGCTCGTTCAGGGGGTGGAAGGAGCGATGGCCAGGCCCAGGACGGTTGAAGAGGGAAAGTGGGGCCCCGTTTTGGCGCTACAGCACATCAAAGGGGGAAACAGCGACCTGAAGAGAGCTCCGATCCGCTCCAGCCAATGGGCTAACAGGGGAAGGCGCGACACGACACGACCGCCAGAAGCTTGACGACATTGGCCTGGAGCAGGCTCCACAGGCCGCTACGTGAATCAGCCACAGGCTCCCCCAAATACAATGATATCATTGACAATTACAGGTATCTCCGCCAGCGCCTTGCTCCTGCCTTCCTCGCCCGTGTCGAAGAAAACCGTTTGACCTTCCGTATTCGTCTCTCGACGCAATTTCGCATTCACATTTAATTTTCAACCTTTCAAGAAACATCACCCGTAACACAACACACTTTGGGGCAACCTGCACATGTTTACGGTATTCTAGCTCCCTGTGTGCTTTTTGCCCGCGCCCAACGCTACTGGTGCTCGACGAGCTGCTCGTTTGATGACCTGCGCAACCATATTACCCGGACTGTTTTGATCGCATCACCAGGCAACGTTCGCGGCGATAGGAAGAAAACAGAAACAAGACAACAGAGAAACGCACGGCAGACCGTCAACAGTACTGATCCGTTGACCAGCGTCTATTTAAGTCGAGCGAAGCCGTTTCCTGCTCGCACCGGCCCGCCCACAAGATCCACAACGGTCGCGACGCCCAAGCTGACACGATGGCTGTCCAAACCAAGATCGCGGCGGCGACGTCGATTCTGATCCGACTTGGGTCTTACTTTTTCTTACGATGGGTATGTGCAGCTTCTCCTAGGCGTTTTAGTCCCATAAGGTCCTTCATTCGTAAAAGCAACGCTAACCAACGTGATGATAGGCTCTCATCCCTGTACGTCAAGGTGCTACGATGTGCTTTTCAGCTTTATATCTGCCCTTCACTAATGCTAACACCTTTTAGCTCATTCCCCCTCTTGTATTTGCCCTCATTGCGGTCAACCTCCCGTCGTTCATTCTTAGCTACCTGGCCGAGCCGCAGTTCGAGATCGTCAAGGAAATCGATATCGTAGTTACGGACACGGCCGTCGTGGACGAAAACGGCGACGGCGACGGCCTCGAGGAAGAGGATGTCGACATCACTAGCTCCGTCTCCGTGCGGCCCAAGCCCATCAATGGGCTGCGCACGCTGCTTCTCGGCGTCCCGAGCCCCAGCAAGTTTCTGTCGTTCCTGGCCGTCCTCACCAACGCCCTGCTCGTGGCCCTGGTGGCCGACCGCCTCTACTCCGAGCACGCCATCACGGCCGAGGACCTCTCCTTTGTGCGCCTCGGCTACGTCTCCGACACCGATGCCAAGTTCCTGATCCGCGAGCCGGACCAGGCCAAGATGCCCGTCTCGATCGAGCTCCGTCTGCGCGACCCGAGCCCGCCGTTTGACAGCCCGCAGTGGCAGACAGCCGGCGGTGTGCGCTGGACGGACAACAGCACCGACTTCACGGCCGTGCTCAACGTGCCGCTCCGGCACCCGGCCCAGCGCGTGTACGAGTGGCGGACGTCCAACAACCACTCGGGCGAGTTTGCGTCGGGACCGAAGGCAGGCCAGGTGCCCGATCTTCACAACGGCAGCTTCACGTTTGTGGCGACGTCGTGCATGATCTCGCGCGTGCCGTACACGCCTCTGGACCACCCCCTGGCGATCCCGGGCACCCGGCACCTGGCGCGTGTGCTGCCGTCGCTGGGCGCGCAGTTCATGCTCTTCCTGGGCGATTTCGTCTACGTGGACGTCCCGCGCTGGTGGGGCAAGTCGGTCAGCGACTACCGCCAAAAGTACCGCCAGGTGTATGCGTCGCCGGACTGGAGCCCGATCGCGCAGAACCTGAGCTGGATCCACGTGCTCGACGACCACGAAATTGCAAACGACTGGTCGGAGCGGCAGACGGGTATCTACCAGGCTGCCGTGGACCCGTACCACCACTACCACACGGCGGCGAACCCGCCCCTGGCCCGCCAGGCCGGTGCGGGGGGTCTGCTGCGCGGCGCGCGCGCCGGCGCGACGTACTTTGAGTTCTCGCAGGGACCCGCGAGCTTCTTCATGCTGGACACGCGCACGTACCGGTCGAGCAACTCTCTGCCCTTTGACAGCACGAACAAGACGATGCTGGGCGCGGAGCAGCTGGCCGATTTCTTGGCGTTCTTGCGGCGGCCCGAGCCGCGCGGCATCAAGTGGAAGATCGTGGCGTCGTCGGTGCCGTTTACCAAGAACTGGCGCATTAACACGCGCGACACGTGGGGCGGATTCCTGGCCGAGCGCCAGATCATTTTGGAGGCCATGTGGGATGCGGGCCTGCAGGGCACGGGTGTCGTGATTCTATCGGGCGACCGGCACGAGTTTGCGGCGACGAAGTTCCCGCCGCCCCCCGCCGCCAACGCGTCCGATCCGTCGGCACCCGTGCCGGCGCGCTGGCCGGCGAGCGTGGCCGTGCACGAGTTCTCCGCGAGCCCGCTGAGCCAGTTCTACTCACCCGTGCCGAGCTACTTCCAGTGGGGCAGCGAGGACGTCAAGATTGCTTACATTTACCGGGGTAACTCCAAATTTGGTGCGATCACGATCCTGCCGTCCACGACGACCGAGGGCGGCGGCGGCGAGGCCGGGCCTAGTCAGCTACAGTACCGGCTGTTTGTCAACGGCAAGGAGGCGTGGAACACAACGATTGAGACGCCCGAGGCGCTCGAGGGTCCCAAGTCGCGGCCCACGTCCTTTTGGCGCAAGCTTCTGGGGTAGAAATTAAAGGGTGACGGGCCGAGAAAGGCCTGTGGGTATCTTGCTAGTTTTTGTTTGGATATTTTACTTGGGTCTCCCGGTTAGAAGCGTGTTTTGGACATTCCTCTTTTTCGGGGCTATTTCTTATTTGTTTTTGTTTTGTTGACTCTCGTGCCCGGAACTCATCGTCTCTACAGATGAAAGGCCGTGTCTGTCAACACTTTGTCTTATTCTTTACTTTTCTTTGTTTATTTGAATCACAAATTGGATTATCCATATTCTCTACCAGTGCTTCCAAAGACGTCCAATGTTAGCGTGTAGAAATGCATAATTCTGAACTGTGTATCAGACGTCTGCACAGATAGTTCAGGATCAGATGCTACGAGACACAACAGCGAATCGGATTACACGATTCTGTCCAAGCGCGCCAACACTTTGCATCATCCCACCAGCGACTCGCACCCGCCCCGTTCCCCCGCTACAATAGCGTCCCGCGCCAGCGGAGTCTTGGCTTGGAGAAAACGAGAAAACAGGGCGAGGCACGCACGTGAGAGACCTAGGCATTAGGTCCTTGGGGGAATTTGTACCGTTGTCCGCCAATTGCCGAGGGACCTGGAGCTTAGGCACTCCGGAGAAGGAAGGTCGTTGCGGCGCATTCAGCTGTCTCCAACTCCACTGGCATTCTTGTCTACAGCGCGTCGTCTCCAACAGCTCCCAAGCAGCTCCAACAACATACGATCCGGCCCTTCAGCTCAGACGAACACCTCGCGCCACTCATTCTCTCTCTTTCAGGCTCACAACTGCACCCACTCACTGTGTTAATCTTGTTTGCTTGTTTGTTTGTCTACGTCGCCACATCCTGCCATGCCGATCCGCTTCCGTCTCCCGGCGTCGCTACCGTGCTCCGGGCGCCGAGCATCTGGCGTGATGCCGGCGCCAGCCGCCTCAGCCGCCGCGGCTGCACGGCTGTCCACCCGGACCCTATCGTTGTCGTCTCGGCCACTCTCCCTCTCACAACACCGTGCACCCGCACCGGCTCGGCGGCAGCCTGCTCGGACGTTTAGCAGCGGCGCCAGCGTGACCGTGACCGCGACGGACCGGTCGGTGAAGATTGCCTCATCCGAGGCCACGAAGCGGGCCGAGTTGTGAGTAAAAATCTGAGTGTATCCCTTATGTTGATTAGCTCTTGCTAACATTTATAGACCAAACTTCTGGCTACGGTATGTAACCCGTGCCCATTGTGTACATGGTCGTTTTGGCCACCCACTGACATCTACAGAGACAACTGTCGCTGCTCGAGCTGTGTCAACCAGGACACGTCGCAGCGGAACTTTGACACGTTCGAGGTAGGCTTGGGTGCACGAATCGGATTCGATTTGACAAGGACAACAGACTGACAAAAGTAGATCCCCGCCGATATTCGTGCTCTCGAGGTGCAGGCCGACGACAAGGGCCTGAATGTTGTCTGTATGTTCCAGTCAGGATGAACCGATATTATGTCTGCGCAGCCCTACGAATGTGTTGAAAGAAAGTTCATACTAACACTGACAGGGTCCGGTGACAACCACAAGAGCCACTACCCATGGGACTTTGTGCGCTTCTATCAAAACAACGACCACCGCTCGCCAGAGCCTGTCGAGTACGTGGTTGTCTTTTTTCACGTCTTTACCATGACAAATCTCCTTTTGTGCCCTCGCTAACTTCACTCCCCAGCTTCCACTACTGGGGCAGCAACATCGCCGACGGCCCGCCGACCGTCAGCTTCGGCGCCGTCATGGACACGTCGTCCGACAAGGGCATTGCCCAGCTGACGGACCTCGTGCGCCGCTACGGCTTTGCCTTTGTCGAGGGCACGCCCTATGCCGACCCGGCCGACACCCAGCGCCTGCTCGAGCGCATTGCCTTCATCCGCGTCACCCACTACGGCGGCTTCTACGACTTTGTGCCCGACCTCGCCATGGCCGACACCGCCTACACCAACCTGCCCTTGCCCGCCCACACCGACACCACCTACTTTACCGACCCGGCCGGCCTGCAGGCGTTTCACCTGCTGTCCCATCATGGGCCAGAGGCTTCAGACGGCGCAGCACTCGGCGGCTCTTCCTTGTTGGTGGACGGCTTCCACGCCGCCCGCCTCTTGCGCGAGGAGCACCCCGAGGACTTTGACGTCCTGACGCGTGTGCGCCTGCCCTGGCACGCCAGCGGCAACCAGGGCATCACGCTGTCGCCCGACCGGCGGTATCCCGTGATCGAGGTGGTTGACGAGCAGGACCGGGAGACGACGGGTCCCGGCCCCAACGGTCGGATCCACCGCGTCCGCTGGAACAACGACGACCGCGGCATTGTGCCCTTTGGCGGGCCCGACGCCGACGGCATCGATCCGGGCCGCTGGTACGACGCCGCGCGCAAATGGCAGGCCACCCTCAAACGGCCCGACGTCGAGTACTGGACCCAGCTGCAGCCGGGCACGCCGCTGATCTTTGACAACTGGCGCGTGATGCACGGCCGCAGCTCGTTTGTCGGCGTACGGCGCATGTGCGGCGGATATAGTGAGTTTCCCCCTCTTTTCCCTTCCTCTGAAGTCTTACAAGAACTGACGACTGACCAACAGCCGCCCGTGACGACTTCATCTCGCGGTGGCGCAACACAAACTACCCGCGCGACAAGGTGCTCAAGCAGGTCGTCGGGTAGGTTAGAGTGAAAGGAAAAGACGAAAGAAAAGGCACAAAATAAATGCAGATATAAAAGCAGCACATAGATAGCAAGACTTGATGTTCAAACAAGGCTCGTCTGTTAAAAGCGGTGATCGACACGGCCAACCGGGATAGGCGTTCCACCAGCAAACGTATCTTACCTGGTTTGTCCGCTCGGCCAACTGTCTCAACCAACTGTAAGGTTACTTCCCTGCTCCCGTACCGATCACCTCGATCGCTCTTTTGGTTGCTGTCTCGGCCAATCGTCTCGGCTCCTCGATATCGCTCGTTCTCGTCCAGTTCGCATGATGTCGCGTGCCGAACCCAATTGTAGGGGTGTACGACAGTATGGTTCTTGCGGCCTGACCCAGCAAGCCACGAGCCAGCTTACATGTAAACGGCAACATGCTGTGTGGTAAACAGTTTGGTCGTCCAATAAATTGGCTCTGAACGCCTCAACGCCCAAGTATCTTCCCCCTGACAACCGCCGAATCAACGGCAGGCGAAAGCATCATCGAGCCCCACTTCTTTCCCACTTTCTCCTTCCTCCTCAAGGCTGCCCGCCCGACCTTGCTAACCCCCTCGAGGAGCCCCGAAGCTTGCCTTCCTCGGGGCAGTTAGTACACAACAACCCCCTGAACGAGGCAAACACCGTGGGCGCCGCGCCTGCTAAAAATACACTGTAATATCAAACACCCTAGCTCCATTAAGCTCCAGGTCTCAGCATGCTTGCTTACCCTCCGCGCCTTCCCATCCAGCCATAAAGCCGTCATCTCAACCTTGCCCCTCCTTTTCCCGCCTGCCACCACACTGAAAGCCTTACCAAAATCCCTTTTTCCCTCGCTCCTTCCTCGTGCATGTTCCCCTCTTCCTCATGTTCCAGGTCGGTCCGCTCCTTCCCCTTCTTTTCCGTCACTCTCCCTCCTGGTCTTTCTCTCGCCAGCCTCTCCTTGCTGGCTCCATAAAAAAGTCACTGTCCAGGGCCCCGGCGTCGTTCGCTCCTTCTCCCTGACGCCCTAATTTTGCTCGCCCGCCCTCCTGCCCGTATTTCTTTGTATTTTCGTGCCAAACCGCTTGTGCATCCGGTCGGACTTGCCTCTCCTACCCACCCCCCATATTATTCCGTAGTCTTGCTTTTATTCCTCCACCATATTTACCTTCTCACCATTTTCACGTCTTCGCATCTTCGCATCATCGACGACTTTGGCGAGCAACATACACCCTTTTTCCTCGCCCTGACCCTGATCCTCGCCCCCGGGCCCCGCTATTGTTGTAGACGCAGCTAATTCTTCACCGACAAGACGAAGACGCAGAAGTAATTTCCCGCCGAGAGCCTCGCCCACGACTGAGACATCATAGACCTCGAACTGAATTTGAACGAGAACCTTGACCTTGAACGAATTCTGACGACCGTTTTGACGAACCGTAACGACGTTCACGATATTGACGACAGACCCTCGAAACGCTCCTTTCGTTGTATTGTCTTCCCTCTGCCGACCGCCATCTTTTCCTCAATCCCGCTCGAGCATTGCCGCCGCCCCGACCGGTTTAGCTGAAAATTAACTGATCCGCCGGTTGCCTCGATTCGCAACCACTTCTCCCCCTCCTCCTCCTCTTCGCGCTTCCCCCCCCCCCCTCCCCCTCCCCTCATACCGCCAGCATGGATCCCGACAGACCGAGCCACGACGCCCCGGCGCCGGCCTACGACGATCGCCGCAACATCCAGGTCGACAATGCCATCCGCGCCATCACCGACAAGAAGCCCGTGCCCGAGATCGACTTCTCCATCCACACCATGGAGGACGGCACCAGCGTCAACACGACTGAGCGCGTGTGCAAAGGTGTGTACCAACAAGACGTGTCTACTTTCAGCCGCAGCCATACTAACACTCGCCCTAGAGGTCCAAGCACCCGCCACATACAAGCCGACCGACGAACAGTTCTTCCACGATGAGACGCACACCAAGCCCGACATCGCCTTCCTCAAGCAGCACTTTTACCGCGAGGGCCGCCTCACCGAGGAACAAGCCTTGTTTATCCTGCGCAAGGGCACCGAGCTGCTGCGCGCCGAGCCCAACCTGCTCGAGATGGACGCCCCCATCACCGTCTGTGGCGACGTCCACGGCCAGTACTACGACCTCATGAAGCTGTTCGAGGTTGGTGGCGACCCGGCCGAGACTCGTTATTTGTTCCTGGGCGACTACGTCGACCGCGGCTACTTTAGCATCGAGTGCGTCCTCTACCTGTGGTCCCTCAAGATCCACTACCCCAAGACCCTGTGGCTGCTGCGCGGCAACCACGAGTGCCGCCATTTGACCGACTACTTCACCTTCAAGCTCGAGTGCCGCCACAAGTACTCCGAGACCATCTACGACGCCTGCATGGAGTCCTTCTGCAGCCTGCCCCTCGCCGCCGTCATGAACAAGCAGTTTCTCTGCATCCACGGTGGCCTCAGCCCTGAGCTGCACACCCTCGACGACCTCAAGAAGATCGACCGCTTCCGCGAGCCCCCCACCCAGGGCCTCATGTGCGACATCCTGTGGGCCGACCCGCTCGAGGACTTTGGCCAGGAGAAGACGAGCGACTACTTCTTGCACAACCACGTGCGCGGCTGCTCCTACTTTTTCTCGTACCAAGCCGCCTGCGCCTTTTTGGAGAAGAACAACTTGCTGTCCATCATCCGCGCCCACGAGGCCCAGGACGCCGGCTACCGCATGTACCGCAAGACCCGCACCACCGGTTTCCCTAGTGTCATGACCATCTTCTCGGCGCCCAATTATCTGGACGTCTACAACAACAAGGCCGCCGTCCTCAAGTACGAGAACAACGTCATGAACATCCGCCAGTTCAACTGCACGCCCCACCCCTACTGGCTGCCCAACTTCATGGACGTCTTTACCTGGTCGCTGCCGTTTGTTGGTGAGAAGATCACCGACATGCTCATTGCCATCCTCAGCACCTGCTCTGAGGAGGAGCTCAAGGAGGAGGCCGCCGCCGCCGCCGCCCTGCCGTCGCCCTCGTCCGGTGCCATCACCTCGCCTTCGTCCGTCAGTGGTGGCCCCACCTCGCCCACCTCGCCCGGCTTTGGTGGGGCTGCCAACGCCGCCAACATGGACCCCGAGTCCATTGAGTTCAAGCGCCGCGCCATCAAGAACAAGATTCTGGCCATTGGCCGCCTGTCGCGCGTCTTCCAGGTCCTGCGTGAGGAGTCGGAGCGCGTCACCGAGCTTAAGACGGTCGCCGGCGGCCGGCTGCCCGCGGGCACGCTCATGCTGGGCGCTGAGGGCATTAAGAACGCCATCAGCAGCTTCGAGGATGCCCGCAAGGTCGACTTGCAAAACGAGCGCCTGCCGCCCAGCCATGACGAGGTCGTGCGCCAAAACGAAGAGGACCTGGCGCAGGCCCTGGACCGTGCCACCAAGGAGGCCGACAACGACAAGAAGCTGCACACCCTGTCAAGACGGCTTAGCACGTGAGTTGCCCTTGCCCTCCCAGTATTCAACATTTTTTACTCGTCCACCGCTAACAATATAGTGACCGCAAGTAATGACCACGGGGAACTGTTTAACAGTTTAACGGTTTAACGGTTTCTTTTTTTTCGTCTGCCATGTCTTAGGACCTGTTATTCTTGGAACGATGTTTCGATGCCCCCCATGAATTTCTTTTTTTTCCTTATTTTTCATCTAGTTTTGTCCATTTGTATCTGCGTATGTCTTTTATTGTTCTCGGGCTCTCGGGGTAACGAATCTATGTTTCTTTTTTTTGTAAAGGAGAAAAAAAGAGCTTCAAAAGCAGAAACGATTGCAACGGCCGTAGACGTCTTCTATGCTAAACAATGGATTCTCAGGAAATCTTATGAAGCGACATCGATAGTGAGTTGGCAAATTATAAAATATTGCAGTTTTCTATTTTCTATTTGTTTTCTCTTTTTTAGTATATATTAACAGTGTATTTTTGAAGCGGACGGAAGTAAAAACAAAAATAAGAAAATTATATTCTCACTTTTCATACTTTCCAATTTCCACTTTAAAACCACGAAGAAAAAAGTCGTTACAAAAACGATGTTGACTCATCTCAAGATTTCCAATATCACTACTCTACACTATTTCACTCGACCATGTCACAGCTGTGCACTCTTTTGTTTGTAAATATAAAAATTATAAGGCAGTCTATGTTGAAGACATGCCATGGCTATAAAGGGGCCTTTTAAAATCAAAACAACAAAAAATCAAAGCTATTTCCATGCACGTTTTTCAGGTTTCCTCTTTTAGTTTTCCCTTTTTCATTTCGTTTCCCGTACTTGAAGTTAAATTCAAGTCCCATCATATACTCCTGCCTACGCCCTTTTCCTTTGAACTTAACTTAATTTGTCTTCCGTAAAGCTGCCCTCCTTACGCCTTGTTCTTCTTGGCAAAGTCGTCGATGAACGCCGCCAGCTTCGCCGCACCCTCCTCGCTGATGGAGTTGTAGTTGCTCGCGCGGATGCCGCCCACGCTGCGGTGGCCCTTGAGACCCGTCAGGCCCAGCGCCGTGCCCTCCTTGAGGAAGGCCTTCTCGGCGGCGTCGCCACCGTCAGAACCAACAACCACGCGGAAGACAATGTTCATGCGGGAGCGGGCGGCGGGCGTGGGGGCGATGCGGTAGACATCCTGGTGGGCGTCGAGGGCGGCATAGATCTGGTTGGCCTTGCGGACGGCGACGGCCTCCTGGCCGGCGGCCTTTTCGGTGGGGAAGGCGGCGAGGAGCTTCTTGAGGACCTGGCCGGCGATGTAGGCACTGGGCGTGGTTAGCAAGACGAGCATGGACGAGCGAAAGCGAGGACCAAAAAAAGGGAGAGGAAAACGAGCGAAGCGAGGGAAAGAAAGATAAAAAAACGAGCGGAGCGAGAAAAAAAGGAGAACGTACTCAAAGATGCTGAGGGTGTTGTAGAGGCTGTCGTTCTTGGCAATGGTCTCGTAGGAGAGCACAATGGGGCCAATGGGCAGGTGCAGGGCGCGCAGCAGGTCGGCTGAGGGCTGCGGCAGCAGGTTGCGCTTGACGACGGCAACGGTGATGCCGGTGGAGCCGAGGTTCTTCTGGGCGCCAAAGAAGAAGACGCCGTAGTTGCGGACGGGCACGGGCCGCGACAGGATGTTGCTGGACATGTCGGCCACAATGGGCGCCGTGGTGTTGCCGGCGGCCGGAGCAAGCGCGGGCGGGAACTGGGGGAACTCGACGCCGTCGACGGTCTCGTTGTCGCAGTAGTAGACGAACGCGGCGTTGGGCGACAGCTTGCCGACCCAGGCAGCCTCGTCGGGGATGGCGGCGAACTTGCTGGGCGTGCCGCTGCGGGTGTCGACCTCCTTGCGGCCGTCGGCGACCAGGTTGACCTTGTCGGCGCCGAGCAGGCGCTGGGCCTCCTGGTAGGCCTTGAGCGACCAGCTGCCGGTCACGAGGTAGTCGAGGCGCAGCTCGCTGGTGACCTTGGCGCGCAGGGCGGCGAGCAGCTCGGGGCTCTTGTCGTCGTCGGGCATGCCCTGGGCGACGAGCTTGCTGCGCTCACGCAGGACCCAGGCGCCAACGAGGTTGTAGACGGTGGCAGAGAACTCGCCGGTGCCGCCGCCCTGCATCAGGATGACCTCATACTCGTCCGTGGGCACGTCGAGAAAGGTCGCGAGGTCGGCACGGGCGTCGCGCACAATGGCCGAGGCGGGCTCGGAGCGGTGGGAGATCTCGGCGAGGCCAAGACCCGAGTTGTTGTAGTCGACGAGGGCCGCGGCGGCGCGCTCGAGGACGTCCGTGGGCAGCAGGGCGGGACCGGCGCCGAAGTAGGTGATGTCGTTGCGGCCAGGCATGGTTGTGGTTGTGGTTGTGAGGTGGGGTAGAAGGTGCGAAAGAGAAATCGATATTAGATCAGACGAGGAAGTTGTAATCTGGACAAAACGCTTGCGAAAAAGGAAGGCACGACCAATTGACGAGGTACGGAGTAATTACTGGACAGACAATTGACTCGACTACAATATGGAAAGAGCAACCCTCGTTTCTTTAAAGTATTGACACATCGGGCGCTGTGAGTCTTTCTCGTTGTCCCCGCCATTCAAATTTTACCAGCTAAAGCGCAGAAAAAGACAACCTAGCCGGTGTCGGAACAGCGCCTGGCCCAGCGCGTTTCTGGCGTCTCGAGCAGAAAATCATTAGCAGCGTCTCTCCCAAAACCACAGGGCCCAGCCAACCGGCGGGCATGACGTGACTCATTTTTATTTCTCGAGCTTATTGTGCCATGCGTTCCTGCCGTCTGTTTCGCTGGAGTCCACAAGGCTCCTTCCCCAGATTTATGTTGCGCAAGACAAATGTCGCGGGGGTAGGAAGGCACGAAGCACAAAACGAGCGTGGGGTAGCTGCAAACGACCACCAAGTGCATCGCCAAACGAGTGGGGGTTCGGCGTGGTTCCGTCCTTTCGTTTTGGCGGCAAACGGGGCAATTGCGATGAGAAGGATTGCACGTAGAAAGAGCGATGGACGGCTGGTTGTGGGAGCATTGTTAGGAAGGACGATGCTGGCGCCTGGATAGCTCTTGCCTGGCTGTCGTGCGACCAATGCCGTTTTGTACACGAGGCTGCACCGCAAGTATCACAAGCCTTGTGAGGACCTCGTTCTCAATTCCCATCTACAGCAAAGAGTTGCACTCGGCAAGTCACATTCCTGTGGCTCAGTACGTCGTAACTCATGAAGCAATGACTTGTTCTTGTTGGCTCCCCGCATCCTAGATACCATGCGCCTATCCGTCGATTCTCGGCTTCGGTACTTACAATTGCCGCGATTGCCTAAAACAGCACCAGATGTCAGGGCGGCTCTGGGTCGTTGTTTCCAAAATAGCGATGCGGTTGGGGGCTCTTGCCATGTCTAGTCCGAGCCTTTGGAGCGCCAAGACTCTGTATTAAAATCGTTTCTCCGCACTTTGGAGCTCTACTTTTAGCACAGCATCTTCCACCTCCACAACATACAACATCCACCACACCATGGCACCTCTTATCGATCGTCTTATGAACAACGACCCGAGATCTGCTGCACTTCACCCGACGGCGCGGTAAAGCGTATTTGGCCCTCCTCCTCCATCTTGATTTCTTTTTGGATACACTTGCCCGCAAACATCTTTTTTTTTTGACATCTCCTTTTGACATCTCCTTTTGCCTCTTTTCTGCTTTTGCTTCCTTTTGCTATCTTCTCCTCCTTTTTGCTGTTTGACAGCCGCCATCTCCCTCCGCGTCCTCCTTTCATCCATGATCGTGAGATGACCGCCGCCCGCAATGGCGGACCGTAAGAACTCCGAGGCTGCTGCCAGTCGGCACTCTCACGCAATCCCTCCACCTTCGTTCCGTATGTATCACGCTTTGAGGTCCGTTCTTTCTAGACGCATCGTGCTAACTGTGTCCAGCGACACATAACTCTCCCCGCACCTGGTTCCTCACCCAGGCGCTTTCCCCAATGGCCATCCGCCTTATCCGCCTCCTGCTAGCCCACGGCGATTATGTTGTCGCCTGCCTGCCGCCACACGATCTCGACAACGAAGTCATTAGTGCCGAGTTCCGCGAGCTGGCTGACGAATGCCGCAACCCGTCATCCGGCCGGTACAAGGACCGCGAGGGCTGGAAGGACCGCATACGCGGCATCCGCTGCGATGGCCGCTTCATGGGACAGTGCGGCGCCGCTGTCGCCGAAGCCGTCCAGGTGTTTGGCCGCATCGATATTGTGTTGTGCTGTTCGTCCGTGGCCGTTGTCGGCGCGGTTGAGGAGCTGGGCGGCGGCGGCGGCAAGGCGCCCAACCTGCTATCCCAGAACATCGTGCGCGACCAGTTCGAGACCGTGTTCTTTGCGCAGGTCAATTTCATCAAGGCCGCGCTGCCCCAGCTGCGCAGCCAGCGGACGGGCCACATCATGGTGCTGTCGAGCATCGGGGGCCACATTGGCATGCCGGGCATGCCCATCCACACCGCCGCGACGTGGGCGCTCGAGGGCTACTGTGACTCGCTGGCGTACGAGATTGCGCCCTTCAACATCAAGGTCACCATTGTGCAGCCCAACACCGAGGTGCAGACTCTGTCAAACAAGATCATCTTTGCGCCCTCTATGCCCGAGTACGAAGCCGCCGCCGAGGCATCCGCGATAGCAGCAGCGGCGGCATCTGCAGCCGCTGCCGCCGCCGAAAGCCGAGGACCGGGTGATGGAAACACATCGGCTACGGAAATGATCGATGTCCCTACGCCGAGTGTCCGCGACATGCTCACACGCGTACTTGATTTGCACGGCGAAAACGTCGGCTTCTCGACGACGCCAACAACAGCAGCTTCAACAGCATCGCCATCGGCCTTGTCGCCGGCCGCCTCTGCTGTGTCAGGTTCATCGTCAACACCGGCATCCACCGCACCCACCGTGCGTTACCCGCGGCTACCTGCCCAGGCGCTCGACCGTCTCGTGCTCGAGACCGTGCACGCGCTGACGGCCATTGGCGGTCACGAAAACCCGCCGACCCGCCACATTGTGGGCTTCGAGGCGAGCACCTCCGTACAGCACAAGCTCAAGACAGTGTCCGAGGAGCTTGAGGATTTTGTCGAGGCGAGCCTGTCGGTGGATATTTTTGACAGCGAGCTCAAGAAGGAGGCGCGCGAGGGCCGTGCAGCGCAGCTGGCGACCGCTGCTGCAGCTGAATCGGCAGCGCAACGTGCGGCTGAACTGGAATAGGACGACAGCGGCACCGTATTTGAGTTCGATGGCCAAACAATGGTTTCGTTGCCGAACGCTTGCATCCCCGAAGAATGAAGCTTCTCCGACGAATCACCATATCTTCTATTTCAATCACGAGATCGAGGCGAACAGCAGAATTAAAGGTGGAAAAGGCAAACGATGGCATGGCGAACCGACTGTCTTTGTCTATGATACTGGCGTAAGAAAAGAGGAGAGTTCTATAAAGAATTCAAAATAGGTCAAAACGGTCCAAAAAATACCAGAAAGGAGTGAAAACAAAACAACCGCACACCCAATCCCTAGTATCTGGCGAAATGCAAATGCTTCACTCTAGATGCTTCTACGCGTAACACCCCAAAAAACCCAACAGTGTTCAAAAACGAAAAAAAAAGAAATCGAGAAAGCGTTCCCAAACCCCAACAAGTGATCACTGTACAAGAACCATCTAATCCATCAGGTTCGACGGACGTAGGCTCGCAGATGTCGCCTGGTCATACGACGGTGGCGGTGCGGCCGCAGACGGGTCGTGCTGGTCGCCGTCGTCGTTGTTGTTGCCGCCAGCCGCGGGCAGGAGACGCGGCGCACCGGCACCGGCCCCGATATTTCCGGCCGGCGCGTTGCCCCACGACGCCGCGCGCGCCGTCATCTTGTGGAAGTACTGCTGCACAAACGACTCAGTGTAGTAGCTGTGCACCGCGTTGTGGGTCGACTCGAGGTTGTGCGCCAGTTCGTGCGCCACCACCACCCACCACCACACCGTCGCGTCCGCGCGCGCCTGCTGCGCCGTCATGCCGCCCGCCACCTGCAGCTTGTGTGCATGCAGCTGCAGGAAATAGCGCAGGTTGCAAAAGATGCTGCCGCTCGTGTTGAAGGCGATCGTGGGCCCCGTCGAGTCGTAGTAGATCTGCACGGTATCGGACGCCAGGTCGTAGACGGCTGCGACGTCGCGCAGCAGCGCCTCAAAGTTGGCCAGGGCGGTGCTGTTGCGCGCCAGGAAATCCGCAGCGGGCAGCGTGACGGCGCGGGCCAAGAACACGTTCATGCCGCGCGGCGCCTGGGCGATCATGGCCAGGTCATGTGCGTGGTTGCTGTCGCAGTACGTCGCCTGCTCCTTGACCACGTTGGTCGTGGGCGGCGTGAAGAGCGAGGACGAGCCGTAGGGCCGCGTCGCTTGGATCGCGTTAAGCATGTTCTGCTGCACGGCCGCCGGGTTCGTTACGCGGCCCTCTTCGCTGTTGTCGTCGATGGTGTTGTTGACACCACCGCCCCGCGTGCTGCGCTCGTCGTTGGCGCCGCTCTGGTCTTGCTCGGCTGCAGACGAACTACTGTCGCGGTCATTCTTGTCGAGACCCAGACGGCGGGTCAGGCCCGAGAACAGGCTCTTGCCCTTCTTCATGGCTTGTTGCTGCTGGTGCTGCAGCCATTCCAGATCCGACGGCGGGAAGTCGGAGATCGGCGGCCCGTCGTCGTCGTCGAAGCCACCCGGCATCTTATGGTTGGGCGATCGGGCAGCGGCTTGCGCCGCGGCAGCAGAAGCGGCGGCAGCGGCAGCGGTGGCGGCCTTCTCTTCCCGCTCCAGCTTCGACCGATCGGCCCACTCCTTCTCGCTGGCCCGGATGCGCTCCTGCTCCGCCTCCAGTGCCTTGCGCCGCTCCTCATCGGCAATGCGCGCCTCAGCCACCTTGGCGCGCAGGATGCGGTCGACGTTGTAGCCGCGGGCGCGCAGGTCAAGCAGCTCCAGCTTCAAAAAGGGCTCGAAGAAGAAGTAGGCCTGCTGGCTGGGCCGGCTCAACACCAGCTGGCAGATGGCCTGGCCGACCTGGTACATGTCGACGCGCGACTTGGACGTGACGTACAGCACGAAGCCCGAGCCGGTGCCGCGCGCGCTGGCGGCCGACCGCTTCTCAATGTGTGTCTCGTTGCTGCCGCGCAGCGACCTACGCAGCGACACTGTTTGGACCATCTCGACAGTCAGATACTTCTCGAGCCAGCGGATGTCGTGCTTGATGGCGTCGTGGCGGTACTTTTGGTACTCGTACAAGAAGATCTTGGAGCGTTCGAGGACAAACGAGCGCAGCTTGACGGCCTCGACCTGGCTGGGGCTGTGGGACCCGATGCGGACGTCTTCAGTGACGACCTGGCTCAGCTTTTGGGCGCCGAGCGCTAGGTAAAAGGCCTCGAGGCCATCCTCCTCGGGCGCGCACATGAGCTTGTCCTTGAAGAGACGGTAACTAATGTAGTCATCCAAGATGCTGATGTTGGTCGCCGAGGCCAGTTGGTACTGTCGGATGGGCGGCTCGTCGTCGTCGTCCTCAAAGTCGGCTGCCGTGTTCTGGGCGGGGAACAGCGTACCAAACCCGCCGCTACCCTGCTGCTGCTGCTGACTCGGCCGCTTGCGGCTAATTTCGCGCGAGGCCAATAGGAAGGGCGCGGTTTCCATCTTGCGGAACAGCTCCCGGTCATTCTTGAGCCGGGGGAGCTCTTCGGCGAGCGAGCGCAGCAGGGCTAGGTAGCGCTCGGTCGTCTGCAGCGTGCTGAGGAGACGTGCGGGCTCGTTGCACGCCAGGTGCGCAATCTCGATCTTGGTCGGCTCGGATTTGGCACCGCACTTGAACAGGAACGCGTTGGCGTTGACGCCAAAGTCGACAAAGTCAAAGATCTCGCCGTAGGTGGTCGACGAGCCCAGGTAGCACACCTCGGGCGAAATGTGCTCGATCGTCGTCTGGGCCGACTGCGTCCTGGCAGCAGCCGTCTTCTTCTCGTCGGGGTACCCGTTGGCGTTCAGAACGGGGGCCGACGACGCTGTCACGCTCGACTTGCGCACGACGGGCACAAAAGCGCCCTTCTTCAGCATGTGCAGGCTGTTGCCCGACAGGTCCGCGAGGCGCGTCGCAAAGTACGTGAAGAGGACGACGGCATCCTCCTTGGACCGCGGCGGCTTGGCTAGGAGGCGCTTGACGCACTCGTCCATGGGCGGGTGGAGGCGGACGCCGAACTTGGTGGCATGCGGGTGCAAATCCATGCGCAGGATGGGGAAACCCAGGATGGCGGCGTTCGTGTTCGTGTAGCAGGCCGAAGGCGGCACGAGCATCTGCTGCGGCTTCTTCTCGCTGCTGTTGGCGTTGCTGCCGCCGCCCTGGACGGGCACGACGGGCAGGTCGGTCTTGTACATGGGATACGACGCGTAGCCGTGCGCTTGATAGTTGTCGATAAAGTAGGCACGCGCCTTGTCCCGCAGATTTTGGTCGGGCGACACCATCTTCTCGAGCAGCTCGCCGACCAACGGATGCTGCCGCAGGCCCAGAGACCTCAGGAACTGGGCCTCGGCGCTGGACTTGCGGTAGTAGTTGCCGGGTTGGTCGGGCCACTGAAAAATGGGGAAACCCAGATCGCGCACCGCCGGCGACGGCTCAAACAGCTGGTCGGGGCGGTACAGCTTCGCGCTCGGCAGCTGCGACTCGAGTCCGGGCGGGCCAGCCTCGGAGGGACAGAACGCGGTCTTGCGGAGCTTGGCAATGTCCGAGGTGGGGATGTCGCCGCGGACGGACGCGAGGTACTTGACGAGCTCGACGTGGCTCCAGCTCTTCTTGGCCGGCGCAGCGACGCCCTTTTCGGACGTGCCAGGGGTGCCAGTCGTGGCGGACGCGGACGGCTGGTTGAGCAAGCGCGTGAAGATGGTGTCGAGATCGATCGTCTTCCGGACGCCCAGCTGCTGCAAGAACTTGTCCTTGAGGTGCTGGCAGTTGGGGGCGACAACGGGCAGGTCGTCGAACAGCTTGACGGACGGGAAGAAGGCCTCCTCGGGTTTTCTCATGCCCGTGCGCGTGGGCATGGTGGTGTGCTGCTGGAGGGTGAGGGTGATGGTCGTCTTGTTGGCCTGGCTCATATTGTCCCAGTTCTTGGAGATAACAAGAAGCACCTGGGCGGCAAAGTTGGGGTCGACAGTAAGATCACGGTCTGCGCCGAGCGACGCCCGTGAATGCACAATGTACTCAAGCCACGGCACGAGCTCCAGGGTGAACCAACCTAGGGCCTGCAACTGTGAAATAGTGATGGGGTTCGTGACGGAGTACGGGATGGTGGTCGGCGGAAGGGGCAGGTTGGCCGGGATCTTGTTTCCAGACACGTAGTGCGTGATGCTGCGCAGCTCGATGATGTTGGGAGCGCCGGTTGTCTCATCGACCAGGCTCGCGACAGCCACCTGCAGCAGCTGGCGCACGCTCGGCGGGTCGAGCTCGCCCGCCATGGCTCGCGTTGCGGTCCATTTTAGGAAATGCACGAGCTGGTCGCGGTTGAGCGGCTTGGACTCGAGCTCGGCCCTGACGTCGTCCATAGTGGCGTCCTGGATGATACCAAAGTCGTGCAGCTTTTTGATAAACGGGTCGTCCTTCATCTCATCCACGATGACGGGGATGCCGTCGACAAACTTGCCGATCTCGCCGTTGCCCATGCGCACCTTGGCCGTAGAAAGGACGCCGCGGCTGGAGAAGACGTCAAAGGCAGGCAGCGTAAAGGCCGTCCAAAAGGCTTCCTCGATGATCTGGCCGACGTAGGCGCTCGGGGTCGAGTCGCTGAACGTGTACGTCTTTAGCACGTGCAGGGCCTCGGGGACGAACTGAGCCACCTCGGCGGCCGTGGGCACGGGCACAACGCTGCTCTTCGTGACAGTACCCGGGGCCGCAGTGGCGGCCCGGTTGGCCTCGACGAACTGGCGGAACTTGACGCCGAGGTCGGCCATCTCGTTGATGAACGCCAGACGCGTCAGGATACCGGCCACACGGAGCAGCTCCATGTTCCAGTTGCGCACCCAGCGGGCGTTGAGGTCGATGGCTTCGCGCTCGACGGTCGGGATCAGCGAGGGCGCCGACACGTGCATACCGCCGCCAGTGGTCTGCATGGTGGGAAAACCAATGAAGATGCGGCCGCCCGGCTTCTTGCTGGGCAGGACGGAGGCAAAGATGTCTGCCACAGGAATGGCGGGTGTGTAGGGCGGCGGGGGCGGCAGAGAGGTATTGGACGGTGCCGGCGATGTTGTTGATCCTGTCTTTTTGTGTGAAGACTTTTTTGTCGGTACCGGCGTCGCCGCGGCTGCGGCTGCGGCTGCCGCAGATGCCGAGGTCATGTCGCCGACGGCCTTGGCGGCCTCCTCCGACGCCATCACATCGTCGTACGTCGACGTCAGGATGGCCATCTTGGTGGTCTTGGGTGGTGGCTTTTTGGTGGCCCGCTCCAGCTCCGTGGCGAAGTTGGCGGTCACGTTGGTCTTGACCGACGCGGAGGTGACGCGCAGGAAAATGGTGGCGCGGCCCGTGCCGGTGAGGTTCTCTTGCAGGGCTTCCTGGGCGATCTTTTCTTCGCGCGCAGCCTTGTTGCGTGCCTCCTTCTGGGCCGATGAGGACGAGGACGACGAGCCTGTCAGCCGCGAGAAGAAGGAGCGGAGGGATGGCATATCGCTTGAGGACATGCCGTAGGTATCGGTCGATTTGCTGCTGCCGGCCGGGTTGCTGCTGTTGTTGTTGCTACCGCCGCCGGTCGTGGTGACAGAGCCCGTCCCAGAGCCCGGGGTCACAGTGGGCGGTTTCCAGGCCACGGCGTGCATGTACGTGGCATCGATCTGGGCGCTGGAGCGGTCGACGCCGGCAACGGTCATGAGGCGGTCCTTGGTGCGCACGTCGAGGTGGCGCGGGATCGAGACGGCGACGCTCGGCGACAGCTTCTTGTGCAGATCCAGAATCTTCCAATCGTCGATCCAGAACTCAATGTGCTGCAGCGCGACAAACGTCAGACTGGTGGCGAGGAACTGGCTGACGGACAGCAGGTTGGGCAGCGCCGTGGTGGCGTTGCGGTAGTCGAGCACGAACGTGGTCTTGCCGGCCTGGTCGGGGGCGACGGCGTCGTCCGGAACGGCCATCTTGCGCGTGAAGAGGGCGTTGCCCTTCCAGAAGAAGGCCATGGCCTCGCGGCCGGAGCGGATAAAGGGCTCTTCGCAGTCGGCAAAGACGCTGTAGAAGCCGACGCCAAAGGCGCCGATCTTGGTCTCGTCCGGGTTGCCCTCGGCGATGCGTTTGAGGCGGGCCCAGTCGGTTGCGGTAAAGGCCTGGCCGTCGTTCTCGACGAGCAGCCGCCGCAGGGTGTGGTGGAGGACGGTGTGGCGCAGGAGGGCGCTGGGGCTGCTGACAGCGGTGCCCGGCGGCAGCGGCACGGACGTGGAGGGCGTCGTCTCCCACTTGATCTTGACGGTCGAGGCCTGGGCGTCAGCGGCGTTCTGGATCAGCTCGCGCAGCGTGGTCCACTCGCCCGAGTAGCGCGCCAGGACCTTGTCGATGAGGGCGCGGGTGTCGACGGTGACGGCCTCCTCGTCCTCGCCGTCGCGCAGGGCCGCGGCCCGCAGTTTTGTGTAGTCCATGCGGGCAGGACGGACAGGATGTGCGTAGTCGCGGTGTC
Source organism: Sporothrix dimorphospora (assembly GCA_021397985.1). NCBI lineage: Eukaryota > Fungi > Ascomycota > Sordariomycetes > Ophiostomatales > Ophiostomataceae > Sporothrix > Sporothrix dimorphospora. Next base: position 84,248 of record WOUA01000027.1, read on the forward strand.
CCTATTCGATGTGTGTGTGTGTGTGTATCTCGATGTGTCTATGCTGTTGTTCGTCCGGTTATAGGGTCATCGTCGTCGCCGTGGATGTGAGACGCGGGATGTCGGAGGTTGCAGTCGAGGAGTCTGCGACGGAAAAGACGGAAATGCGAGGGGGGTAGCTCGGTCTATGGAGGGAGAATGGTCGAGGAGGGGATATAAACGCAAGGAATGCTTCGCTGAGTCTAACAAAAGCTCATTGGTCTTGGGTGTCTAAAAGAAAGCTGCACTGAAGATGCTTCGGGAAGTTTGTGGCGGTGGCCGAGAAGTGACAGAACGAGGGCAGGGGGCCAGCCGGAGTGAATGTATAAAACAAGGGACGGCTTGCACAAAGAACAAAAGGACGAAAAACGCCACATGAAAGAGATAAACAGGAACGGGGGGCAGCAAGGCAGCCTCGTGGACCACGTATTTCTCAAAGAGAACGTTCTCGCGATGATCCCCTCGGATGCAAAGCAGTGGGAAAGTGAAGTTGGCCACCCCGGACTGGCCACTCGCCCACTGTATCTTATCGCCAGAAGGCAACCGCGTCCCTGCATCATACGTCGTAGGCGCTGGGGTGGCAAGTGCGACCCAGTGGGTTCGACTGCGGGAAACCCCAACGCACAGGGAAGGCGCGACAGGCGTTCGTTAGCCAATCCGCCGAAGCCGTGGGCAGTGCGAGCATGTGCTACAATAAGCTCCACTGTACAACAAATGACCAGCCACGACCTTGGACAACTGCTGGACTGGTAAGATACTTACACTCGCTTGACTCGTAAGGGCACGCACGTAAGTGCACGGCTAGGGCCTTTAGCGCCAAAGGGCCATCGATTACAGGGTCGGTGGCAGCCAGCGTCTGTCAACCTTGCGCTATTGTGCGTGGCTTTGCTCCTTTGCTGCACGACTGACGCTACATGGCCCAAAGTGAAAGAGCCCCAAGAGTCTCGAGCTTCGGCGATTAGGGCCACGTCGGCCCCACTGCATCTCGTCCGTCCCCGGGTTGCACCTTCCCGCAGGTCGCAGGTCGGCGAGCTCTATTGCCGAGCTCCTTCCCTTCCTTCCTTACTCATCATCAACACATCCTATTTGGGAAGCTTCTCGGGGACACTCTATTTCTCAAATTTTGTCATATTTTATCCTTGTTCTCATTTCTCGCCGACTCTTCTATTCTCATCGCTTCTCTCCGCTTCCTTCGATTATTTTATCCTCGTCTTCTGCCGTCAACAGCCCGCAGTTAAAAGGCTAGCTCGCCCACTTTCAAACGTCCCCACATCGTCCATCGCCAACCTCAACTCAGCTCAATTTCACTTCTCCTCATCAACTTCGATATCAACGTCACCGCCAATCCCCACCACATCTCACCTCAACTATCAACAACACCAACTCCCACATCCCTTCAAAACGTCATCATGTGCATGGGCGCGAAGTGTCCTACCTGCTGTACGTCTCTCTCCCTCTCTTCTCCCTCACTCTTCTCTCTTTTGGGCGTCTTCCTCTACTAACAGTCTGCAGCCAAGCAGTCCTGGCGTGGCTGCGGGCGGCACATCCCGCAAGCGCTGTCGGGCGTCGCCGAATCGGAGTGGTGTGCGTGCACGCCCAAGGTGACGGTGGACGGCAAAGAGTACCCGCCGGCGGCCGTGACGGGGACGGCTGCTGCCAGTGCTTAGGCGAGTGAGCGAGTGAGCGAGTGAGCGAGTGAGCGGTGCGAGCGAGGCGAGATACATCTCATCTTGGACACGAATGGATGATGCATGGCGGCGTTGATTGATGTTATGGCAGCATGAGAGCATAGCGGAGCACGAAGCATAGGACGGAGTATGTAGGCATGGGCATGGGTATGGGCACGGTGCAATGAATTAATTGTGGTTATGACTTGAGTGTCAGTGATAAAATGCAATGAAATGTCTTTATTTGATATATGGTTTAGTATGTCTACAGCCGAACGCCATCACCCGGGGTATGAGATAAAGAAAAAGAAAGAAACGAAAGTATATAAAAAAAAGCACAAAGTGAAACGAAAAGAAACAGCTCGCTCTCGCCGACAGGCTCGCCGCTTAGAACAACGCCCGCAGAACGCGCATCGGCAGGTTCGCCCAGGTCTTGGGCCGGTTGTCGCCCTCCTGGGGAATGTACTCGCGCAGGCCGTCGGTAATGTCAATGTCCTCGACGCGGACATACAAGCGCCACTTGCCCTCGTAGGCCTTCCACGACAGATACAAGACGAGGACAATGGGGAAGGCCAGGTACTTTTGGAAGAACACCTGGGCGTTGGGCTTGGCGCCGGGGGCCGGGTACAGAGCGCTGTAGAACGTGGCAAGCAGACAGATGATGTTCAAGAACAAACCGATGCAGCTGCCGTAGACACCGAAATTGGGCTTGTAGGGGATCTGGTCGAGGGTGCGGCCCTTGGCCTGCCAGACGTAGCGGAAGCGGATGTGGGTGAGACAGATGGAGCCCCAGACAAATAAATACGAAAGACCGGAGAGCGACAGGAGCCAGTTGAAGACGGTGGTGGCCTGGCCGGACTCGCCGATGAACGCGAGCAGGCCAAAGGCGAACTGCACGACAATGCACCAGACCGGGCGGCCGTGGCCATCGACGTAGGCCAAGAACTTGGGGGCCATGCCGCGCTCGGCCAAAGCCTGCATGGTGCGCGTGGACCCGAACGTGCACGAGTTGGCGACGCTGATGACGGACAGGGTGATGACGGCGTTAAAAATGGAGGGCAGGACCTTGATGCCGGCGTCCTGGATGGCGAGCACAAACGGCGAGGCCTTGGTGTTGGCGCCGGACGCGCCCAGCAGACGGTCGTCGTCGGCGGGGAGGATGAGGCCTACAATAAAAAGGTTGACAATGTAGAAGAAGGCAATGCGCCAAAAGACCTGCTTGGTGGCCATCGGAATCGACTTGGCCGGGTTCCTGGACTCGGCCGCGGCCAGACCCACGAGCTCGGTGCCGCCAAAAGCGAACGCGGCCACGACGAAGACGCTGCAAAACCCGTCGAAGCCGTTTTGGAACGCGCCCGGGTCGTGCCAGAAGCGGGCGCCCAGGTAGCCCTGGTCGCCGACGCCGCCGACGTTGATGACGATGCCCAGGATGATAAAACCGACGCAGGCCAGAATCTTGATCAGGCTCAGCACAAACTCGACCTCGCCGTAGCCGCGGACGCCAAAGAGCTGGATGGCCGCGAGCACGACCAAAAAGACGGCGATCCAGATGCCGTCGTTCAAGTCGTCGCGCCAGAAGCGGATCGTGATGGACGCCGCCGTCAGTTCAAACGGCAAAATCGTCAACCAGGTCAGGGCGTAGTCCCATCCGGTCGCGAACCCCCACGCCGGGTCGACGAAGCGCACGACGTAGGTGTAAAAGGCGCCGTTGACGGGGTACAGAACAGCCAGCTCGGCCAGAGCTTGGCACGTAAACAGCAGCATGACGCCGACAATCATGTAGCAGATGACGAGGGCGGCGGGTCCGCCGGCGTGCAGCGCGCCACCCGAGCCGACAAAGAGACCGGCACCAATGGCGCCGCCAATGGCAATCATTTGCATGTGGCGGCCCTGGAGGTCGCGGTGGAGGATCCCGCCCTCGGCGCCGCCGCCGCCGGACTTGTCGTGCCGGAGCACACCGACCTCTTCATCGCCGGGGAGGTTGTCGGGCAAAATGTCCTGCTGGTGGACGACGGGGGCGGCAAGGTGAGCCGCAGCCGGCCCGGAGGCCACCTCCTTTTCGTACTGGCCGCTCTGGTCGCTCATGGTGGGCAGTCGAGTGGGAGGGTGTCAGTCGTGTGCCCTGATGGTGGTGGTTGATGGGATGTTGATCAGGGAGAGATGTGGAGTGTTGTAAGTGTCGTGAGTGTAGATGGATGTTGTACGTGTTGATCGGTGTTGGATGGCAAACAGTTTGAATAAACCACCGCAGATGAGAGCGGTAGGTATATGGTAGAAAGTGGAGAGAAGGGGAGGAAAGATGGACGGGGGCAAACGGTTGCTTTAATAGAGGACGAGGAGAGAATGGGGAGAGGCTGAGAGGAGAAGCACAGGGCACGAGTCAGTCGGGGGAGGGTCAACGGTCAACATGGGGAAAGGAAAGAGACAGGGGGGGGAGAGAAAGCAGAGACCAGGAAGGGGGCGTGTACATCGGGGGGAGAGCGGTCGGGGAAGGTAGAGAGGGTAGAGAGGGTTGACAAGCCCTTGTTCGATGTGTGCCATCTTGTATGCCCAGCCAACAGAACAGGCGGGCGATCCCTTGCACACAACCGTGCTACGGACGACGCTACGACCAGAAAGCGTTCTGCCCTGTTCTGTCAAGATCTGGTCTGTCTCGCTTGGTACATGGTTTATTGACTGACACGACACTTGTCGGTGGCGGCTGTGCTGTGATGGTGTCTGCCGCCTTAGGGGAAGGAAGCCTAGGACTGCCTGAGACTACCTTTACTTGTAATCTTACAGTCATTCTCGCATCTGCAGCCTCGTCGACTCTGACTCAACCAAAAGGGCCACTACATTGTTTTGGGTATCTCATGAGGTGAGATGAGAGGGGAAAGAGGACAAGTACAACAGGACATTGACAAAGACGATGTGTAATGATGAACGGAAGAGAGGCGGGTAAGACGTGGGAGAGAGATACAAATCGTGTTGACCACAGACGTGGGTACAAGAAAATAAGATGGCCAGTGGCTGTTGGTAGGACTGTAGAAGAAGAAGGAAAGAGAAAAAAAAGTCAAAAAGTCACAAGAAACAAACAAGAGACAATGCTCCGTACAGGGCAGAGCACAGGGCAGAGAGCACAGAGCACGAACGGGGTGAGACATGGGACACGGGCACTAGAGACACAGGCTCCGAGCGAAGGAGAGACAAGAACCCTTGGCCGTCCATTGCACTTGGACAAGTAGTTCGTAATTACAGAGCACGCCATGTCCTGCCTTGCCTCGGACGCCTTCCTCCAGCCAGCAGAAGGGACTTGCTCGTGTTGAGCTATGGGCAGAAGGAGGCTGTCCGTGTGCTTGTGGTGTTCAAGGTTTCTTTTTGTGCCGATGAACTGAAGGGAGACATGCTCCTAAAAGAGAGACGATAGAGACAGAGCATCTTACAAACTACAGAGTACACGTACACTTACACTCGTCATGATAAAGGCAATGAGGATCGACTGCGCCAGCAAGTGGAGAAATGGAGAACCAAGAAAGGACCAGACCGGCACTAGCATCGAGAAGCTTTCGAGAGGAAGCGAGGAGAAATAATGAGACGGACAGAGATAGGATGAGAGAAGAGAGCAAGAGAGAGGAGAGCCACGAAATTTGCTTCGCCTCCACTACTTCTTGGCTGTTGGCCAGCGAGCTTGTACGATATATTTCTCGTGCAAGTAATTACACTGCGGTGCTAAGACCGGGCGCAGGAGGTTGTTGGAAAGACGCGCCCAGTGCGTGCCAAGGGCCAAGGCAGGGCATTCTTGCCCACTTCTAGGTAGTGGCCGTCTTGGCTGGGGGACGAGAAGAGGCGGAGCTCTTCTTCGGCTTGAGGAAAGAGGTCGCGTGCCAACATGTGCACTCATAGGGGGAGATCGCGTTGTCAAGGCGTTCTTGTCACCTTACGAGAGAGCTTGTTGTCAAGGCTTGCTAGGACATCTAGCGCTGTTCTCCCACAACCAAAACAGCAAAACAGTAAAACAAGCCTACGACCTACTAATGGGCTAGGGCCCTTGCCGCGAAAGGGCCTCCCCGACGCGCTACGGCTGCTTCGAGTCTGGTGCGATGGTAGCGGTCCTTGGTCGCGAGCAGATGACAGCAGAGAATAAACTACCAACTGCACAGACCAAATAGCGACGCGCACAAAATGACACCAACATTAAGCTCTTCTTCCATGTCTGTCTCTTATCTCACTGTACCGAGGATATGTGCCTGTACTGCGTCAGTGTAATGAGCAGCCCGCTGCAGGGAACGCAAGTGCTTCGTCGCCTCGAGAAATTCATCACAAAGCCTCTTTTGTTGACCGAGACAATGTCGTCTCTTGCTCTCAGCGTTGGCTTTTCGACCCGACCAAAGTACTTCATCCCGTACGGAATATTCCGTAATACATCAGGCATGGAGCATGGCGATCGAGCGGGGTAGTAGTTGCAACGCACAAGGACGACTTAACAGTATGAGTACATTCATATATATGTGGCCAGTTACCTGTACACACTGTTTACTGTATGTGGGTCGGCCGAGCTAGGACAAAGGATTTGTAAGAAGAATAGGAGAGGAAATTACAAAACGTCCGGGCTGGCAGGACGAAAAGAGAAGCGGCTCAAATGGTATTCTCGCTCTCTGCCCAGCCTTGTTTTGCTTTCAGCTGAAAGAAACAACTGCAAAGACAAGACTCTGCATCTCTGAAAGAGGCTAGGAGAGCGGGACACTTCTCTTTCTCGCTTGTTTCTGGCACTACTGCAAGCCACAAAAGCACACCCAAGAAGAGAACTGCGGAGTAATAATACAAACGAAAGGCAATCATACGTGGCCATACTCTGTACAGAGCGAGTACTTGTACTCGTAGACACGTGAGTAAAAAGGACACTGCATTTGACCATCTCAAGGAGGCAGTGCATATGTACATGCCGCTGTGTTTGTATTTTTCTTTCTTTCCTTTTCATTGACTCCCGCACTCCGTTCCATACTTGTAAGACACCGTTTGCTGCTGCGCGTGAATAAATTTATAGAGTATGTCGTAAAATAGGTACTTTGGACGTGACTTCCAGAACATTTCGGTACGCAGCCAAGGGTATCAAAGAGCGATCCGTGAGGCGAATTTGCACAAAAGAGGAAAGAAGAACGGGTAATGAAAAAGACGACGCTTTGGAGGTCCTAAGAAAGGAGAAAACGACGAGACCACAGATCAGCTGAGTTGGCCTGCGTTCCTTTAGTTCTCCTTCCCCGGGCCCCACAACGGCATAAAAGAATGAAAATGTTCGCTGCTCCTTCCATTCAAGTTGTTACTGTACCTCGCGTCATTCTTTCCCAAAAAGGACAGAATATCGGACAGGTCGTTCTTTCTCTGTAGATGCGCATGCCGGCCCGCTTCGGTTCGGCAAAGGGTGCACTGCCGCTGCACAATAAGAGAAGGGTTGCAAAAGGGGGAAGGAAGGAAGCGGAACAGCACACGACACACACCATAGAGGCCACCCGCAACCCCAGAGGAGCTCCCCACACAACCACGCACAAGCACACCACTTGTGCCCTGCACACTAAAAACAAGCTCCTTCTAGAAACCTTCTAGGCGTTTTTTTGTCCCCCCTCTGCTCCTGCCCTCTTTCCCTCTACTCCGTAGGAAGTACTCCGTATGTCCCGTTCTGTCCACTCTCGCGATCTGCAAAGAGCATCGCCACAACCAAGTCCCTCTTGTCTTGCGCGTCTCTTCCAACTTTCCGAAATGCAACACTTTCCTTGGCTTCCATGCATGCTTCCAATGCTTCGAATGCTTCCATATGTTGGGTCTGTTCCTCCCGCTCCCAATCTTCGCCTCGGATTTTGTGTCGGGTCGAGATGACTGCATGCATCCTCGAGGGAGAGCTTACAAAAAAAAATAAAGAATGAACAAAAGTGCCGCAAGCAGGAAGCACCTCGGCTCGCCCCCTGCCCTTGGTTCCTGCGGCAGGGATACCTTCTGTCAAACCCTTAGACTTTCGTCCTAGAACGAACTATCCTCGCACGACCTCTTTCCGAATTGCCTCACCGAGCACTCGACTGTCCCTGTGCGGGCGTCGTTCCTTGTCCGAGTCGATCGTGGAGAAGGGAGCCCCTAGTGCGAGAAGCTCCTCCCAGTTTGTGGAGCACACTTGAAGACGATACAAGTACAAGTACTTGTAAGTACGACGGAAAAGTACACGACATGGTTGCAAACAGAAGAAGACGAGATTGATGATGACAAACCGTCCGAGATTTAACTTGACAAAAGAAAAACGTAAAGGAATGCAACCAGAAGAGGACTGGGCGTATCGACAGGCCTAGCGTTTACGCGATATGATTTGCAAAGTGGATGAGCTACGAGAAGAAAGACATGCAGCGGTGTCTATTCCGTGAAAGACGTACACGTGAGTAGGGACCAACGAAAGGATAATCGAAAAAGAAAGACATTGTAAAAAACAAAGACCTGCAGACGCCTCTCTGCCGGGCGTAAAGCTGAAAGCTGTTTGCTGTAGGTGTTCGGGCGGAACTGGAATGAGGCGCTGCCAGCAAGTCGTCCAGCATCGCTTGGCTGCAGCAAGGGCAATAATACTCTCAAAAGCCCAGCAAGGCGTCTGCAGCCTTTTTCCGTCTGGAAATCAGGGAGAGAAACAACATGAACAACATGAGCAAATCCGCAGTTCTTAACGGTTGGCGCCCAAAGTGTGCATTTTGTAGGGGCCTTGGAGCGCTAAAACGTCGCTAAAAGCTGTCACCTGCTCCCTGGAGTATTGGGCTCCAAAAAAGCCAAGCTTCAGGCGAGGCTGAATCAACATTGGCCATCTCCGACTGGCCAACCACAGCACGTTTCTATTGCTTTAGCTATCTCGAGGCTGTGCAGCGCCCCCCTTTCCCCGGACAGAGAGATGGCACTCGAAACCTTACCAGCCCGCCTGCCCGACTGCCCGTCTGCCTGCTGTTCGGCTGCGACACGAAAATGGACAACAACGGAAAAGAAAAAGCCTCTGGAGAAGCATTAAGCGAGTTCACTGGCAGCCTTGTTTTGCAAAGGTAATTATTAATACCCATTAAAAGGGCCACACAGTATCAAATCAAGCACGCCAGAGAGAGCTACACACTTCCTTTGCTCGGCAGCCCAAGGCTACGGCCAGGAGGTTAGGCAAACGGGGTTAGGCAAACACGTGGGCGTTCTTCGTGCCCGGGGTCCTTTTCGATGCCGTGATGCTAAAGTCTTGTCTTCATAAGCTCAGCCCGTCCATTCATGGACTCGCCTTCTATCATGTTCGTACACCGTGTTTCCATTCTCAACACGATGTACTGCCCTGCACTAGTCAACCCTACCCGACGAGCGGCACAAACGACACGCCCGCCAAGACGGGTGGCGCTGTGACCATCCACGCCTCATCGTTGTCGTCTCCGCTGTCATTGACGTCGTTGTCAAGTCGCCCAGCACGGTAGCGCGCCAGCCACACTGCATCTGGGTTGACCACGGCGAGTGCCTTGCGCGCCTTTCGCTCCTCCGATACCGGCAGCACGCGGGACGATGACGCCCCCAAAAGTAGATCTAGGATGGCATCGTAGACGTCGTCGTCCAGCTTGACGTAGGCGACAATGGCTGTTAGTAGGTTTGCCACGGCCTCCCAGACCTGCACCGCCTGCGCGAAGCGTCCGAGGCCGGTGGACGAGGAGGAGGCGACAAGCTGGTCGTCACCGCCAGCTGGGCGTAATGGGACCACAACGTCTGTCGTAGGCGCAGCAGCAGCCGACGCCCGCTGGTGGATGTGGATCACCGACGGCCGGCCGCCGATTCGGAGGTTGGATGATCCCGGTGTTGTCGTAGAGAACGAAGACAACGTCTTCGACGACGTCTTTGCCTTTGACGACGTCTTGGACGCCGCCGCCGCCTTGGCCCGCGCGCTCCACCCGCTCAACTTGGCATGCCACTCCGCCTTGATGCGCGTTGCCAGGAAATCCCCCGCACTCCCGCACAGCGCCGCCAGCGCCTCGCACGCCGCCATCACCACGTACGGCTCGCCGTCGTACAGCCGGGCCACCACCACCGGCCAGACCGCATTGACGAGCGGCAAAAAAGCGTTCTCGTCCGCGCCCGCGAGCGCCGGCGCCACCGTCCCCAGTAAATCCAGTAGAGATTTGCGCAGCGTGGGCGTGGGCGCCGTCAAGTAGTGCTGCGTGAGCGTGGTGATACGTGCGAGCAGCGCATAGGTGGGCGTCTTGGGGTCTTCGGGCTTGCCGACCTCGTTGCCCTCCTTGTTGGTGTCGGGCGCGTCCTCCTCGTCGTCTTCGTCGTCATCGTCGTCGTCCTCATCTTCCTCCTCCCCTTCCCCACCATCACCCTTCTTTGCCTTCTTTTCGTGCTTTCGTAGTAGCCTGTCCGCTTCCGACGGCGCCTCCTTCCAGGGCTGTTTCGGATGGCCAATCTCCTCGACGTCATCGTCCTCGGCCTCCCTCTCCAGCTCCTTCCGCCTCTTGGTCCGGCGGTCCAAAATAGCCACCAGGTCATCCGTGCTAGTCGCATCAGGCCGTCTCTTTAGATTCTTTTTCGTAGCCGATGTGCCTGCCTTCCTCTTCGAAGACGAGCCACTGCCATCCTCCAGCAGCAGCGCCGACGATGCCGGTTGCACGCTCTGCTGCACCACCTCGCTCAGCACCGCAAACAGGTTTTCCACAAACAACGGATACCCATGGTAATTGTCCAGCGCCGCGAAAATCGCCGCCACCACGTCGTCCAGGTACGGCACCAGGCGCGGGCCCGCCAGCCGGATCATCATCGTCAGCACCCGCGTCGACGCCGGCGAAATGTCAAACGTGTTGAGCCGCAACGACACCGAGTTGAGCATGTAGTCGACATTGTCCACGATGAGGGCCGATACACTTTCGTAGGCACAGGAGGTCGCCAAACTGTTGAGCGTCGCCACGGCGTGCGCGCGCAGCCGGTCCTCGGGCGCGCCGAGGTATGTGGCGATCGGGTACAGCACATCAATAAGCTCCGGTCGGAACGCCTCGCCCAACCGCGCCGCCGCGTACGCCGTCACCTCGAGCGCAATGGCGCCGATGCGCCAGTCCGACTCTCCGTCGATGGTGGCAACCGACGCCACGTCCGAATGCGACGCCAGCGCCGAGACGGAAAAGGAAAACAGGTCCTCAAACACCGCCTCGGCCTCGGCGCTCTCGTTGAACGACGACAGATCCAAAAAGCTGTCCGGGTCCTCCTCAGCGCCGGCGAATGCCGCCTTGACCAGCTCAAAGGACAGCCAAAAGGCCGACACCTGGTCCACGCCGTCCGCGTCGCGCACAACGTCGAGCATCTCGCCCGCCAGCTTGGCCTGCTGGGCCGGCGGACCAATGTGCGCAATCAGGTCCAGCACGGCGTCTCGTGTATCCTTTTGGCTGCCCAAGGCGAGCAGGACGGGCTTGTACGCGGCCATTGACTGGGTGGCCAGTCGGTTGCTCCCCGTGGACTGAACGAGCTCGCTACTTTTTCGGCTGTCGGATTTACCGCCATCACCTGCAGGGACCTTGCTCTCCGCCAACTGCAGAATGGCGTCTTCGGAGACAGCTTCACTGACGGCGGCCCGCGAGGCGGCCGAGGCATGCACCAGCGTGGCAATGCTGTCCCGCAACGCAGCCGACAGCGACGCCTGCAGCACCGTCGAGTCAATGTGCAGCGCGTCGACTACTGCAATCGCCTTTTGCACGTTGCGCAGCGCGCGCTGCTTGACGCCCTCGTCGCTTGCCTGCATCGCTCGCGGCAGGCTCGTCGCCCAGTTGTACGCCGTCGACTTGATCACATCGCTGAGCTCCGGGTACAGGATGGCCAGGTGCTGCAGCGTCGTCTGTGGGCCAAAGCTGCGGAAGGACGTCGAGGCATCTTTGAGCGCTCCAAGGGTGTCTCCACCTGTATCGTCGTCACTCTTCGTCGTTGGTGACGTCACGATCGCGCTTTCGACGAGGATTGATGTGCTGTCGGCGAGCGACGTATGGCACTCGTCCAATAAACCAACACAGAACTGTTGCAGGGCATCGCGCACGTCCTCGGACTCGTGGTTTCGTAGTTTCAGTACGCTGGTGAGCGCCAGCTTGACCTGTGCGGCGGTGGCCTTGAGCCACGCAGCGTCGAGCTGCTGGTTTTTTGGTGCTGTCGTCGAAGAAGAAGGCGTGGGCTTCGCCTGTGGTGGCAGTGCCTGTGAGGCCGCTACTGTGTCGCTGATAATCTCTTCCTCCACTCCGTCGTCGTCATCCTCCTTTATCACAGCTTTCTCGTCTTGGTTTTCCTTCTCTGTTGTCGCCGCAGCCTCTGCACCCCTCTGGAGACGCCTTGTCTGCAGATCGCCCAGCGTGTTCACCAACACCGCAAACAACACCTCGAGCGTCCGGACCACCACGCGCTTCAGCGTCTTGTGTGCGCCCGGCTGGGCCACCACGCGGACAAGCGCCGATACGGTGCCGGGTAGAAACGACGCCAGAGCTTCCTGGTCCTTGACGGTTGTGTACAGCGCTTCGAGCGCGCCGAGCGCCTCGATCTGGATCGCGGGGATGATCGAATCCGTCACGCCCTCGAGCATCACCGACACCGCGTGCGCCAGGACCGGCACCACGTTGGCTGTGACCAGCGGCGACTCTGCCGAACCGGGTTTCGAGGAGGCCGCGCCGGCAGCCTTCATCAGCGCTGCCAAAGCGTGGTAGCCTTCGGCCACGGTCTCTTCGGGCAAGTACGTCAGGGCGGCGTCTTTTGAGGCTGCCGCTTTGCCCGCTGGCGGCCCTCCCCCCGTGACGACCGACGTCAGCAGGATGAGCAGCCGCTGTGCATTCTCGCCGGAAATGGCCGTCCGCCAGCCGTACTGGATGAGCACGCGCAGGCATTTGGTGGCGTTCTCAATCAGCCGCGCCGGGTACGACCGCATGTGCTGCAGGATCGTCAGCAGCGGGAACGACGCGTAGTCCGCCATGGACGCGTCGAGCACCGCTGCATCGTACCCGACCTGCTCGGTCAGGGTGCCATACAACGTGTCCGTCAGCGCGACCATGCGGTTGGCAGCGTCGGCCGCCTCGCGCGGGTCGGCATCGCGGCCGCCGCTCTTACGCAGCGCCTTGGCGATCTCGAGGCAGCATGGTTTGAGCTGGCCGTTAGCTCAAGGTTCCTCCCTTCGGTCGTATAGACACACAAAAATAACACGCTTTCGTCGATTCGTCTCACCTTGTTGAAGAAGTCGGACCGCTGCGTGGACGAGTTGCGAAAGGCCAGCTGCGGATGAGGGTCCATCGCGTTTCGGAGGATTCTGCTGCTAACACATGGCGGGTCGATCTCGTCTATAGTGTGTGTGTCTCTTTCACTCTCTTCCTGTATGTGTGCTCGCTTGTCGTCGGCTTCTTTGCTTTCTTGCGAGGGCGTGTGCAAGGAGTTTTGCTCGGGTTTGACGTCTCAAAAGGGTGTTCTGCAGGCGAGATCTTGAGCCGACGCTAAGAAGGAACGAGGGCACAGGAGGGCACAAAGCTCACCAGGATTACAAAGGCGCAAACGGCAAGTGCGACGCGCGCGCTCTTTCCCCCCACTACGTTGTCGTTCGACAGGCAGCTAGCGCAGTTTAGCTATCAGATCGAACTGCGGTGGCACGTTTTAGTGGTTTTGCGTGCATTTTGCAGGCGGTTTGTAGGCGGGGATGGGGCACTGCATCGTTGTGCGTCCAGGGCGCAGAAGCTATCGCAAGGGCCCATCAGTGGAGCTTCCCAACCGTCGCCAAAGCTAAGGCGCTCGTCGGAGAAGGTGCGACGTACGAACGCTCCTTCTTTTATTCATAAAGAGTTCATTTTTCTTGAACTTCTTGGCAGTCTTACGAAGGAAAGTGCTTTCTATATAACCCTCGCTCTTTCCTGTTTCGTCGCATGCGAGTCATCCGACCCAGCTTCCGCTTCCTCTCCTACTCGTCTCGTCTTCTTCGCACCACCAACGTCTTCCTCCGACTCCAACACACTGCCAACATGACTGTCGTCCCGGAATCCCCCTCCAAGGTGCCCTTCTCGGTCACCGTGCACCCCTACGACTCGCCCACCCGCCAGTCGTGCGCCTATGAGCTCGTCACCGCCAACTCCGCCGACGCCCGCCATGCGCTCGTCTTCATCGGCGGCCTGACTGACGGCCCGCACACCACGCCCTACATCCGCACCATTGCCCGCCAGCTGGCGACCGCGGACGCCGCCAAGGACCTCGGCTACTCGGTGTTTGAGCTGCGCATGTCCAGCGCGTTCCAGGGCTACGGCTTCAAGCGGCTGACCGACGACGTGGCCGACCTGTCGGCGCTGGTGAAGCATCTCAAAGAAAACCTGGGCCGCGACAGGATTGTGTTCCTGGGCCACTCGACGGGCTGCCAGGACCAGATGGCGTACGCCAAGGCGATGAAGGCGGGCACGAGCCCGGAGGTCAACGGTTTCATCCTGCAGGGCCCCGTGTCGGACCGCGAGTGCCTGGTGCCGTACTTTAAGCCGGGCGAGCACGACATGACGGTGGCGGCGACCGAGAAGATGATCAAGGAGGGCAAGGAGGACGTCATTGTGCCGCGCGAGTCGCTCCCGGAGATGATCACGTCGCCGCACACGGCCTACCGCTGGCATTCTCTGATTTCGTTCAAGTGGGTGACCTTCCAAAAGTGAAAGATATTATGTTCCAGTTCTCCCGCTAACCCACCGCAGTGGCGACGACGACTTCTTCTCGTCCGACCTGCCCGACGAGCGCCTGGCCGACGAGTGGAGCCAGTTCACCAAGCCGGTGCTCCTTCTGCCGTCCGAGAAAGACGAGTGCGTGCCCAAGACGATCGACGTCCCCAAGAACGTGGCGCGCTGGAAGTCGTTCTGCCCTCCGGGCGTGTTCAGCGAGTTCTCGGGGTCCATCCCGGGCGCGAATCACACGGTCGAGCAGCCCGAGGCACAGCTGTGGGTGGCTGACCGGGTGACTAAGTTCCTCAAGAGCTTGGAGTGACGATGCCAGGGGGGCGAAAGAAGCACGTAAAATACACCTGTAGATATCCGAATTCTATTTATACGACGCTATGTTGCTATTGCAATTTCTTGCCTGATGTCTGCGGGCCGCCCACGTCGGGCGGGTCGATGCTGATCCTGTTGACTGTGGAAAACACGCGGCGGATCTTTGCGGTGCTGGAATACAGAGCGTCTAGATGAAGAAGGGTCAGTTTCGTCCATCCAGCAATTGTGCCTGTCTTCATGTGCCATATACGTACAGATTGGCACCACAACCCAGGGCGCATTCATGCCCGCAAAATAGACCCAGCGGTACAGGAACTCGGGCCGGCAGTGGCTCGTCCCATGAACGGACTCCTCAAACAGAAGCGTGCCGTAGTACAGCAGGACACCGAACAAGTGCACCGTGCTGACGACCATCTGCAATATGTGCCGCAGGCCAGAGCTACCCGCCGGCAGGCCGACGCCGTACACTATGGTGGCCGCGGTCAGAAAACAAAGGCTGCCGTGGACCAGCACGGTCAGGCCCTCGACGCAGAGCATAAAGGGGTCCGACGTCAGGTAGCGCGAGTCCGAGAGCGCGTACTCTTTCCACAGCTGCGCGCGCACCGACTGGGAGCCGGCGAGAGAGGCATGGTGCTTGATAAAGTAGCCTGGGAGGGTCAGCAGAAGCAAGAATACCGGACTGGGTGCATCGGCTCACCTTCAAAGAACCAGTGAAGGCCGCCGCCTGTGGTAAGATTCAGTTAGTATGCGTCCGATTGAGGTCGAAACTGCTCGTCAGTGACCATACACATGGTGAACCACACAAACAGTGCCTTGTCCGAGAAGGACGCGACACGAAACTGCGGCTTGGCGAGCCTCGCGACAATAAAGGCAGCTGTCAAGAACGTCCCCAAGGCAGACAGAAAGTAAACGAAGAGGAGCCATAGGGGCGTCGTGTTTGGCGCGTAGTTGGGGAGGACGAGGCCGGGAGGATAATAGGGGTTGTCCAGCTGCTGGCCGCCAGGGGCCGCAGCGCCGTCGCCGGCAGTTGCCATTGGGGCCGTAAGATGTCGATTCGGGTAGAGATATAAAGGACAGCTTTCTAGGTGTGGGTTATAGGTGCGGGCCGTGAGTGCGAGATAGGTTGTCGTGAAGTTCGGTGTCGGCGTGTCAAATCGCGTCGCTGAGAGGTCGATGTAAATAATAGGGGCCTGGCTGCCGCTAATTTGCGTTTCTTAGGGCAGCCGCGGCGCGACTGAGGCTGTAGTCAATCAGCTATTTGCAGCAGCAGGCACAATCCACCGCCAGTTGCCAAAACATACACCAAAACTGGAAAATAGAAGGCATTATCAGCCCAAATAAGTTCGACATCGTAACTAACTTCCATTTCCTAACTTCTTCCATTACCTGGCCACAGTATATAAACAGACATATGTCTTACTCTATCTACCTTCCTCCTTTTACCCCTTCTCTCGAGTGACTTTAAACTCTTCTTGTCTCGCAGAATGTATGAACAAAAGCAAATTCCAATTAATTCCAAATTGGACTCTCCAAAACAACACTTTTCTTCGTCGTTTTTGGTATAAACATGGCAAGCAATCATCTCAAGCCTGATGCAGTGCATCTCAGCCATCTGGCAGTCGAGACGACGTTTGCCGTGCGAAGAACCCGAAAACAGACATCCGCCCCCCGGAGGGCAACACAGGCCTGCTTCCGTCTCAGGAAAGCAAACTTGTTTGCCAAAGTATAGGGAGGCGTACCGAAGCGCATAGAAAGAACTGTCAGAGCAGATTCCGCCATAGGCAGCAAGCCCTGACTATTGTCGTAGATCGAGTACCCCTCGCCAGAGGACAAACACCGGCCTTGCAGCCGGCCTGTCGTGGCCGATGCGGGCACCGTATTCTTCATGCGGCATGGTGTTGCATGTCGCCGCCTGTTCCAAGGCAGCATGCAAACAAAGCGAAAATGTGTGTGAAGCGAACGTCCTGTCAGCTAGCCAACAGCGATCACCCGCTTGCCAGCCTATCAGCCAACAGTTTCGTCCCTTCTGAAGTGTAAAGCAAACTGATTGGCCCCTTCTAATCAAAGGGAGCAACGTATATCCAAAATAAAAAATGAAGCAAAAAACTTCAAAGCACAAAAAGGTATCGAGAAGGTAAAAAAACACAGAAAAATGAGGTGCGGCCTAAGCCGGGTTGAAGTAGTCCGGCGTGAAGCTCCAGTCGAAGTCGTCCATGAAAGCGTCCCAGTCGATAAGTTGGGCATTTTCTGGCTGGATCGTGGACAGATCGATTGATGCGGCTGTGTATGTTAGCTTATAGATCAGATCCCTAGTGTAAGAAGCGTATAGCGCGGTAAACTTACTCGGAGTGCCAGCTGCCTGTCTTTTCCCATTGACGTTGGTGACCGACGAACGAGACGCCTCAATGTCTCTCTTCCAACGCCGAATGTAATCGAAAGCGAAGCTCGTCCCGAGGCGGCTCGAGAATTGAGACACGTCCTTCATGGGGATCTCCATGGGGCCTTTCGTGTGGTGAACCGACCAATACGACTCGATCATCTTGGAGGCCCGGGACGGGAGATCGCCGTCGTGTACAGAGCAGGTCTTGACCGCAACGATGGCATCGTGCATGAGGGCATCCTTGGCGTGCACGGGCATGTCCTGAATGTACGGCGACAATAGGACATTCAGGGTGATGCAAGCAGACGCAAGGAGCGTCCTGCACACGAAATGCGGCGCGTAGTAGAGGAATCCGAGTTCGTCATGCAGCTTCAGTGCTTGGCGAACGACTAGCTGCGAGGTGCTGTATGCTTTCAAAACGTTGCGCTTGAAAATCTCCGAGCTAAAACCTGTGACCGGCATGAAGTAGAACGCTTGCACGTCTTGCAGGGTGGACAGGAGGGTGAAGTAGTCAAGCTCTACAAGGCTGTTAGTCGGTCACAATACTTGACGTTAAGAGGGGGGCGGGGATAAACGCACCGGAAATTCCTGGGAAGAGAAGCCTCTGGACTTTGTCAAACTCTTCCTCGAACATGTCCACGATGTGGTGAGAGATGCCCCGGTTTTCTTCCAGACTCGCGCACGTTGTCTTGCTCACGCGATTGGAGAATCGCGCGCACTCCAAGAGGATAATGAAGTTTATGGGGACGGGAACCGGCGAGGATCGGTCCAAGATATTTTCGATCGTCTTGTTGAAAAACTGCCCAGTAGATGGAGAACCAGTATACGAAGACACCCTATGAAAGCTCAAGTCAGTATTACACCACTATTGCAAAGCTGACACCATATTAAACAACAACAAACGAACCTCTGCGAGATGATGTTAAATCCCGCCCACGTGAACGTAGCCTCCTCGTCCGTGTTGCGGATCTGGAAGTTGGGATTCGCAAGCTCCGGGTGCTCGCCGCGGCCCGTATGCAGCCCAATCATGAAGCAAGAGCTCATGGCGATAGATGAGAAGATCATCGACGGATCGCGCATGAAGCGGATGGTGGTGAAAGGCCAAGCGCAAAGCAAAAGGAGCGCGTTGATCACGCCCAATGGCAATGGCGGGTTGCCCATGGCGCCCCATACTTCAGACGGAAGCGATTCAGTGAGAAACGGCAGGACGGAATCATCCTTTGCGAACCGCCGGGCGGAGATAACCATGATCGTCCAAAAGAGTATCGGCGCGGATTCATAGCACTTGTCGGGGTCGCGGGACCGGATGATTGGGAAGTGCGGATGAAAATTCTCAAAGTACCTGGTGAAATAGTTAGATCGGATCCGCATATGAGCTGCCTCCAGCACAAGAAGCAAGCAAAACGTGAGCGCGCATACTTGTCAAAATAGTAGTTGATATCCTCTCCGGAGAAGGCCCTCGACTTGAGAGCACGCGGTTCGGCTGTCCTGCCGCCGAGGGATGAGATGACGGTCTTGGGCGTTGGCGTCGTTGTCACGGACGGCGTCAAGACCGGAGGCAACATGACCGGTGCATCAAAGGGCCGCATCGGCGGCAGGGTGTGTGACAACAGGCCATCTCTCGAGTTGATCGGTGGTAGCGTGCGGGTGTAAATGGGCGATGGCACCGCAGACTTGCCGACGGCTTCCTTGATGCTCCGCACTTCCTGCTGAAGCTCTTCAAGTTTGCTGAGATACGATGTCAGTCGAAACAGAAACATGACGGGAATCGGCCATGATTAAACCAGCCAAGGCAATACTTTTCTACATCGCCGAGGACGAGGAACCGTAGGAAATAGCTCTCCAGATGAAGCAAGAGAAACAAAACAGAAGCAAAGCAATTATGCGCTCACCTTCTTCGACTCACTCTCTTGTGAGTCTTGTCGACGACACACTGGAGCTGCAGCTTGGAGCATCGCACGCAAGGCAAGCTGGGATCCAGATTGGCGTTGCATTTCACCTCTGAGGGGATCGTTAGTCGATGTACCAAACAAGAAGGGCATGTGAAGTGAAGGCCGAGGATAAGGTAACAATGGACGAGAGAGTCATGTAGAGTAGAATAAGAAAAGTGGAAAGGATGCAAGTGGTGGCCGAGACGAAGCCGATGCCATGGAGCTAGGCGAGCCTGTTTCTGATAGGGCGTCGGCGCACCGAGACAAGGGCTGAAAGCGCATCGGTGCCGATGTTTAAGTGCAAGGGCGTTAATTTAGAGGAAGGGGATGGGGCTGGCCTTGCGGATGGGGGTTTTGGGTTTTGGGGGAGAGGAAGAAGGGGACGTCATACTACTGTCTCTGCAATTGACACAAGCCTATTCCAACCACACAAACTGTCAGCCTTCTTTCTGCTCTCGGAGCTTTCCCGCTGCAGTGTCAGGGTCCCCTCATATAATAAAGCGATGCGCAGCACGAGAGTGGACGGGAGCAGCCGCCAAACTGCGAATGCGCGAAAGCACAAGGGACCAGGACAAGGACAAGGGAGGGGCTGTCGACGAACCGTATTGCGCTTGATGCGCGGAGCAGACTGCGCGGCCAATGTGGTCGGCGACCCAGCGAGGAGGTCGGCCATGCGACAAAACGCTCAAAAGATGCGCTACGCCCGGGCGAAGGCGGAGCAAGAACGAAGAACGAGCAGTAAATGTGAATTGGGGGCTGGGCGGCGGTGGGTGCCCGCGATGGCGTTTGGTGTGACTCAAAGCGGCGTTTCTGAGGAAAACGTTGAAGCTGACTTTTTGCTGTGTCTGTTGCTGAGAGGGGGGCGGAGAGGCGCGATTTGGGCGAGTCGTGGATTTTTATCTGCTTCGCGGATTGAATGGCGAATGGTTAGGAAGGAACGACGGCGGCATGTGCCCACCGAGGTCGCTGGAGGTTCAATGCGCCTGTTCTTTCCTGTGGCGCAAAGGTGCTGCCGCCATGTAAGAGGCTGGAAGGGAGGCGGAGAGAGGAGGAAAGGTATGAGGAAGGGAAGGAGAGAGGGAGAAGAGGGAAAGTGGAAGAAAGAGGCAATTGAAGAAAAGAAAAAAGCGAGAGAAACGACGGCAGGCACGAACCAGAAAGGAAGAGAAGGTGGGAAAGTGCGATCAAAGAGGAGGGCTGCGAGAGAAAATCCGCCCCCAGTATTATTATGTTCACAGCGCCGGTGCTGCTTCCGCGCCTGCCTCCGCCGTTGCAGCTACTTCACGCGCACGAGCAACCCAAATAAGAAGGCACCTCAAAAACAACGGCGGCTTGCTCTTGCCCAGCGAACTCCGCAACTGGACCAGGCTCCGTGCTGCACGATTCGTGCAAGATGCGCCGTGCAGTATCCAAGCCTCGTTCCTACCCTGCTTTATGCATTCGGAGGAGAAGCAGAATACGGTGTTTTCAAAATGACGCAAATGGGGGAATATTGCATTGAGAACAAACAGCCCACCAGAGTGCAGGAAGATCCGGCAGAATTGACAAAATAAGAATGGAAAGAGCCGTAGAAAACACCCGGTTATACGGCCGCCAAGTCAAGGAAAGAGCGAGGCGCAAAGCACTTCCAAGCGAAGCACTGGAGGCTCTTTTTTTTCCTTTTTCTGACCTTCTCAACTCCGTTTACAGGAGGAACGAAGGGGCCTTTCCCCAGCGGCAGGAGCCAATCACCAAGAACACAAATGTCGCGAATCGCCCGTCACCTGACAGGATCCCGTCCATGGGATCGGCACTTGGCCGGAGCAGGAAAGGCCAGGCCTTTCACCTGCCCCCCGCAACGGCAACCTAACGCACCGACAGCGCAGTCGAGACCGCTGCGACAGCGCTGTGCCCCAGCGCGTTGCGACGTTAACTAACAAAATACTTAGACATCGAGAACAAATCGAGTCAACCCTTGGCTCTATCGTCGATGCCGACACTACCATCCTCAACTATTTCTTATTTCTTTTCCTCATTTTTCTCACTTTTTTATTTTTTTGCTATCCTTACTTTCTCTCTCATCGTCTCTTTTATTGGAGGATTTGGCCACCGGCGCGGGCGTCCTTGCGTGCATAATGTGAAAGCTTGACCTGGGCCTCGATGCCACCCTCCTTTCGATCCCGCGCGGCGCAGGACCAAGACTAGGACCAAAACCAGGACCAGGACGCCGTGGTACAGGGCCGTGATTGGGCGGCCGTTTTCTTTGCGCCCTCCGACTGACGGCGGCCAGGGTGCAGCCAGCCTTTTCTCAGGTAGGAAGGCGATCAGGTGCGCCAGGATCAAAGGGAAAAAACAAAAGCAAGAGGACGAGAACGAGAAGCGCGGCGCTTTGGCCAGGAAAGGAAATCAAAGAAGTGCTACAGAAACAGCGAGTCAAGCAGCGGCCATTCCGTTTTAGCCGGCAATCTGGGCGCGGCTACCAATGTCTGGTTGTCATCTTGCTCACCCTCGTCACTGTGGGCTGCATCTGGTCAACTTTTAGCGAGCAGGTTTGTTTGATATATGTTTTTTTTGTTTACACCTCCTTTTATTAAGTATATAACGACAAACTGGCAAATCAGGCGTTATAAACGACTTACATACCAGCAGGCCGGTATGATGGCCTGTGCCTCGTCTGATATCCTGTCCCTCACTACTTGCCCAATATATATACCGCATCTCGCTGCCGGGATTGGTGCCCAGGGCCTGGGAACTGGGAGCAGCGTCGACTCGTGAGGCTCGAAACTAGACGTTTAAACCGGTTGCTGGGAATCTGAAGAGGCGTCGCGGTGCAGATCTGAAAGGGGTCCTTCGTCTTGCTGTCGTCTGCTGCCAAGTGCCGGCACTGTGACTGGATGAACGTCACGGATCGGCGTCGTCTGCTTGCGTACTCGTACTCTGCAAGTGTCGAATCAAGTGCAGCTGCCGCGCCTCCCTCTCAAAGGTATGCGATGTTACGTGCACGCGGGCCGCGGCACGCCTCCTCCCCGGAGCGAGCGGCTTGCTTGTCCTGGTTTTTGGACGACGGGCGGCGCGTCAGACACCTTTCGGCAGTTCTTGGCAAGGGCATACAAGGGAGAGCGTGTGCCGTCCGAGAGAGAAAAAATGAGAAAAAAATTGAGACGGGTGAGGGTAGTAGTGGAAGCCGTACAGCCGTTTGTGATTCGCTATGAAGGTCGTATGCGGGAAGCCACGACAAAAGGAAACCGGAAAAAATATGACGCCGCAATCATGGCTTGAGAAACAAAAAAGAGGTAGCTAAAAACACGAAAAACCCAACCCATCCGGTAATAACGCCCGTGTTTTTGGAATAACAATCAACAGACCCCATTTAACGCACGTATTTGCTCATGAAACGCTTGTGGAAGTCGGAGCGGAGGAGATCCTGTCAAAAAGCTCGTGTCAGAAGATTGCGTGCAGATTAGAGGTGCGCCAGCATGAGAGAGGGCGACTTACATTGATAAACTCCTTCTGTTTGCCCTTGTCGTCGGTGCCGCGGGCCTGGTTCTTGAACACGACGTCGTCGTCCCATCGCCGCTTGATCGTAAAGTCGGGCTTGTTGAGCAGCGGGTTGCCCCGAGCAATGTCCCGCTCGCGCTCCTCGGCCTCGGCCGCCTCTTTTTCGCGTTCCTGTGGCGCACTGCGTTAGTAGCCATTACAGCCGAAAAACAAAAAATCTTGGGTTTGGGTCTGGTCCGTACCTCTCGCTCCCGCTTCTCAGCCCGTTCGCGCTTGATCTTTTCCAGCTCACGCTGCAGCTCGGCCGTCTCGTCTTCGTCATCGCTATCCTCCTCGCTGCTGTCGTCGTCGTCGTCATCTTCGACGTCGTCGTCGTCATCTTTGTTGTCATCGTCGTCCTTGTCTGAGTCGCCCTCATCCGAATCGTCGTCCGCGTCAATGTCCCGCGTCTCTTCGAGGATGCGCCTCCGCTTCGCCTCGGCGTCGTCTGTGCTCTCGGTAATCAGTCGCCGTTTCGCCGCGACCGATGCCGCGTCGTCTTCGGACGCCGCCGGGGCCGGGCCGCCGCGGATCTTGGCGTAGTGGGCAGCCTCGGCCGCAAGCAGCTCGGCCTGCAGGTCGCGCACCTGGGCGTCGGCATCACCGCCCTGTCCGGCTTTGCTGTTCGAGAAGACAGGTTAGACAATGCGCATTCTACAATGTTGAGACACATATATCCAGAAGCACCTACCGAAACTTGAGCTGTGTGTGCGCTGGGAGCAGGCGCTGATGGAAGGCAGGGCCCTTTGGGGCCTCCTTGCCGCGAGCCTAGAGCTAGGTTAGCGAGGTTGTCCTTGACCAGTGCGTATCATGCACGTTCGGGTAAGCATACCGGATCGAATGTCGGTCTGTGAGCGGTCGTCATCGTGGGCAGTCGTCAGGGTGTGTGAAGATTAAAGTTGCTGGAGAGCAAGGAAAGATGCAAATTGACGTAGGTTGGTTGACATGAGCCTTGGCGCGGCGCGCAAAAGGCCCCCAATTCGCGGCCGGCACGTACACTACAAAAACTCACCGCCTTTGGCAGAAAAAGAAATTCTGCCCCTCGCCGCCTTTCTTTCAGGGCTGCTGTCAGTGAGCTTGCAACCACTAAGAACAGCTAAATTTTGCAGCAATTTTCAGGTCGACGACAACTCCCCACACCAACAAACCCTTTTCCACAACACCAAACAAACGAATTGCCATGCCGCGAGATCTCGAGCCCTCTCTCAACGAGAAGGCGTTTGTCGGCCAGGCGCTGCAGGACGGCCTGCGCCTCGACGGCCGCGGCTTCGAGGACTACCGGCCGATCAGCTTGAGTCTCGGCGAGGAATATGGCGTCGCAGACGTGCGATTGGGCAGCACAAGGTGGGTGACAGTCGACGTCCAAGCAGACCAGAAGGTTCTTTGCTAACATGTGTGCCCCAGAATCATTGCAAAGGCCACCGCCGAAGTGACAGTCCCCTTCTCCGACCGGCCATTTGACGGCATCTTCAACATTGTCACCGAGCTCAGCCCCATGGCCTCGCCCGCCTTTGAGGCCGGCCGGCCCAACGAGACCGAGGTGCTGCTGTCCCGCATCCTCGAGAAAACGCTGCGGCGGTCCGGCGCGCTCGACACCGAGTCGCTGTGCCTCGCGGCCGGCCAAAAGTGCTGGTCCGTCCGTGTCGACGTGCACGTGCTGGCGCACGACGGCAACCTGGTGGACGCGGCGTGCCTGGCCGTGGTGGCGGCGCTGCGGCACTTCCGCAAGCCCGAGACGAGCATCGAGAGCGGCGTGCTGACGGTGTACACGCCGGCGGAGCGCGAGCCGGTGCCTCTGAGCTGGCTGCACTCGCCGTTCTGCGTGACGTTTAGCTACTTTGGAGAAGAAGCAGAAATGGTGCTGCTGGACGGCACGCTGCTCGAAGAACAGACGCGGGTGGGCAGCTGCACGATCAGCCTCAACCGGCATGGCGAGATCTGCCAAATTGCCAAGCTGGGCGGCACGCCCGTGGAAGCGGTGTCGCTGCTCAAGTCGACGCAGGTGGCGCTGCAAAAGGCGCGGGAGTTCTCGACGATTGTGGACAAGGCGCTGGCGGGCGACGCCAAGCGGCGAGACAAGGGCGGTCTGATAGCCGAGCTGTCGGCAGAGAACGAGCGGTAGCCGAGGAGGGCGGGTGACTGGAGGGGAGAACGCATCAAACTGTCTTGGATAGGCAGGCGCATAGACAACACGACGTAATGATACCCTGTAATATAGCACATGGCGAAAAAGGCATAAAAACGGGAAAATAGGCCAAGAGAATCAAAAGGACCAAAAGGACCAAAAGAATAAAACCAACATTCTAGTCATAACCGACGTACGCTACATACGTGAAGCGGGATATAATATGGGGAAAAGTCTATGTACAGAGAGAAGAACAATGGCGCTGGCACAGAGGAAAGGAACGGGTAAAGCAAAGAAGGGCAAGAAGAGTGGTGGAGGACGTAATGAGCACATGCCGCCGCACACGCCTACCGCATCACGGGCGGCCTGGACTCTTTGTTCCACTTGACGCGCGACCGTAGCCACTCGACGGCTTCCCGCACGCCGGTACCGGTCAGGGCCGACACGGGCAGCACGCGCGAGTCGCGGATGCTCGAGGCCTTTTCGCCCTCAAAGACCTTCTTGACGAGGCCCTCCTTGATGCGCACGACCTCCACGCAGTCTTCGCGGTCCTGCTTGTTGGCGAGAATCAGCACGGGCACGCCCTCGGTGTCCGAATGCTGCAGCACGTCTTCCAGCACGGCCCGGCACTCGTCGAGGCGCGTAGCCTCGCCCACAGGTACCGTTGCCGCCGCCGCGGCTGCTGAGGAGGAGGCGGAGGCAGGGGCCGTTGACGACGACGATGGGGCGCCCGACGTGGTGGTCGCGATGGTGCCATCCTCAAGCAGGCCGTCGCCTATGTCGGTGCTGTCGATGATAAAGACAACCGCGTGGCAGCTCTGGTAGTAGCTCTGCCACAGCTTGCGCAGGCTGAGCTGGCCGCCGACGTCCCAGAGCTTCATGTACATGTCCGGCAGCGTGATGGTCGACACATTCTGGCCGACGGTGGGGACGGTCTGCAGCTTGGGCGGCGCGGCCGGCTGGTCGGGCGAGAAGAGCGCCTTGACCTGCTCGTGGAAGGTGGTCTTGCCGGCATTGTCCAGGCCGAGGAGGATGACCGAGTACTCTGGCCGTGTGAGCGACAGACGTCCTATGCTATCGTTTTCTCATCCTTGGGGGGGCAGCCTTACCTTCTTTGCTCGTGGCCAGCATATACAGCCCCTTGGCCAGGTGGTACATGTCGCACAGGCGGCTCTGCAGATGCAAAGGGACCAATAAATAGGGGGGGCGGTAGAAAGGTAAACAGAGGGGAGCGGCTAAGGTTGCGAATTGCAGGCGGAAGGGCGCCGGTGTGTCGGTGTGTATATGCGCGCGCCCTGCGTGTTCTGGCGTTCTGGCTTTGTGTCGTTGTTGGTAAGTGGAGCTTCTTCGCGTGCCCGCCAAAATGTGGTGCGTCTGTCGCAAAGACTGATGGAACAAGCGCTGATTGATTGGCGGCTTGCTCTCAAGGCTGACAGTTGGGCAAGAGCGATACGAGGCGCGCACCTTCCCAAATGTGGCGCTTCTGGTTTAGCACACTCGAGCCAGGGCCTGGGAGCAAGGCCTGGCCACCAGGCCTCGTTCCAGCGCTCCTTCCCCAAGAGCAGCGCTGGGACGAGTGCTGTTCGTCAGCCGCAGAGCACCTTCTTTCCATTTTAAGCTTCGCTCTCTCAACCTCCAAGCTGCCTTACAATGAAAGAGACGAGAGAGGCCCAGACGCAATATACGAAGATGAGAAGACAAAGGGCAGCATGCTGCCTCTCTGTTCCGTCCGGGTAGGCCAGACCAAGGCAGCACGAGACATGGCAACGGATTCCAGCTTTGTATCTTACATAAGATGAGGCGTTGCCTGAAATACGGAGAACGTCGCACGTCGTATTCTGTTCCTGGGCTACGACTTGCTGCAAACAAGGCCAAAGAGAGCAGCCGTCTTCGAGAAATTACGCCTTACGGAGGACGGCGTATTTCCAATAGAACAATTCCCGAGCAAGGCACAAGAAAGGCACCTCCAGAAAGCGTGGAATCCGTCGTTGTGTCCGGGTTCCTCGGCGCCAAGATCGACAAATGGCGGCTGGCCAGGCCAGGCCCAGAAATGGACAGCGTGGGAAGGAACGGGCAGATCGGTCTTTTTTTACTTGGTTGCGGCAGCTCCTTCCAGATAGCTGCCATGCTGCCATCCTTGCCATGGAATCCCAACTGTGGGAATGTCGTCCAAAGACAGCGTCCGCAACTTCCAACCTCCACTCGTCCAACCGTTGCATCCTCTCAACTCGCGTGTTATGCATACGCCACGGCGCCCGACACTGCCTGCCGAAAGCCTCTGCTTATCCTCTACGGCCCCGTCAAAAGCCCCGTAAAGCGAAGTCCACCCTCGTCCGAGCTCTCCATCCGCCTTTCACAACTCTCCGATAAAAGCCTGTGCTTCTGTGCTTCTGCGCTTCTGTGCTTCTGTGCTATTATCTTGTACCTTGAAGGGCGTCGACGGTCCCAAGGGAACATTGTCTCTTTTTCGGTTTTCTCCTCTCTCTGCTCCTTCTCCTCTTTCTCGTCTTACTTTTGGTCTGCTCGTACGTTCTCCATACTTCATACCAACTGTTGAGTTAGTGTCGTGTCGAGCGTTTCTTCCCATCCACCAGCTGTGGCGAGCGTCTGATAGTGGTGGGTAGTCGAAGGAGTGAGATGCCAGAGGCGAGGGACTTTCGTGCATGCACTGTGCCCTCCACTCTGCCGGCACTGTCCTTTCTGGCAGACTCTCTACTTCGTCTGAGTTCGTCTCAACCTCTCCATAGCGCATGTCCATAGCTCGCCGGCGTCTCGCCCAGTCCACTAGGCTGCAGAGGTACAAAGAAACCGACACCACTGCGTGGTCTGTCTCACCACACAAAGCGTGCGATGTGTACTCGCTATGGGGCACCTGTATTGCAGATACTTCTGGCGCCTGGCGAGAGCCACGCAAGCTGCCAATACCGGCGTAGCCGCAGCACAGTACGAAGACAGGGCGGGCTTTTGGTGGGTTTTTGGTTGTCTTAGGCGGGCGTCTGTTCTTTTTGCCTCTTTGCTGTCGTGGAGTCCCCACGTTTGTCCCAAAGGAGAAGGACCTAGGGCGTTGCTCGCCTCTCAAAAGTGCGGGCCATGCAGGTCTGGCCGGCGGTCCGCCCGAGAAGGCGTGGGCGAGAGTGAGCCAAGATCGAGGGAAGCGGGAAAGGTTGGGACCTGAGTAGAGGGCGAGACAGCAGCCAGTGTTGGTCAAAGGAAGGAGCAAACAGCAGGCAAAAGGACAAACAAAGACCGAAGGCAGGAGCAAGCAAAGTAGTCGTAGCTCGTTCTCTCCCTTATTGACGATTTTTCTTTCCCTCTTTCCTGCCCCTCGTATTTTTGGCAAGTCTTCACTTATATTCCACAAGCCCCAGCATCCCGCGGATCGATCCCAGATCTTGTTCCTCTTCCTTCCCGAGCCTCCGAAATCTCAACGGGTCTTGCAAGGTCTCACATCTGTCCGCCGCTTCGACAGTCCGAACAACACAGACGAACGCATAAGCAGCAGGCTGGTGTTATACGACCGGCTTTATTCTTTCCTTCTTTCCTTCTTCTTTGAAACCATCTCTCCGCCTTTGTTGATTACAACTACATCTTCTACCGCTTTGCCGTTCCATTCACCGCCGAGTCGACTCAAAATCGTTACAATAAGCCGCCATTGACGATCAGCTCGGTCATATTTATTCCTCCTCCCCTCTCTACCTCGCTCTTTACATCTCTTTTTTTTCTCCTCTCTCGTCATCATGACCTTGAGAGACCGCTGGAGCCGCGTAGTCCGCAAGTCGGCGTCGTCCACTTCCACCATGGCCAGCAACGACAGCAGCATCTCCTCGTCCGGCGGCAGCTTTCTCAGCCGGACCTTTGGTCTGCGCAGCAGCAAGATGTCGACCAGCACCGCCGGCACGTCCGTCTCCGGCTATAGCGACCGGGGTCTCGGCAGCAGCGGCAGCAGCACCACCAAGGGCGTTCGGACCCTACCCGGCGCTATCAGCACCGGCACCGCCTCCAGCAGCAACAAGCACGGCATTGGCAGCACCATTGACTGCCCAATGGCCGGCCAGAGCAAAAAGTGCAACAAGCTGCCGACGCTCGAGGACCACCAGCTCGACTCGGACGAGACCAACGACAACGACCACGACCTCAGCGACGACAGCGGCCTGCGCCACAGCAACATGACCGAGTCGCAGCGGCACCAGGCCCGGCTCAGCGCCTACCGGATCAAGTTTGGCGCCTCGCAGCCGTGGCGGGGCAGCTTCGAGGAGATCAGCCCGTGCAACTCGCGCCGGGTCAGTCTGGACATGGGGCCGTGAGCGTTGCTTGGAAGGTGACCAGAACTCGGGAGTGCCTTCTTGCGCACCACTGTCTGATCAACCACAATGTGCCAAACAACAAGCGAAAACACGCGCCGCCACGATCGCGATCAAATGTCCAATGCATTACATGTTCTCCAGCGAGCACTTCTGCAATTGCGCCGAGTCGAGGAAGATCTCGACAACCCAGAAGCTCATAGCCAGCCGAGAGCGTCAAATCTGCAGAGTCCGGCCGCAAAACTAGGACGTCGTGCCGACTCGTTTCCCAGCCCTTATGTCTTCTGACAAGACGATATTGAACGCCCGCGCACTCCAAAACACCGCGTCAAGTGGCTGGGGGCCGGAGACCTTTATAGGAGACATGTTATGGGAATATTTTGTATCAGTTCTATCTGAAGTCTTTTACTGTGCAATTCACGAGACGTTCAAATGAATAAATGCAGATTATTTGTTTACAGAAACAATTCATTTATATTCCAAATCAAACAATAAATTTTTTAAATTTTAAATCGCAAGTTGTAAGACCCCCATAAACTTATATTTAAATGTACATAGATGTATACAATATTTTTTTTATACAATATTTTTTTTACTTTTTTATTTTTTTAAAAAAAAGCGAAGAGGGAAAAGAGACACTTTATTTTATAAATTATCTTGCGAAAACTCTACTGACAGTAATCCCCTTCTAAACGGTCTAGACGGCGGGCGCAGAACCTACGCTAAATGCCGAGACACATTATCTGAGTGAATTTCTCCGACCACCGGCACCGTTCCCCGCCCACAGCAACTGCACGATCCGGTCAAACAATGTTTCTAGCACGCCGTCGGCTCCTACAAACACCGTTTGCTAGTGCTACCTCATTCACAAAGAGCCTTCGCCCTCTCACCATGGACTACTCTACTGTCCCCACGCCCGCCGCCTGCTATGCCGACTTTTGTCTGATCCCGGTGCGTGCCCCGCCATGAGCTCAAGAGCTTCCGTTAGGACGACAACTAACCGTCTAGGTCGGCACCGGCAATGTCTCCGTGGCCGAGGACGTCGCCGAAGTCCAGCGGCTGCTGCAGGCCTCGGGCCTTACCGTCACCATGCATGCCAGCGGGACGACCGTGGGTAGGTCTCCTCCCCTACTTCTCCTCTATCAACATGCCCTAACCCCACACAGAAGGCAGCTGGGACGATGTGATGCGGGTCATTGGCCAGGCACACACGGTGGTGCACCAGCGCGGCGTGCTGCGGGTGCAGAGTTCGATGCGCGTCGGAACGCGGACGGACAAGAAGCAGACGGCCGCTGACAAGGTGAAGCGTGTGCAGGACATTCTGAAGGAGGCGTAGGTGACACTAGTTAAGCAAGCAAGGAATCATATTCAAGACCGTCTTTTATTCTTTTTTTTGTAGGCTCTCTCTTCCAAGATCGACAAAGATTACAAGATTAAGTGTGGTTCAAAACAGATACACGAACAAGAAAAAAGTAATACACAACAAGAAAGAACCCGGCCTCCGTGCCCGTCACCCTCCCTGCTCCCCAAGCCTGACGCCCCCGCAATATGGCCTACCCACACCCCTTTCACCCTCTCCGTATGTACCCTCGTGCTGAAGCACGAGGCCGTTGTATGGTGAAGACTAAACGCTTCCGCGCCTGTCTAACCGCGCATGGTCGACTTCTTGGCCGCCTTGCGCATCTCCTTCTCGCGCTCGCGCTCGAGGTACTTCTTCTGGGCCTTGGCGTCGAGGGCGCTCAGCTCGGCATCGCGCTTCTGCTTGCGCAGCTTTTCGCGCTCAATGGCGCGCTCCTCGGCCTTCTCCTCCTCATCGGCCTTGCGGATCTGCTTGGCAATCTCGTCGCGGGCGCCCTTGACCTTGCGCAGAACCTCGGCGCGCAGGTGCGCGGCCTGCACGAGCACGTCGGCGGAGCGCACAAAGTACGAGTAGATGGGCAGGAGGGACTCGTAGTCGTTGTTCG
This sequence comes from Sporothrix dimorphospora, assembly GCA_021397985.1. NCBI lineage: Eukaryota > Fungi > Ascomycota > Sordariomycetes > Ophiostomatales > Ophiostomataceae > Sporothrix > Sporothrix dimorphospora. The sequence goes on from WOUA01000027.1 coordinate 115,133, forward strand.
AGGGCAGGCGGTACTTGAGGAACACGCGCTTCCGGGGGGCCGTCTCGTTGAGGCTAAAGCTGTTAGCGGGAGCCAAAAAATCACAAAAAGGGAATACTGGGGTACGTACGTAGTCGGCTTGTCAATGGGCTGGTCGGAGATGATGAGGTAGTCGAGGCTCTCGCCGGCGACCTCGGCGGCCTTGATGAGCTCAGGCGTGAGCAGGGCCTCGGTGATCTCGGCGCTCTCGCTCATGACGGTCAGCCAGGGGGGCAGCTTGGCGTGGTCCTTTGTAAAGGTGATGGACACGTCGAAGCGGTCGTCGCGCACGCCCTTCATGCGGTCCTTGTTGACAATGGCCCACACAAAGCCGTCGTAGGTGCTCTTGTTGGCGCCGCCCGTCAGGCCGGGCACGGTGAGTGACTCTTTGCCGTCAAAGGGGTACAGCGTAGCCTCGAGCGTGTCCGAGGGGGCCGGCTGGCTCTCCAGGAAGAACGACAGAATGTACTCGGCAATGACCATGAACGGGTTGAAGCGCTTGATGAGCTTGAGCTTGGTGTCGACAAAGGCCACGTTCTGGCGGCCGGTCGCGTACGACGCAAACTCGAACAGCGAGTTCTCCTTGACCAGCGTCGACGGGTCCGCCGACGTCGTGGCGCTGGCCAGGGCCTCGAGCGCGGCGCCCTCGTCCTCCTGCGACGCCAGCGCGGCAGGCACGCGACCAAAGCCCACGAGCGCAAACTCGCCGGCCAGCAGCTGGGCGTGCGCCTTGGCCCACGCGCGGGCCTTGCTGCGGTTCAGGCGCGTGCCGACAAAGTGCACGAGGAGCACAATGACCATCAGCCCGAAAATGATGCCCTCGATCTTGAAGTCGTTGAGCGTGTACCGCTCGTGCAGGTTGTACCACTTCGTGTAGGGGCGAGCCGTGACCGCCGGGGCGGCTGCACCGCCGGCACCAGCAGCGGCGCCAGCAGCGGCAAAGGCATCGGGGGCCGGGTCGGGGACGCCTGCAAAGTCGGCGAAGTCTGTGCATGCAGATACGTTAGCTGGCCGTCTTCCACACCTGTCTTGTGTCTCTCTCCCCTATCTGGCCCCTATTCTCTCGCCTCTCGAAACGCACCCGCATCGCCAGAGGCAATTGGCTTCTGGTCCGCCTTGCCACCTCCAAAGAAGCTGTTGAGAACCTGCGCCATGATGAATTCGCGGTGTGGATGGCGACTGATGGGAAAGAAGTTGTCGATAGGGATGGAAGAAAAAGGAGCACAAAGACGAGGAGAGCTTCCCACCCGTGAGACGAAAGGACGCAAAGACGCTGGGATGAAAGGACAACTGGGGCTGGACTCGCTCTGGATTGGCTGGCGTGTGCCCGTTGTGGAATTTCGAAATTGGCGTGGTTCCCAAGGGTTCGACCAATTTCTTTCTTTGTTGGCCTTTGAGCGTCGGTCTGGTCTGTGCGTTTCGCCGTTTACGGGGGAAGGTGCACGGAAGAGCGCACTGATTGAAGAAGGAAGGTCCCAGCCGACTGCTGGGTGCGCTCTTTCCCCCCAAATCTAACCCCCTAAAATCCACTAGCGTCACGTAATACGGTCCTGTCATGTTGGGCCGGCCGCCATGCGCTGATTGTGCATGGAGCGGCAAAAAGCGGGGCGCCTCGAGGCTCTGGGGGCGCTCTGCGCAGGAAGGAGCTAGGTTGCCCTTGACAACTTGGAGCTGTTTGGTTGGTGCTTCTTGCCGCGAAAATGTAACTATTCACAGATTCAACGTCTTACGACAAAGAGACGTCGAGAACAAATTTAGGGCCTCGTATTCTGCCTTCTGACGACACACCCTCCAAGAATGGCCATTTTATGACACGCATCAATTGCAGCCAACGCAGCACCATGTCGCGCACATCGACCGCCCGCGCCTACGGCGGCAGGAGAACGGCGGGCGGCAGGACGAAACCGATGCTGTTCCAGACGGAACTGCCCATCAGTCCGACCGACAGGCGGCGACGGCAGCCGTTTCCGACCACAATCGACATCGTCGACGACCTCACCGAGCAGCTGACTTTTGTGTCGCTCGACGATGCGCTCACATTCGACCACTTCGACTTTGAGCCGACAGAGGCGGACGAGTTGGAGGTGAAGAACGAGGTGCTGCCAGCCAGGAGCGAGATACCAATACGAGAGAAAGAGGCGACGACACAGTCAGTACAATTCGACGAACCGCCATCAATAGAGACGATACAAGAGGACACGAAGCAGCCGACCGAGGATGCACCCGACGAGAAAGAGGCTGCACGCTGTACGGCGGCACCAGAAATCGCAAATGCACGACCAGAAACGCCCTTGGACGACAAGGGAATCGCCCACCCCGACGACTCCCAACTCGACGAGTCGTACTACCACGAGGATAGCATCGACTCCGGCCTCCGCGTGCTCACCTGGGCTGACATGTGCCCACCTGGCGACCGCATCGAGAAGATCGCCGAAGCCTCCTACGCTGAAGTGTACCGTGTCACCAACGAGCGCGGCACGAGCATCATCAAGGCCATCCGGCTGGCCTCGCCCATCAAGGCGCAGACCAAGGCCCAGGTGCGGTCAGGGCTTGTTGATGAGGAGCCGCACGACGAGGAGGACCTTCGCGGCGAGCTGACCATCTCCGAGTGGCTGGCCGACATCCCCGGGTTTGTCGTCTACAAGGAGCGCTACATTGTGCGGGGCCGCGCGCCCAAGGACCTGCTCGAGACGCACCAGACGTTCCACCGTCGTGCCAAGCGCCAGGACCCGGACCGGCTGCAGTTCTACCCGTCGCCGAGTCGCTACCTCGACGACACGCGCTTCCTCGTGATCGAGCTGGGCGACGCTGGCCGGGCGCTCGAAGACATGACCCTGGACTCGGTGTCGCAGCTGTGGGATGTGTTTTTGCACGTGGCCATTGCCCTGGCGCGGGCCGAGGACCAGATCAACTTTGAGCACCGCGATCTGCACGAGGGCAACCTGTGTGTGCGGCAAGTCGCGCCGCCACGCAGCAAATCTGACCGCGACGACAACGAAAACAACGAAAACAACTCGCCGGTCGTCTTTGGCTTCTCGGGCCTCGACATTACGATTCTCGACTACGGCCTGTCGCGCGGCGAGGACGTGGACGACGACGAGCGGGCCGAGCCCATTGCGTTCGACCTCGAAAAGGACCTGAGCCTGTTTACGAGCACCCACGCGGAGCAGTGTAAGGTGTACCGGCAGATGCGCTCGCATCTTCTTAAGGGCGACCGCGTGCACCTGCCGCCCGACTGCCACAGCAAGCCCTACGACACCGGACCCGACGGCGCGCCCATCTCGTGGAAGGACTACCACCCCTACACCAACGTCCTGTGGCTGGCGTACTTGTACGGGTATCTGGTGCGCAACTTTTGCGGCGACAAGCAGGACCTCGCGGCCTTTCGGCGGGCCACGCGCGAGCTGTGGGTGCACATGAGCCCCGACGCGCCGCCAGCCGTGCTGTCGTTTCCGAGCGCGACGGACATTGTGCGCTTCGCCCTCGAGGCGGGCTGGCTGACGGAGGCGCAGCTGGTGGGCGGCGGCGGCGGCGGCAGCGAGGACACCTTTTATAGTCTGCGCAGCCGGACGGGACGGACCGCTACTGTCGATATGTCGCTGCTGAGCGAGGCAGCGGCCGACGAGAGCACGTGCGGCGGCAACGAGAGCATTATCGAGGCGCAGATTGTCGAGCGGGACGAGTTGGAGCCCAGGCGGTCTCCTCGACGTCGACGGCCAGTCGTGCGGTATGGCGATTAGGTGATCAGATATTTTTGTCGGGATTGACGGCGTTTCTTGTCGGGATTCGTTTCACGGAGTATATGGCCATGCATTCATACATAGACAGCGGCCAGCGCGGCGGCTTCATTGGGACGGCATAAGTTGGATAGCAAGCATAGCGTTCCATTGATTTGTTTTCTTTCGTGCTCTTCGTTTTTCGTCTTTTTTTCTTCTCCTCCTTTCGTTCTCCTTCCTCTCATCATCTTGCTCGGTCGTTTGTTCGTCCGCCGGACGGCACCTTGTCCCGTGTGGGCTTCTGTTGGGATTGTCCGAAGCATTACGAGAAACGGTCTTCCTGCTCTGAATTCATTCAGGTTCGTCAGGGCTCGGTTCGATCCTCCTGGAGAGAAAAGCGTTGGCGTCATGATGTGTGCCCCGCACAAAACACAGGGCCTGGCCTTCCTGTTGCAGCGAAGCCCCTCACAGGGCGCCATTGAGGATGCCGAGGCTTTGATTCAGCGCTGTCCACACAAGTCCCAGTGTCTCTGTCGTAGCGCTATCCACTAATACGTGCTCACGCACCGGCCAGCCCATGCCGTTTTGGGCGGCTCTCCGCGAATGGAGCTTCGCCATCGCCCACCATCGCCCTCCATCACCCTGCCTCATAACTCTCAAGCATAACGTCCGCTGCATACGAGCCTCGGAAAGGATCTCAATCGGAAGCATCAGCACACTATTTTGCGACGAGAAGCTCTGTAAAGACCTGAATTTGAAGCTCTTTTGCGCCAGAAGCGGTAGCACTGGAAGCTGCCATTTACTTGGAAATAGGAATTGAACGAGAGAATCAGCTGTCTTTTTCTTCTTTTGTTCTGTGGCAACGACAACGACGACAAGAACACAAGACAACACGACCAAGAGCCGAAGAGACGAGAGGTCGACCAGACGACCAAACAATAGTATAAAAACGAGCTGTCTGCTAGTCCTAGTCTTCATTTGTCCACTTCCATTCATTCTATCTAAACATCACCAACACTGCTTCCTTTTCTCTACCCTCTTCTTTCTCTCCAATTTCTCATCTTCTTCCTCATCTTTTTCTTCAACCTCATCCTCCTTCACCCCCCCTTCATAATGGCTGCTAAGCTCACACCCGACGACGCGCGCGCCGCCCACCACACGGCCACCATCCGCGGCAAGACCTACCACTACACCGTCGCCGCGCCGCCCGCCGGCCAGCCCGCCAAGGGCACCATCATCCTCATCCACGGCTTCCCCGACCTGGGCTTCGGCTGGCGCAACCAGGTCCCCGTCCTCGCCGAAGAGCTCGGTCTCCAGGTCATTGTGCCTGACCTGCTCGGCTACGGCCAGACCGATGCCCCCGAGGACCCCGCGCCATATGCCTACAAGAGCATCTGTGACGACCTCGTCGCGCTCGTCGACCACGTCGGCGTCGTGGGTGGCGGTGCCGCTGGCGAGGCCGACAAGAGCAAGCGCTTCTTTGTCGGCGGCCACGACTGGGGCGGCGCCGTTGCCTGGCGCATGGCCCTGTGGCACGGCGACCGCCTACGCGGCATCTTCAGCGTGTGCACGCCGTACTTTGCGCCCTCCAAGAACCCCTTCTTGCCGCTCGCCGACATGGCCAAGCTGCTGCCCAACTTTGGCTACCAGCAGCAGTTTGCCGGCGACGTGCTGTGGCGCTTTGTCGACGCCGAGCCCGCGCGCGCGCGCCAGTTTTTGCAGGCCATGTACGGCGGCAAGGCGACGCTGTCCGACGAGGACGCCGCCGCCAAGAAGAGCCCGTACCTCTTTGACACCACAAACGGCCTCCACCTCGACCGCCTGGCCGCCGTCGGCCCCACACCGCTGCTGAGCCCCGCCGAGATCGCGTACTATGCCGCCGAGTACGCGCGCCACGGCCTGCGCGGCCCCACCAACTGGTACCGCACGCTCAAGCACAACTACGACGACGAGCGCGAGATTGTCGACAGCAAGGACGACGCCCGCCTCGAGATCCGCGTGCCGTCGTTTATGCTGAGCGCGACCCACGACCAGGCGCTGCCGCCCATCCTGACCGAGCAGATGGGCCGGCACTTTACCAACCTGACCAAGGCCCAGGTCCCCGGCGGGCACTGGGTGCTGTGGCAGTCGAGCGCGGCCGTCAACGAGCAGCTCAAGACCTTCTTGGGCCCGCTGCTGGAGGGCACGGCGAAGGCGGCGCTGTAAGTAGCGTGGGAAGTAGAAGAACGACGAGAAAGGGCGGAGGCAAAATTGGAATACCGCACGGGCCGGTCAAAGTCGATTGTCTAGGGTTATCGTTTGCAATGTGGATTTTTTCTGTAGTACTGTTGTCGTGTGAAATCACGCAGCTATGATTCCAAACACGTTTGAACATGCCTCTTTTCGCTTAGTGCCGCATTCAGTGACATGTAATACGGCTCTGTCAGCCCTAACAATCACCAAAAGATGGTCGAGTCTTTCTCTCCGTTCGAAAGACGCGCCGACTTTCCCCATAGATTTATTGACTTGACGAAAAGAAGCTTCCATGCTTCCCGGGTCCGATACGTGGGGCCTGGCTGGGCTTGGCCTTTCGTCTCTGTCGAGTATCTCGCCGATGGGAGCGACAGGTGGCGTGGCGCGGCCCGTATCGGAGTAGATCATGTTCTAGAAGGGCTTTGGTGGTCTCGAAAGGCCCGGCCACGGCTGTGATGATGCTCTTGGGACTCAAGGTCTCGGTCTCGGTCTCGGGTCTCGTCTCAAATCGTCTTAGTTTCACGAGGGGTTCTCACTTTAAAGTGAACTTCTGCCCTGTGACCGCCGGCGCCGCAGACTTGGCCTTTTTGTTTGGCTTTCCACACATGGCGCATACTGTAGATTGGTTAGTCGGTGTACGAAAGATGGGGACAGGTCAAACAGGCTTACCATCTTCTTTGTATGAACACTGGAGAGGTTAGCATATGATCTCTGAAGCGTCGAACGGCAGTCAACAAGACAACTCACATTGTGGCAGAACTTGTGCCCTTGGGAGACCTTGACTTTGCACTTGTCGCAGTTGCTAGAGTGATGGTTAGACAGGCGGCTCACACGTAGAGGCGTGGCAGGCAAAGGGCTGAGCCAGACTCACCTCGAGTATTGCGCGTATGGATTCTTGGCGTTCTTTGACGTCAGTTTGCTCTACACTGTGTTAGCAACAGGCCCTGTCATGAGAGCATATATGGTGGGCTTTCCAAAACCAACCTTGCCGATACCGTTCTGGCCCAGCGTGGCCGACTTCTTGGCACTGTTGCTGCCGGCCGAAGATGAGGCTGACGATCCGTAGTACATGTCGTTCTTCTTCTTGACGCCGGGCGTAGCCAGCGACGTCCCGGTGACAAGCTTGGCACACTTGCTGCAGACCATGGTGGGCTAGAGAAAGTGAGTCTGCGGAGAGAACGAAATGTGGGCTAGTGTGTTTGATGCGATCGCCGCGATATGGTGCTGCGATATACTGTTGATGAGGTGATGAGATGCACTTGGAAACACGTGTAGGATGTGGGGCTCTTCACAACGAGTATGCTTTCAAGACACAGCTGCAACACGATGCTTCGATCCGACTAAAGGCGAGAAATGTTGAGTGCGAGTTCCTCGTGGTGATGTGCAGCCTGGGCTGATTTGGAATGCCTACTGTTGACGCTGATGGCGATAAAGCAGTCGTCGCCACTGAAGGCACAGCAAAGTGTGATACGTACAGCGCTGTGGCTGGAGCGTGGCGTAAAACTTTGGAGACTCGACTCGCCCGGGCTCCTTCCTGGCTGCCAGGGTTGTCAGGGGCCACCACCTTCTATTGTGGGGCACATCTGAGACACGAAGCACCCACAACGGTCGTGCCTTCCCACGCTTTCGCTTCTCCAGCTTTCACTTCACATTTTGTTCTCTCAGCCCGGTGCTCGTGGCATTTGCGGACGGCCGGTTGAAAAGCAACACGGAGCAGTGCCCTTTGCATGCCCAGCCTGGCTGTGGCGCTCCTTCGTGCGTCGTCCTTTCCTCGTACTCCGTACGCCGTACTTCGTACCTCCCGTATTCATATGGCGAAGGGGGGCCGCAATGAGAGGGATTGCTTGGCGCGTCTCTCCTTCTGTCTCCTTCCCTCCGTTCTCACATCGCACCTGCTGCGGGCAAATACGAGAAAAAAAGTAAAAAAAGCAAAACAGGAAAGCACGCCCTGGCTCCTGCTCCGCAAGACCTGCTCCCGGCTGGTGAGCCCCCTTTGCGGCAGCCCCTATTGCAGCCAATAGGACACGGCGTTTGTTTCAGGGAGGCGGAAACGCGCAGCAAATGGGGCATAACGGGGCCCTGCATGCCAGCAAGCCAGCGCTGTTGGACTACCTGTACAGTAATTACTCCGTACGCTGGCCCACTCTGCCGTACCTCTCGTACTTGCCAGATACAGCAAGAAGGCCACCTAAGACAGGAAGGGGCAGGGCAGGGCATTTAAAATAATAGCAACTTTAATTGCTAAATTCTCACACCCGCCAGCAACGGGCGCCAAAGTGGCTGTGCTCCTGGGCCAATCGCTCCAGGCAGATCCCAAGGGGACCAGAGCACCCAGAGCACCTCGCCAAAACGGGCGTGGCAGTGGCCTCGTCACCAAACACGGCCAGAACACTCAGAACACTGCCAAAAACAGCCCGAACAGCCAACGTCGACCAAACAGCCGCATCACCGCACGACGCTCTGCATCCATCACGACCTCGAATTCGACGAGCCCGACCGACCTCGCATCCTTCTCTCATTGACCACCACTTATTCGCGCCGTTCCTGTACGTCCATGGTCGCTCCGCTGCTGCCGTAGTGTTCCGCACGACGGGACCTCTCCCTTTGAAGCAGCTTTCGACCAGCTTCACCTATTTTGCGACGAATCTCTTCCGAATCTCCTCCTCTTCCTCATCTCGATCAATCTGAATGACAGGGCGACCGCCACCGCCCCCGTCGGGGGGCTACGCGAGCGCGCGCAGCAACAACAACAACGACCTGCTGCTCGACCTCGACGACCAGCCCGTCTACAGCGGCGGCCAGCGCTCTGACCTCAACGACGACGACCTCATGCGCACCTACACGCTCGACCACGACGAGACCATCCCCACACGCCCCTCCGTGTCCTACGACGACTTTGTCGGCGCCGGCGAAACCACACACCCGTCCGTCAAGACAAGTCCCGGCGGCACCAACGCCTTCTCGTCCGGCGCGGCCGGCGGCGGCAGTGCTGCTGCCAGGGGCGGAAACAGCAGCGGCGCCGGCGCCTACGACTCCTCCTATGCCTCTTCTTCTTCTGCACAACCGGGCGGGCCCTACTTTACCGAAGCCGACCGACAGTACAGCCAGACGTCGGGTCTTGGCAACTACCAGCGGTACGCCGACGACTTTGACGACTACCCGGAAGATGGCCAGTCCTACTACCACCAGGGCGGCCGCATCAACTCGGGCGACACGCCAGGCCATGCCAATGCCCGCAACCGCAATAGTGTCCTCAGCCTCGGTGGCGGCCTGTTTGGCCGCGCCAAAAACATGCTGGGCCTGGGACAGGCCGGCTACTCTGAGATGGACCTGCCACTGACTGAGTCTGCCGCAGGGCCGCGCTCAGGAGGCGGCGGCGGCAGTGGTGGTGGTGGTGGTGGTGGAGGACGTGGAGGCGGTGCAGGCGATGGCCTGAGCCCGCCAGACGACGGCCGGCGGCAAAAGAAGGGGTTCGACATGGGCAACTTCAAGTTCGGCTTCGGCCGCAACAAGGTCGACCCGGCCACGCTCGGCCCGCGCATCATTCACCTCAACAACCCGCCGGCCAACGCGGTCAACAAGTACGTCGACAACCACGTGTCGACCGCCAAGTACAACGTCATTACCTTCTTGCCCAAGTTTTTGTTTGAGCAGTTCTCCAAATACGCCAACATCTTTTTCCTGTTTACTGCCGCCCTCCAGCAAATCCCCAACCTCTCGCCCACCAACCAGTACACCACCATCGGCCCGCTCGTGGTCGTGCTGCTCGTGTCGGCCGGCAAGGAGTTGGTCGAAGACTACCGCCGCAAGCAGGCCGACCGCTCGCTCAACCTGTCCAAGGCCCGCATATTGCGCGGGTCGTCGTTTGTGGAGACCAAGTGGATCGACGTGGCCGTCGGCGACATCATCCGCGTCGAGTCCGAAGAGCCCTTCCCCGCCGATCTTGTGCTGCTGGCGAGTTCCGAGCCCGAGGGTCTGTGTTATATCGAAACAGCGAACCTGGACGGCGAGACGAACCTCAAGATCAAGCAAGGCCTGCCCGAGACGGTGACGTACGTCAGCTCGAGCGACCTGAGCCGTCTCGGCGGGCGCATCCGCTCCGAGCAGCCCAACAGCAGCCTCTACACGTACGAGGCGACCCTCACCGTGCAAGCGGGCGGCGGCGAGAAGGAGCTGCCTCTCAACCCGGAGCAGCTGCTGCTGCGCGGCGCCACGCTGCGCAACACGCCCTGGATCCACGGCGTGGTCGTGTTCACGGGCCACGAAACGAAGCTGATGCGCAACGCCACGGCCGCGCCGATCAAGCGCACCAAGGTGGAGCGCCAGCTCAACATGCTTGTGCTGGTGCTCATCGGCTGTCTGCTGGCGCTGAGCATCATCTGCACGGTGGGCGACCTGGTCAAGCGCAACAACAGCGGCGACTCGCTCGACTACCTGTACCTGGCCAAGACCCACACAGCCGGTTCCGTCGTGTCGACCTTCTTCAAGGACATGGTCACGTACTGGGTGCTCTTCTCGGCGCTGGTGCCCATCTCGCTCTTCGTGACCATCGAGCTCGTCAAGTACTGGCACGCCATCCTGATCAACGATGACCTCGACATGTACTACGACAAGACCGACACGCCCGCCAACTGCCGCACGTCGAGTTTGGTCGAAGAGCTGGGCATGGTCGAGTACGTCTTCTCGGACAAGACGGGCACGCTGACGTGCAACATGATGGAGTTCAAGCAGTGCTCGATTGCGGGCATCATGTACGCCGAGGACGTGCCCGAGGACCGGCGCGCGACAGTGCAGGACGGCGTCGAGGTGGGCGTGCACGACTTCAAGCAGCTGCGCCAGAACCTGCAGACGCACGAGTCGGCAGGCGCCATCGACCAGTTTTTGTCGCTGCTGGCCACGTGCCACACAGTCATCCCCGAGCTAAAGAACGGCAAGATCAAGTACCAGGCGGCGTCGCCCGACGAGGGTGCACTGGTGGACGGCGCCGTGACGATGGGGTACAAGTTCACGGCGCGCAAGCCACGGGCGGTCATCATCGAGGCCGACGGCGTCGAGCAGCAGTACGAGCTGCTGGCAGTGTGCGAGTTCAACTCGACGCGCAAGCGCATGTCGTCCATCTACCGGTGTCCCGACGGCAAGATCCGCTGCTACTGCAAGGGCGCTGACACGGTGATCCTGGAGCGGCTCAACGACGACAACCCGCACGTCGAGGCGACGCTGCGCCACCTCGAAGAGTACGCCTCCGAGGGTCTGCGCACGCTGTGTCTGGCGGTGCGCGAGGTGCCCGAGCACGAGTTCCAGGAGTGGCTGGGCGTCTTTGAGACGGCCGGCACGACGGTGGGCGGCAACCGCGCCGAGGAGCTCGACAAGGCGGCTGAGCTGATCGAGCACGACTTCTATCTGCTGGGCGCCACGGCCATTGAGGACAAGCTGCAGGACGGCGTGCCGGAGACGATCCACACGCTGCAGCAGGCGGGCATCAAGGTGTGGGTGCTGACGGGCGACCGGCAGGAGACGGCCATCAACATTGGCATGAGCTGCAAGCTGCTGAGCGAGGACATGATGCTGCTGATTGTCAACGAGGAGACGGCAGCCGCGACACGCGACAACTTGCAGAAAAAGCTCGACGCGATCCGCACGCAGGGCGAGGGCCTCGCCATCGAGATGGACAACCTGGCGCTCGTGATTGACGGCAAGTCGCTGACGTTTGCGCTCGAAAAGGACCTGGAGAAGCTGTTCTTGGACCTGGCCATTATATGCAAGGCGGTGATCTGCTGCCGTGTGTCACCCCTGCAAAAGGCGCTGGTGGTCAAGCTGGTCAAGCGGTACCAGAAGCAGTCGATCCTGCTGGCGATTGGCGACGGCGCCAACGACGTGTCGATGATCCAGGCGGCGCACATTGGCGTGGGCATCAGCGGCATGGAGGGTCTGCAGGCGGCGCGCAGTGCGGACGTGTCGATTGGGCAGTTCCGGTACCTGCGCAAGCTGCTGCTGGTGCACGGCGCGTGGAGCTACCACCGGATCAGCAAGGCGATTCTGTACTCGTTCTACAAGAACATGACGCTGTATTTGACGCAGTTCTGGGTGAGTTCCCTCTTCTTCCCCCTGTTCTCTCCTCTCACCCACCCCGCGTGACTTTTTGCTAACCCCTCCCCTATCTAGTACACCTTCCAAAACGTCTTCTCTGGCCAGGTCATCTACGAGTCATGGACGCTATCATTCTACAACGTGTTCTACACTGTGCTGCCGCCGCTGGCGATGGGCATCCTGGACCAGTTCATCTCGGCACGGCTGCTCGACCGCTACCCGCAGCTGTACGGCCTCGGCCAGCGCAACGAGTTCTTCAAGATCAAGATCTTTGTCGGCTGGATCCTGTCAGCTGCCTACCACTCGATCCTGCTCTATGTCTTTAGCGAGCTCTTCTGGTACGACGACGTGCTCAGCAACGGCCAGGTCGGCGGCCACTGGGTCTGGGGCACGGCACTCTACGGCGCTGTCCTTTTGACAGTGCTCGGTAAGGCGGCGCTCGTAACCAACAACTGGACCAAGTACCACGTGATTGCGATCCCGGGCAGCATGGCCATCTGGGTGGCGTTCATTGCGGTGTACGGCACAGTGGCGCCGCTGATCCACATCTCGACCGAGTACGAGGGCGTGGTGCCGCGGCTGTACTCGAGCGCCGTGTTTTGGCTGCAGATGCTGGTGCTGGCGACACTGTGTCTGCTGCGCGACTTTTCGTGGAAGTACGCCAAGCGCATGTACCGGCCCGAGACGTACCACCACATCCAGGAGATTCAAAAATACAATATCCAGGATTACCGGCCGAGGTACGCTCACCTCACCACCCCCTTCCTTTCTTTTCCACCTTTGTTTGAACACCGCTAACTTTGCAGAATGGAACAATTCCAAAAGGCGATCCGCAAGGTGCGGCAGGTGCAGCGCATGCGCAAGCAGCGCGGCTATGCCTTCTCGCAAGCGGACGAGAGTCAGACGCGCGTGTTGCAGGCGTACGACACGACCCAGGTGCGTGGTCGGTACGGCGAGATGGCGTCGTCGCGGACGCAGTAGAGAGGGTGAGGAGGTGGTTGAGAGACAAAAAAGAAGGAGCAGAAGGAGGAGGAGAAGACAGAGGGAAATGTTGGAGAGAGTGCATGTGTGGGAAGAATGGTCCGTGGGGAGAGGAAGGCGACGTGGATTCCGGGGCGTCGGGTGTACTAAAGTGTCTTGTTTTTCAGTTCTTTTCTCTCTTTCTTATTTTTGGGCAGGCTTGTTCTTTATATTTTGATTTCTATTTCTCGTGTACAATGTACAGGGTTCTCTATTTTTTGCAATAGTCTATGTTATCCAAGGATGGGACAAAAGGAGGCAATAGGGAATTTCAATATTACAGTCAAATGGAACAGAAACAAATGTCAACACAACTAAAATCATTGTGGAAAGTAAATTTACAAGTCAAAAATTTCACATCTATTGTCTTGGCTCTTGAATGCTAATCCGCTTTTCTTTTTCTATCGAACTTGGGTCATAAGTCTTTAGAAAATATCTTGTACCCTTTATTATTATTATTATTATTATCCGCTTTTCTCAGCCAGTCCTGGCTATTAGCGACTACTAGACAGAACCCTCCTGGGGAAAAAACTGCCACAGATCTGAGTGGGTGTGTGTTCTAGTTACAGGTGCGTTTAGTAAGCCACGACTGGTTACTAAAAGATAAGAAAACTAAATAAAACAAAACAAAACAAATAGGAAATAGACGATTGTATATCGGTGTGGTGTCGCCTTACGCTGGCGTCGGTGACCTCTCCAGCTCTCTAGCTAGCTTATACTCCGTGAGCCTCCCGCTCCGGATAAGCCAGCGGAGGAGTGGTCGGGCCGTGAGGCCCGTCTGTAGGCGGTGGTCTAGGTCCGCTGGCGTACGTGGCCAGCCGGCCGGCCGTGTGGGTGCTGCTGTACAGGATAAGAGGACGTGGGCCGGGGTCTCCTCCTCGGCGCCGCACCGGCACGCTGGTGAATCAACGGTCCCTCTCAGGGAGAGGTGGGCGTTGAGGCCGATGTGCCCGGTGCGGATCTGCGTGAGGAGGCTGCTTTCGGCTTTCGTAAGGTGGAGGTGGCGGCGCCGTACGGCCTGTGCCGTCCAGCACGGCGTCCGTGCGGCGAGGGATCCTACGGAGTGGCCGTTACCGGCGTCTTGTTGCCAACGGGCCTTCCAGCGGTCAGTGACGGTAGCCCAGTCCGTCTCCTCGGGGGCAGGCGGCCGGGGTGGGGCGGGGGGAGGCGCGTAGTACTTAGTGAACGGTCGGGGGCGGTGGACCGTATCCCGGATAGCTTGGGCTTTCGCTTAGTAGTCCGGTCGGGTTAAGAAGACGGCGCGGCGGTATGTAAGGTATAGGTTTAGCGGGGGTATGCCCGCCTCGGAGTGGAGGAGGTGGATAGGCGTGGATTTGTAAGCCCCGAGGACGGTACGGAGGTAGTCATGAAAGATAGTATCGAGAGAGGCCGTCGGCCGGCGGTTACCCTCCTCCGGGAGGAAGACGCTCGCGCCGTACGCTACCGTGCTTCGGAGTACTGCCGTATAGATCGTACGGGCCCACGGGAGCGTGCAGCCCCACGTCTTCCCGGTGAGTCTCGTGAGGGCGCAGCCCTGCGTAGTGAGGCGGCGTTTTACTTGCCGGAGGTGCTCCGTGAAGAGGAGCTTCCTATCGAGCCAGATGCCCAGGAAGCGGGCTGACTGGCGGGGAGTGAGGACGGTGCCCCGGTCGAGCGTAAGCGTCGTCGTCGGGGCCGTACGGGTACGGGAGAAGTGGAGGAGCTCGCTCTTCGCCGGCTCGAATACGACGCCTCTCGGCCGCGCCCACTCCGTGACCGTGGTCCACGCCTCCCGTAGGAGGTAGCAGCAGAAGCCTGTCGTGTGGCCACTAGCGAGGAGGTTAGTGTCGTCTGCGAACCCGAGGGTGATAATCCCGTCGTGGCGGCGGAGGGCTTGATAAAGCGGCGATGTAAAGAGAATAAATAAGATCGGTGATAGCGGGGATCCTTGTGGGACGCCGGCGGTGACGTGGCGTGCCGCCGCCGTCTTTCCGTCGAAGGTGAGCGCCGTCGTCCGGTCTGTTAAATAACTAGTAACCTAGTTAATTAACTAGACCGGGAGGTGGAGGGTGTGAAGCGTATAGATAAGCCACCCGTGGTGGACATTATTAAAAGCGCCTTGGATATCGAGTTGTAGGAGGGACGCCGTGGCGCCGAGGCCCTACGCGTGCCGTACGGCGTCGGTAAGGAGGCGGGCTGCGAGCTCCGTCGACCGGTACCGTCGGTTACCTATTTGGCCTTCCGGGAGGAGGTGGTTCTCCTCCGCCGTCTCCGCGAGTCGGCGTGCTACGATAGCCTCGATGGCCTTGCCGACGGTACTAAGGAGCGCGATCGGGCGCCACCCCTTAGCTTCTTGTTTCTCTCGGGCGGTCTTGCCGGGTTTTGGGATAATAATTGTGCGGGAGGCCTTAAAGTGCGCCGGCTAGTGGCCGAGGCGGAGGCTGGCGGTGGCGATATTCCGGAGCTACGGGGAGAGAGAGTCACCGCAGGCGCGGAGGAGTGCGTTTGATATTTGGTCCGGCCCGGGGGCCTTCCTCGGTGATGTGCGGTGTACTGCTGCCGAGACCTCGTCCGTAGAGACGTGCTGGCTCATAAAGATACGGCCGAGCGGCGTGGCGGCCGGCGGTGGGGGTGGTGGTGCGGCGTTAGGGGTCGGGAAGAAGCGGCGGGAGAGGATCTCCGCCTTATCGTCGACGTGTGTGGCGTACGTATTATCCGGGCGCCGTAGCGGCGGGAGGAGAGGGGGGGTAGAAGGGGCGTGGCTCCGGGAGCGAGCCCACTTCTCTAGTCTCTATAAGTCCGCGTCGCTCGCCGAGGCTTTATATAAGACGGCCCGCCAGTGGTGTGCGCCGGCTTGGCGGAGGGCACGTCGTTGTGCCCGTCTTACCTCGCGTACGGTGTCGTGCGCGGCCGTAGACTGGTCTCCGGCCCGTACTCTCCTCTCTGCGGCGCGGAGCGTGTCGGTGGCGGCAGCGGTGGCTTCGCTCCATCCGGGAAAACGTTGTCCTCGGGGAGGTGACTTAGCTGGGACGCACGCGTGCATAATGCCGGTGAGCTTACCGATGAGGTCCTCCGTCTAGCTTTCGAGCTCGGCGATAGAGCCGGGTGGGGGTGGCGTAGGGAGGAGGGTCCTCCGCCCTAGGGTAGCGGCCTTTTCGGTCCTTATTCTAGACCAACAGAAGCCGTCAGCCGGCGCCGGCGGCGCCGCTGCTGGTATACGGCAGGCTTGGGGCGTGTGGTCGGAGCCTGGCTAGTCGAGCGTAGAGTGTGTGGCTCGAAGGGCTAGCGAGGCCTACGTGTGGTCTATCGTTGATGGCCGTTGGTGGGACCGGTCGCCTTATGGCTGCCACGTCGGCGTGTCCGGAGGCGTGAGTAGGGATAGGTCCCATTTATCCGTTAGGTCGAGGAGGGCGCCGGCATATACGGAGGTCCGCCCGGCGGCGTCCTAGAGGGGGTGGTGGAGGTTGACGTCTCCCATCAGGACGACGTCGGCGTCCGGTCCGGGGCGTGGTTGGGCGGCGAGGCGGGTGAGTGGCGAGTCCCGTACCGGGGCCGGAAAGGGCTCGTTGTAGATGCCGAAGATGTGGAGCGGGCGTGGCCTTTGTGTATAGATCGTAATATGGATAAGGTCTTTTTCGGCTGTGTATTCCCAGCAGGATAACGGTAGGCTCTTCGCTACGTAGCCGGCGAGGCGGCCCTCCCCGGCCTAGAGCTTATGGTATTTACTAGAGGCCGGCCCGGGGGCGTCGCCGTTCGTCGTTTTTACTACCTCTTGTAGGAAGAGGACGTCGGCGCCGAGGGTGTCGGCGTAGTAGAGTGCTGTCTGTGCGTGGTCGTTGATTTTATGAATATTCTATGAGATAATCACTACTATTAAAGGGATAGGGGGGGGAGTTGTAGCGTGCGCGGTGTGTTAGTCGTATCGGTTGTATCGGGACCGTCGGAGGGGGGCGGGCGGCGGCTTATACCGCTGGCGCCCTGGCGTCCGGCGGGAGCGGTCGGATAGAACGGGCAGGTGCGGGAGTATGCTGGGTGAGGCCCGCGGCAATTCGGGCAGCGTCTCTCGTCCGGGGGCTTGTCGCAGTGCCTCTCGTGAGCTCCACCGCAGTGCGCGCAACGGGGGGGCTTCCGGCAGCCTCGCGCCTCGTGCTCCCACGTCTGGCAGCGGTGGCAGATTCGTGGCCGGGTGTCTCGTCTATACGGGACGGCGTGGTAGAGATAATAGTCGAGGATAACGCCGTCCCGAGTAAGTACGGCGGCGTCGGCGTCGGTGGCTACGGTAAGGCATAAGCTGCCGAAGCGGGCTGGCGGGCCGTCTTTTCGGATCATAGGTCGTGTCTGGAGGACTTGGCAAGGCGCGGTAAGTTTACCCCGTAGGTCCTGGAGGAGTATATCCGTCGGTACGTTACGGAGGACCACCTTCGGGCCGGTGACCGTCACGTCGGCGCCGAGGGCGTCCGCCCAGGACACATCCTTGACGAACCACCGGTCCGTGCCTCCCGGGAAGACGACGGCGCTGTCGCCGCTCGGGAGTCGGCGTACGGCGAGGGCTGGTGTACGGTCGCCGGCGGCCGACGTCACGGCGCTAACGATGGCCTCACAGGACGGCGGTGGCGTCATACGGCTAGTACGGAGGATAACCTCCTCGCGTGGTGGTGGCTTCGTTGCTGTGGTAGGCGTGTGGTTGCTGTGGCGGTTGTTTGTTTGTTGTGACAGGGGGGTGGTTTACGTAGCGAGGCGGGAGGCGTATATGGGTGGTGGGTTGCTAGCAGTGGTCGGCGCGGCCGTAGTGGCCGGAGGCGGCGTCGTGGCGGCGCGGAGTGCCTGGGAGGTGACAGTATAGAAGAGCTTTTGCAGGATCGTATCGACGGCCGAGCCGGTAAGGGGGTCGGCTTCGTATACGATGGCGAGTGCGGCTGCGAGGGCGTCTGCGTGGCCGTCGGCAATGCCGCAGATCTTGGCGACGTCCCCGGGGATGTTCGTAGTGTGCGGAGTGATGGCCGGTTGAGCGGCACATGTAGTGGTTGTCTTGCTTGGGGTCGGGGGGGTGGCAGGGGCGGCGTCGCGGTCGGGCGGCGTGGAGGGCACGCCCGGAGGCGTCTCTACAGCCGTACGGCTACGCTTGGCCGGGGACCGTTGCAGGCCCTCTGAGACCGCGGTGATGTCGTTCGTAGGGCGGCGAGGCAGAGGACTGCTGGCGAGTGGCGTGCTGTCGGCCGTGGGCGGTCGCGTGCGCTTATTAGTCGTCGGTGGTGGCACTGCGGGTGCGCCGCGGTGCGGCGCCGTGACGGCGCGCGGCGCGTTGCGCCTGCCAGGCGCGGCGGTGGGCATGCCGGTGGCAATGCGGGCGGGGGAGGTTGCAGGGGTCAAGCGTGTGTATGGTGGTTTTATTTATCGTTTTTATAATTTCATGTTAGAGCGATATCATCCATATTTTATTTTGAAACAATAAATTGAATTTGATATGTTGGGTCATCGTAAATTATCGACCATTGATGCCATTTTCTACAATCGATGGCATTTTATTCTTGTTTCTTGTTTAAAAAAGATAAGACTCTTCCCTTCGAATCGTCATAAATCACACTTTTAAGGAATTCACCAAAAAAATTACTCCTTTTTTAAAACAATATTCTGGAGGGAAAGACTTCAATTAGACAGCTAGAAAATAAGAATAAAGAAGCAAGTAAAATGAAAATACCATTCGTTTACGCCCAGCCTGGCGGCCATAGTTTTCTTTTGTTCCCTAGGATTTGAATTTGGGTTTGATAGATGACGTTCAAGTCGCATCGTTCAGTTTCCTTCCAGACCCCGTTTGCAACATGCTAACAAGAAAAAGAGCAAAGAAAGCAGGAGAAAGCAGCAGAGCAATAAAACAATAGGAAACCCCAAAATCTAGTTCGGCCGGATCAATAGGAAGTGACCGGCCTCTCCCCTTTTCATTTGACTCTTGTTCCTAAGCTGCCTAATGGTTGAAGAACGCGAGACAAACAAACATCGTACACACAGGCATGGCAAGATAAAGCAATGAGACAGAAAACAAAAGCACAGCTGAGAGAGAGATACGCGTATGAAAGAGAAGCGAATAAACAAGGAAAAAAAGGATAGCGCCCGAACATTGCCCATGCCTGAAAAAAAATACACAAATCGTTGTGGCCACATAAGACCACATCATGACTAGAGAAAAAGAGAGAGGTGGGGATATATGGAGGGGGAGACATTAGGAGAGGGAGAATGGGGAAAGTAGCAGGACGCAATGACTTAAAGCCGTACAATAATCCTACACAATGCCTAATACCAAAAAAACTGTTCCATCCCCACTCGATTTGCCGAGGAGGAGAAAGCAACAACACGATATTAGGTGGTTTGGCGGGTACCAAGGAGTAAAATGAGGTAAGAGGAACGGCGAATAGTGATCGTCTGCTCTCCCTTCGTATGCCGTTGTTGTATAAATGAGCCATGCCAGAAAGCCGACGTCTGGGGAGTAGTTTCGTCGGCCTTATCATGTCTAGTGGCCGTCTATCTCGGCACGGGTTTCGCGTGCAGTCACAGGTTTGGAGTGCCGTGGGACAGTTCATGTGTATGTGGTCCATTTCACAGAGGCCACATTGTTTTTGCTCGCCCTGTGTCTGTGGCGTCTACCCTAGTCGTTTGGCGATAGTTCGTTGTTCGGCGAGAGAGATCCGGTAATGTTCAGATTAACGGTCCGGCTCCGCGGTGATACTCATAAACGGTAAAAGCTGCTACACGGGCATTGCGCTCTCGTGCATAGAATGCGAATAAAGTGTTGCGTATCTGGTATTAATCGCGTGGCATGATGCTACGTGATAACGAGAAAGGTGCATCGTCGTATAGTCATGTTGTTAACATGCGTAATTGCGGTCGCTGTGTTCGGAGGACCCATAAGCCCTTGTAGGCGCATGGCCACGAGCACCATGTGCGATAGAGGGCGCATATTGTGTAACCTCTTTTGTGTCGTACACAATTTGTGTTTCGTGATTATACGCTTTGGGGGTAAACGTTGGCGGGCTGGCAAGTAACACAAAGTTAGTAAATTGAAAGGTGAGATCCAAGAGGCGGGGTGAAAAGCAGATAATCTTACCGGAGAGTTGATAAAGTTCTTGCGACTGTTCCGTTGTTTCTTAATGTGGTTCTTGAGCCCATTAGAGTCGAGAGGCTTGAGAAGCTCGAAACTGCACAACAGCTCAGATGAGACGGACATGACGGCGCCCCAGTTGTCGAACTCGCCGCAGTAGTTGGGTGCACTGAAGACGGTCACCAGGACGCGGTCGCTAAAGAACTCGTAGCCGTCTTCCACAACCATGTGTGCTCGGCAAACCAAATCAAAGTCGTGTTTCATCAAAAAGTCCATAATGACTTTCTTGTTGAAACAGTAACTGACACCTCGTTCGTTGGAGTCCCATTCTTGTTCCATATCCGCTGGATCGGACCAGAGAAGGTCGTTCAAAAGGCCATAGTCGGGGACATCGGTAGGACGGGCAATGTTGCGGATGTCGTCCATGTGGTCCAGCGCTGGCGACAGGCCTCCGTGGACGCAGAAGATCTTGCCGGCGACAATGGCGGCCACGGGCAGGGTGTTGAAGGTGTCGACAAACGTCTTCCAGATCTTGACATTGCACCTCCGCTTGCACTCGTCGTAGAAGCCGTACACGCGGGTGACATTGGCGCATTCGTGGTTGCCGCGCAGGAGGAAGAAGTTTTCCGGGAACTTGAGCTTGTAGCACAGCAGAAGAAGGATCGTCTCGAGAGACTGCTTTCCGCGGTCGACGTAGTCGCCTAGGAAGAGGAAGTTGGACGACGGGGGAAAGCCGCACATCTCAAACATCCGAATGAGGTCGGTGTACTGCCCATGCACGTCACCGACGATTTTGACGGGGGCATCCAGCTCGAGAAGCGTGGGCTGAGACAAAAACGTCTCGCGGGCGCGATGGCAAATGGCCACGATCTCCGCATTCTTCAGGCACACACTCTTTGTGACCTTTCCAGCATATGCAGCATCGAGTAGGCGTTTGATGTAGTCGTCCAGGTCCATATCCTTGATCTCACTCATGGCGACGCCCGCTTCCTCTGTGCCTGGGCTACCCGTAGCCGCCGCGAGTGTGGGTGCGACCACCGAGCTGGCGGCACTGTCGCGACGAACGAGAATGGACTGGCCCGGCTGCGTGGCTTGTGTGCTTGGGTCGGGAGCGGCGGCAGCCGGCGGCGATTCGGAAACATGGTCGACTTCGCCATTCGCCTGGGCCGCGCTGACGTTGTGCTTCCCAGCCTTCATAGATGCAGACTGGATGGGTGATGGTGGTGGTTGAAGCTCGTTGAAGGACGAGGGGGACTTGACATGCGGCGAGTCGATAGACGACGACGAGATGGATGTCGGAGACGAAGCTGAGTCACTTCGGTTGAGGCGCGCTAGCGGCGGTAGGGAGGACCGGTTGGCCCGGCTAGATTTGATGGAGCTTGCATCGGATCGCTCAACGGACGCGTCAGTGTTACTGAGGATGGCCGAGGACCGTGGGCTGTCATTCTTGCCGCTGCCGGGAATCTTAGATCGCAGCGACTTAAACGACCGGGTCGAGTCTTTCGTATCGGATCGGCTGAAGGAGGGATACGACTGCAGGCCGTCGGGCCCGGACGACTTGGAGGACGCCCCGCCGCTTTCCTTCGAACCCTGGTTTCCCATGTTGCCGGAGTGGGAGGAAGAGGCGAGGTGGTAAGATGAAGCAAGGACGATCTGTCGATGGAGAATTGTTCTGGCTTGGTGCAGAAGCAGTCCTAGATTGGAGGGCTAGTAGAGAAACCCTCAAAAACGAACGACAAGGGCGAGAGAGAGCGGACGCGAGGCAAAGCCACCTGATGAGCTTTGCGGTCTTCGTTGCCCTCTTTCCGGCTGGGTGTAGGTTGATTTCTAGGGAGGATGGAATAGGTGAGAGAAGAGAACCGGCGCAATGAGGCAGGTTGCGACAGAAGAACGGGGTGGCGATAAGGATTCCGTGGTGGAGGATTGCGGAAAGTGTCGGCTAGATGGGCGGCGGTTGTGGAAAAAGGCGTCTGTCGCTCGAAGCAGCGAAGACGAAACCAGCGGGAGTGACGAGATCGACAAAAACAATGAGCGCGAAAAGAAAACGAGCGACGGGGTGTCGTGGGTGGATGCACAAGCTGGCAGGCTAGGTCCTCTGGCCTGTGATTGCGACCAGCAGGTCGAGGCTGCGCAGGATGTCGCAGGTGGTAAATGGGTCTGGGATGGAGAGGCTGTATGCGCCAGCGGAGATGCACGAGCGATAGGTCGTGATGGCCGTGATGTATCGTCGGCGATGGAGACAGCGATGCGATTGGGTAAATGGCCTCGCAAAAAAGAGGACGTGAGGGGTGAAATTGTAAACGCAGCTGAGATGCAGAGAAGGGTGGTCGAGGCAGTTCTTCTCTATGTCAGCAAAAGTTCTAGTTTTGCCACTGAGTCGGATTTTAGAGGGGAGCCGCGCCGAGGGCGTGGGGCGTTAACGGAAGGGGGGGATAAGGCTCGAATTGTCAGACGGCGGAAATGGTCAAAGGAACAACGTTCGGGCGCGGTGTGTGAGAAAAGAAAGGGGTCAAATGTCGAGGCCGCAGAAGGTGCAGAGACGATGCAAAGGGGGTGCTTGGCCAGGGGTGTAAGGGGAGGATGCGAGGCAGTTGTTTGTGACTGAGTTTTCCTCTCTTTTTGGGGAGTTTTCTCTCGCTCTGACGCAGACTTTGGGCACATGCAGTGACAGGGAAGCTGTGACAGGCGCAACGACGAGGCGCTCAGCACAGTAGCGCAGTGAAAAGCGGGCCTGGAGACTTTACGCTACGTCGTCGGCATCGGAGGTTTCGGTCTTGTGCATTGGCCGGCCGACACGGGTCCGAAGAGTGCTGCTGTCAAGAGCGAACAGGCACCGTGCAGCAGGCAGCGATGGGCGCGCAGGACAGGGCCCAAAGAGGCAGGCAAGTGAGGCAGAGGCGCAGAGGTTTGCGCGACGTGCAGAGAGGACGACGTGTGCGGTGGAGGGAAAGTTGACAACTGGCCGAAGGAGGGCGAAGGGCGACTAGAGGCGATGAGGGTTGAAGGTCGTGAAGATGGTGAAGATGGTGAAGATGGTGAAGATGGTGAAGATGGTGGAGATTGAGGAAGCAGAACTGCGGGAGAGGAAGAGGAGGAGACGATAAAGGGAACAGAAAGGAACAGAAAGAAGACAGAAGAAAGCAGAACACAAAAGGAAAGCGCAAAAGATAAAGGACAGACGCACTCGCGCAAAGGTGCAGCGAGTAAGGGGTGGAGGGGGAGCGTTACCAACCTGAGTGATAGCGTTGTTCAAGGCGGGTAGCCACACCGTCGGAAGAGGAGGAGGGCTGGGCGCGGCTTGGCAGAGGAGTGCGGCGTTCCTTTGGCTTCGTGGCCGTCTTGGGTTTGATCTCGTCGACGCCTTGTTCTTTTGATTTCTTCGATCTGTGACTGACCAGCTTGGTCGTCCGAGTCGGTTGCACTAATCAGTGACGGTGGCGAGCTATTGGAAGGAGAGGATGTCCGGGGTCGGTGCGTAGGATAGAGTGAATGGTGAATGGAGGTCAAAGCCGTAAGGAGCACAGCGAGATCGAGAGCAGGGTGTGTCCGGGGGGGGGGGGCGCGATGAGGACGCAAAACTGGGTTCTGGGTTGTTGATCGTAGATGGGCCGGGCGGGGCGGGTGTCTTTGTACGGAGCACGACGTATCTGCTTCCTGCAAGGCCGTGGCTTGGCACTACGGTGTTTTCGCGTGCAGCTGACGATGTCGATCCGGGTGTCGCTTGCGAAAACGCGGACCGGGGGGCTCTCCAAGGCAGGTGATGTGCGGAGGAGTTAGGGCTGCGGCGAATGCAGTGCAGGCTGAAAGAAGATTCGAGAGTCCGATTCCAAAAAGAGAACGAAAATTGGCAGAGAATGCCAGTGTCGACAATAGGACGAATGACAGAACGAACAGAACGAACAGTACGAAAAGAACGAACAAAGCGTGCTGGCGGGGCGCACGAGGCTAAGGTGCAATACTTGGCGACGTCGTGAGAAAAAAGATGTGGGTGGTGGGCTCCCTTGGCTGGAGAGCGGCGTGTGAGTGGACAGGTTGGAGCCTGAATGGCGTGGAAGCTGGAGAAGGTCTGGCCGGGCGATCAAAGACTGGTCGAGAACAACACAGCAACAGAGCACGATCGCTGAAGGAACAGGGGGCTGCTTGATAGGAGATAGCAGGTTATTGAGCTAGGGACGACGGCGCGGAGCGGCCAAGCCGTGGCAGGCGATATGGGCTCTGGGCAGTGGACACGGCACGCGTTTTTGAGACGAGCGGGGAAACGTCTTGAGCTTGAATGAGCTTGGATTTGAGGTCGAGGAGCGATAGGGCCAATGCTGGTCGATATGTTCCTGATTCGACACCGAGCAGTGGAGACGAGCGAGGAATTGCAAAGGGAACGCGAGAGAAGACGGCGTGTGTTGATGCGAGTGTGCAAGTCGGAAGATAGAGGTTGCAAAAGACAAAACAGATAAAACGAAGAACGAGAGACGAGAAATCAAGAAACGAGAAGACGTCGGAACAACAAGAGAGGAGACCGAACTGCGGAGAAAAGAGACTGCTGCGACCCCCGCGAACCACCGCCGATGGGTGCAAGGCTACCGTGGGCGTGTTGGGATTGCGGCTGCAGATGGTGGGACGCAACGTACGTGGGAGAACGCAGAACGTGGGATGCGCAACTGGGGCTGCATTAAGGGGGGGTTGATGAGCACAGAGGAGCAGAGAGGAGATGCAGGACTTCGACGAAAAAGGGGGGAAACACCACAGACAACGACAGAAAGCTGGTCCCGTGAGAGGCAGAGTTTTGTCACCGACTAGGGCAAGGACGATGGGGGATGCAGGCTGCAGATGCATTGCTCTTGCCCATTGGGCAACGGGTCACACGTGCTCTGCTGCCCCCCTCACCGACAAATGGACGAGACCGTGCCTGCCTTTTTGGATATTTCATTTTATATTTCCCCCTTTTTCTTTCCTTTCTTTCGTCTCGTTTCGTCTTTCTCAGGAAGGAGCGCTGCGGCTGCCCAAGGTGGCCGTCGCCCTGGTCAGCTTGGGAAAGCGCCCAGAACGCTGTCGAGGCACCTGTCCTGTGCCCTGCCCGCGTAGCTCCAGCTCACGGCCGCCAATCGAAGCATACATAAACGTGCAGCACGGGCTGGTTGGCAGACAACGGGCTGCCGCGTGGATGGGAGGACCTTGCGCTGGCACATACGATGTACACATCAGGCCCAGTGGCCAGGCCTGTGGACCGCGGCCTGATCCCGTACTGCGTCGCCCAGCCACGGACGACACATTGGCCACACGTCACAATAGCCGTTGTGGCGGCGCTCAAACACGACGCCAAGAGCGCACGACCATATTGCGGGAGTGTGCGGAGTGCGTGTGCCTCTGCATCCTCTGCATCTCTTTGTTCAAGACCGTCCGCTCTCCCGACAACCCGGCACTGGATAGACACCGCGAACGCCACAGACGCAGCCTCGAGGCAGGCCCCTAAGCAGTCCAAACACGACAATCGTCGTCGGATCGATGGAGCTATCAGAGAGGGACAAAAAGAAAGAAAGGAATGCAGGTTTGGGTGACGGGGAGGCGTGAGAAAAGGGTCGCAGAAGGCACAGAAGGCACTTCCCGAAACCCATAGCAACAATGGCACGAGAAGACGATAAGCCTTTCCTGCCGATGCAGCACCACAGGCCAAGCTTCAATCCACGTTTCCGCGTCTCTGGCCTCCGCTCTTCCCCCCTCGAGACTTGTCACCACATGCCACTGCCAAGAGAGCCCAGAGACAGGAATCAAGAAAGCCAAGACGGAGCATGACAATGCACGTCAAGGCACGACGGGACACAAAGGCTGTCGAGATGTGGACAAGAAGGCAGCAGAGGGCAAGTCTGCGGAGAGGATCAGGGCACAAATTTGCAATATAAATATGATCTACGCGCACAGGGCGAGGGAAAGGGGCCCAGGCCTGGCTGGCGTTTCTTGCCAAGGCTGTTGTGCAACGACAAGTACGAGCAAGAACCAGCAAGAAACAACGAGATAGAGATGCGGCGGCAGAGTGGGAGAGTCCGAACGCCGTAGAAGGGTAAGCACATAAAGAGCACGGCGAATCTCTGACTTGAAAGAAGAGTTGCAAGGTACAGTGGCTCATGGATGCACGAAGACGCAAGTGAGGTTCCAGTGATAGCACCATCGCGGCGGTGAGACACGCC
The DNA here is from genome assembly GCA_021397985.1 of Sporothrix dimorphospora. Lineage (NCBI taxonomy): Eukaryota > Fungi > Ascomycota > Sordariomycetes > Ophiostomatales > Ophiostomataceae > Sporothrix > Sporothrix dimorphospora. Next base: position 141,457 of record WOUA01000027.1, read on the forward strand.
GTGTCATTTTTAAGAAGCGGAAACGTCAAATGCCACGCCGTGCTTCCCGGCGCAGAGCATTGCCAAAAAAGTGACGGCTCTGAGCTGGAGCTTCCCCGTGCTGGGCCAGGCTGCTGCATCTGAGCATTGAAGTCGTTTGCACTGCCTGCCCTATGAGGCGGCATTACGACGTATGCCGGAGGGGCGAGGCTCGACCGCTTTTTAAACTTTTGCTTCCGCTTCCACTTACACTGGCAGCGGACGACGTATGCACAATGTTTCTATTCTTGTCGTCGACGCCCACTTGCGACTTGCGGGTGAAGCTCTCAAAGAAGCAAAGCTCCCCGGAGAATTGTAGCCCCAATCCGCCTTGCCCAGGAGACACCAAAGGCATCGTGCATTGTTGCCCGGGGTTAGTGCGAAGGGGCTTTCATGGTTTGGTCGCCTGCATCGAGGGCTGTCTCGCGGAGCAAGCCCGAAAAGAGAAGTATCGGGTGGCAGCTGGCCGAGCTGGCCAACGACGACTGACGAAGCAGCGAAGGAAAGGAACGGAGGAAGAGCAAAAGACGCACTGGCGGACGACCCAAGGAGCAGGACAGGCTCGAACACTCTGCTCAGCCCAGCAGAGAAAAGTGGGGGAAAGAGCGAGGGAGCGTCCCCAAATGACCCAAATGGGTGTCGCCTCTTTCCATCCCTCTTTTTCTTCGCCCTGAGGCCCTGTCGTCAGTTTCTAAAATTAGGAGCGGCGAGCAGCCCCGCTAAAAAAGAAGAGCCCAAGAAAAGGAACCACGCGAAAAAATAGTAAGAAGAAAAAAAAGGGACAAAGCAGGGCAAAGCAGGACAAAGCAGGAAAAGCCCAGCCACCCCGATTACATGGGTGGGTGCTGCGCGCGCCACTTTCTATTTTTTGTTTCTTTTTGCACGTCTAACCCTCTCCCAAGCAGATTCGTACTCCGTACAGAGCGTATTTAGTGGGCTGCAGACGAGTCCTGCAGCGGCTTGTTTCACCACTGACGTGGTATTCCAGCTTTTTTGCAGACTACCAGCTTGCGGCCCCACACATAACTGTGTCCATGTGGAAGATGTGCTGAGCCTCCTTTGTCTCTTTCCTTCTGAGCTTCTCCTCTTCATGCCTCTCAACAGCATATGGACGCCACACGACTACGACGCTCAACCCACAGATCTGAGAGAGGGCAGGGTCCATAACCTTAAAGGCATTTCGCTCTTCTCGTTTGTTTCTTTTTTCGCGCAGCCCTCCGCGGTCGGCAATGGGGAGGAGGTGGTCTTACGTGTCGCCTCTCGGCAGACGAGCAGGTTCTGTTTCTGTCCCGCAACTTTTGCTTGCAACCTTTGCTTGCCAGAATACGTAAGATCAGCTCGTACACGCGTACTCGCCTACTAGCTGCCGCTTTTACGACGTACGAGTCTTTTCTTCGGTTTTCTCGTTTCTGTGCAACTCAAGCACACCATCTTTTCGGCTGTCCGAACGTCGCCCTCCATCGTCTTCAAGCTGCCTGAAGAGAATCCCGTGGTTCTGGTGGCAACAGCCTGTTTGTTGTCGTCAGGGGTGGCGCAATAGGTCTTGGAAGCTGGGCAGACTCTTGGAGATGATATTGCTGCTACTCAGTAAGTACATAGCACTCGCTGAGCGTGTTTGTTTATTCTCTGTGTTGTTCACCCAGTGCGACTGCTTTCTTCCGGCTCACGGCTCAGCCCAGCGAGGACGCGGAAAGCAACAAACAACAAATGACTGCGGGCCGGGGATCCTGGCCACCTGGGCTCGACGCCTGCCAAACGAGATTGGCTGCTCTTCCCTCGTCTTCCTCTTCTCTCTTCCCACCTTACCACCATAGCATCACTTCCTCGATCCTGTTGGACAGACCCGCGAGAAATCGCGGTTCCCGCTCCTGCAATCAGCACAAGATGGGCCTTGTGAAACTCCACTGCAATCCTCCTGTCAGCACATATTTTTCTGGAGGAAAGCGAGCTGGCGAGGAAAGCCAAGCTCAGTGGTCGTTTTCCTCTTTTTTCTTTGCTGCAATCCTGCAAATGCATATCGTATCTGCCGTATCTCTATTTTTTTTTTGCAGCTCCCTGACCCCTACCATTTTCCTTTTTGGATTCTCTCGTCAGAAATGGAATTGCAACCGTACTCGGAACAGGGCCAGTCGATGGACAGACGCAGATAGATCTAATTCGGGGCGAACGCGCGCCGCGGATGAGCTCGAGTGCCTGCCACCAGCCCGCACGAGGAATGCACCCATTTAGCTCTCCTAGACACCAACAGGCCGTTTTCAGAGCTAACGGCCAGGGCCAGGTCCTAGTGCAAAACCATCGTAACGAGCGTGCCCCTGTGCCTGGCCTGGTTTGTTGGCTCTGCGAGCAGCCGCTTAATTACAGCGCATGATGCTCCAAATTCGCCCAGCGTTGACGTCCGTCGTGATGCCCTGGCGACGGCCGGCTGCTGCACCAACGCTGCGAACTCGTCGTGATTGACGACATTGTCAACAGCAACAGCATCTTCGTTGACGGTTTGTTTGTTTTGCTGCTCTGTAGACTCGCTGTGTCCAAGCAAGTACAAAAACGCGCTGTTCTTCGCTGGCCGTGATCGAAGAGCGAGACGTAGTTGCCCCTTTTAGCAAGATACGACGAATGCGATCAGCTGCTCCTTCAACCCCTTCAATACCCTTTCTGCAAAAGTGCGCCTCGCGAACAGTCCGCGGTGTCAAGATCGAAATTACGATACCCTGGACGAGAACGCTGCGCACTGAAGAAAAAGAGAGCGTGAATTCACACAAATTCAACCGCGCACAATTTACACCGTACACGCAGGACCCCTGAAACACCCCCAGTCCGTCTGCTCCTGCCCTGGGTGCTGTCGTTCCTCCTCCACCTTACCACGCATCTGCTGCTGCTCCTTCCTCCACCAGAGCCCAGCCGGGGCTGAGCAAAACACACGCTAGACCATGTCGGGCCATCGCTCCTGTGCAGATCCACCAACTGGCGGCCACGCCCTGCGCCACGCCACTGCTGTCCAGGGCCTGCCGAGCCAGCTAAACGGGCAGGAACAGCACCTGCACCACTACCAAAAAAACCAAGAAAACCACCACCACAGGTCCGCTTTCCTTGACAAGGCCGATTCCCTGCTCCTGGCGCGGTCCAAGGCTGCCACATTTTCCACGCCGCGCACAGGAGGTGCGACTCAGGCCGCGCCCCCTGCCACCTCCTTCATTCGTACTTCTCGCACCAGTCGCACTTCCCCTTCTTCCCGTATTTATGAGCAGCCCCCTCCCCGACGCTCTCGCCCATCGCCAGCTTTTGCTCCTCGTCATCTTCCAGCCGTTTCTTCCTCGCCCACTTTCGTTTCTGTGAGTCCTGTCATCCGCCAGGTATCCAGCCAGTCCGAGTCCTCTGTCTCCTCCGAGTCTTCCCACGACTCGTCGCCGCACTCGCACTCGCACCTGCATCCACACCATTCCGCCGCCTCCCTCCTCTCGCCCTCGCCCTCGTCTCAACCGCCTTTTCTTCCACCTCGTTCCCGACTTCGACCTCAGTCGACCGTCGACAACAACAACTCCAGTCAGTTCAACAACAACACCAACAGCAATCCACTCGCTTCTTTTCCACCACCGGCACCTCCCAAGCCCGCCCACTACAGCATCCACCACTACCGGAGACCCCCATTTTCACCTCCTCCACCGACGTCGCCACCGTCCTACACCTCTAGACTCGCCTCCTTCGCGCGTGCCTTTAGTCCGCCTCTCCCGCCGCTCCCGCTTAAAACAGCCGCGGACCCTTCCTCCTTTCCTCCTCACCAACACAACCAAAATCCCTCATCCGTCAAAATGGTTTCTTGTGGACGTGTCGTCTGCGTGGCCCTGCCCTTCGTGCTAGCCGTCGTCAGTATCGTGGCCCTGCTCGTGGCCGCCCTTGCCGGTGTCGCCGACAAGAACCTGTACATGTTCGAGGTGAACACCACCGACCTGTCTGTCAGCCCGGCAGACGCCGTATCCATCCTGAGCCGTGCCGTTCTGGACGACCGTGACACCGTTGTCCTGGACACCCGTGCCGCCCCCGTCGCCCGCGCTGCTGCACCCGCCTCTGTCGGTTTCCACGATGTCGCTGTGGCCCGCTCCAACGTCGGCTTCCACGATGCCTCGGTCGCCCGCTCCTCGGTCGGCTTCCATGACGCCAGCCTGTTGACCAGCGGTACCTCGAGCGCCTCGGGCAGCGCCGCCACCAGCACTGTCGCCGCTGGCACGACGGATGGTACCAGTGAGAAGGCCACCACCTCCTCCACGTCGACCAACATCACCGCCGCCGACCTGAACCTGGGCAAGCTGTACGACATTGGCCTGTGGAACTACTGCGTCACCGAGCAGAACGGCACGCGCACCTGCACCAAGGCGGAGTTCAACTGGGCTGCCAAGGCGCTCAACAACTCGGAGAACTCCGTTACCAGCCTCATCAGCTCCACCGGTGCCAACCTGACTATTCCCACGGACATCACCAACGCCATCAAGGCCTTCAGCACGCTCGCGAAATGGACCCAGGTCGTCTTCATCATCGCCTTTGGCGCCTTAGCCCTGGAGATCATCTTCGGTCTGTTCACCAGCTGCAGCCGCGGCGTCGCCTGCGTGACCTTCCTCATTGCCAGCATCACCGTCGTTGCCGTTGTCGGCGCGGCCGGTCTGGCCACGGCTATGTCCATTGTCGTCGCGGCCGCCATCAAAGCGGAGGCCGAGAAGTACGGTGTCAGCGCTTCAATCAACGGTGGCTTCCTGGCTGCCGTCTGGATCTCGGCTGCCGCCGCTGTGGCTGCTTCCTTCTTCTGGATGTTTACTGTCTGCTGTTGCAGCCCCGAGAGCCGCCGCGACCGCGCCGGCCCGCGCCACCTGGACGACAAGTCTGTGCCGTCGGGCTCGTCGTACCAGCCGCTCAACGACCCCAACCAGAACGGCGGCATCTACAACAACGCCAACGCCTACGCCCCGCAGTACGGTGCCCCGCGGTACCCGCAGGGCGGCCGCTCCGATCTGGCCTACGAGCCGTACTCGCACTCGCGCGTCTAAGCGTGCCTGCCTGCTAGGCTTTGACCATAAAATTCCTCTGGGGACTCGCGTCTCTTCTCACTTCCTCCCTCTCTCTCACTCACACCTATCTCTTTGATCATTTTGCGTGGTTAGCTTATTCGATGTCTGCATCACTGGCGTTTCATTTGGAAAGCTTCTTTGTCGATTTTAACGGGACGATTTTCCTATTGCGATTTTTCTGTTTTTCATGTTACCTTATGAGGGGTTGGAAATGAAACCTTTTTTTACTCTTTACTATTTGTTCGACCATGACTGGGGATTGAACGACGATAAAACTATTTTCTATATTATTCTCTGTATACCCTGTTTCTCGGGAAACGGCGAGATGCGACGCGCATAGAATTGAAAAATAAAAACACCACAACTTTTGTTTACTTTTTGACAGATTTGCCACTTATGTTTAAGCTTTGATCTGGTCGGTGAAAATGAACCATTTACATGGGAAAGTTGCACGTGATCTTATATATACCTTCCCACAATCAAGTGTCCTTCATCAAACGTTCGGCATTCGTTGGGAGATTTTCAAAAGACGAGGTTTAATTGAGGGGGAAAAAATGTATGAAGTAGTACGACTTTTAGCAATGAGCGAGAGAATAGAATTATTGCCATATTCCGTAAGTAGAAGTGAGATGCGTTGAATGTGTGCATTCGTGATGAAAAGTACGTCGCACGTTGTAGTTGTGAAGTGACTGAGCCTAAGTTAGCCTTGTGAGAAAAAAAAAATCAACGAACACCCAAAAAGGTATCCTTCAGAAGGAGCCCGATTTGCTCTTTCCCTGTTCATTCTCATTTTCAGCCATATCGCACCTTCCCCCTTTGAAATGAGCATTTAAGATTTTCCAAATTCAAAGGTCGGCTTCAGAAGCAACGACGCCCAGCATTGTTCTTTCCTTCAGGATATAAAATCTACTTGGCGGGGTGGTATATTGTGCCATGGCTGCCGCCACTTTGAGCCTTACGGCCCAGCAGCAGCCAATACACGGCCAGATGTCTACTCCTCGGCGACTTCGACGTGATGACTCGTCTGTCTTGTGCCCCGTCACCGCTCTCGCATTCTACCGCTTCCGACAGAACACAGCACGAGAAGAGGGGTCATCAGCACCGGCACCGGTACCAGCACACAAAACGCCGTCGTCCCTGTTCGTGCTCGCGGGCGAAGACGGTTGGCTGGCTGTCTATGGTGCTGCAGAGAGCGACGAAAACGATGGAACTAGCAACGGGCCAGCTACCCCAGCCCACGGGTCTCTCTCCGGCCGCCGCTGCTATGGCCGTCTCCGCGTCTTTGCCGAGCAGCCTATCCAAGGATGCCGGGTCGGACAACGTGGCGGGACCGAGGAGGACGATGAGGACGACGACATCCTTGTATGGGGTGCCCAGTCCGTGGCACTCGTGAACCGGGACCACATTGCCAAACTGCTGGCAGCCGTGGTTGGGAAGGGAACAGCAGCACACCCGTCTCTTTCCGCGGTGGCCGAGGTCTTGGCGCCCGATTGGATCTACGACGGCCTGCTGCCGCGCCGCGGCCGAAGAGGCAGCGATGGCGGGTCCATTGGCGCGCTCATCACGGCGCACAATGAGATCTTGCCCTTCCGGGTGGACAAATCCGCCTTGGTCCTTCTCGGCGCGCCCATCTCTCCATCTCGGCCGGTGCTGTACTCTGCCCAGTTGGCCTGGGCGGGCAGCGATGACAGTAGTGACGGAAATGGCAGTCTACTCGTCGTGGCAGGCACCGTGTTTGGCGAGATCGTGGTCTGGACGTGCCGGCTGCCGACAACCGATGAAAGCAGGAGCAGTACGGACCTTGGAATTAAAGTCTTGGATGTTTTTACCGGCCACGAGGGCTCCATCTTCGATGTCGTTGTTTCCCCCGAGTTGAACGTGAGCAACCTACTTGGCGGTGAAGCACTGCTGGGGCGACAAAGACGGGTCCGGTTGCTGGCCAGCTGCAGCGACGACCGCACAATATGTGTTTGGCCGCTGTACCTAGACAGAGAAGACCGCGGTCAGGGGGTGGATACAAAGGTGCTGGATGCCCACGCAGCAAACGAAGCCCGCGAGACTGGATTCCAAAATACTTTCGAGGGTCTTGCCCAGCGGATTGATGAGCCGACAGATGGCACAAAACCGCAACCACGGAGCGCCGTTGATAAGAAATATCTCCAAAGCGCAGACCGACCGCCACCATCGACACCATCATCGTCACCTGCTATGGCCACCGTCATGGCACATGCTTCGCGCATCTGGCATGTGCGATTTGGTGAAGTCTCGGCGGCAGCAGCCAAGGACGGCAACTTGTTTCTCTACTCGTTTGGCGAGGATGCCACGGTGCAAGAGTGGCGGCTCAAGCTGGATGTCAACCAGCTTCAGGGAGATGAGCCAAGCCTATCTGGGAAGCTGATGCACCTCCGCACGCTCTCATCGCACGCCGGCAAGAACATCTGGTCGGCCGCAGTCTCTGCCAAGGCATTGTCAGGGAAGGCATCCTCACGGGGCCCTCTCATTGCGACTGGCGGCTGTGACGGAAAGATCTGCCTGTTCGAAGGCCGACAGGGCCAACCACAGCCTGCTACGAGCCACGAAAATGGACTCACCACACTTCTCTCAGGAACCATTGCTTCTTCGACAATCCCTCCAAGGCTTGCTACCGCCGAACCGAAGTTGCTTTCTCCTCCTCCTCCTTCTACCCCCCCTCCTACACAAGAACATGATGACAATCCCGCACCGAGGGCCAAGAAGGGCAGCCAGAAAAAGGTCCGCGAAGAGGTGTTCAATAGCTATGCATTCCTGTCCGACGACCTGCTGCTGGCAGCTACAACCTACGGAAGGCTTTTGCTAGGCGACCTCCGACAAACAAGCAGTGAAACAGCTGCTCTGGAGTGGCTTGAACTGCCCGGAGTCTCAGACGATATGACGCTATCATTGAAAGACTACAACGTCATTCGCAGTCCGAGAGGCGGAGGCGGCGGTGGCGTAGCAACAAGTCCGAGTGCTGAAGGGTTGGCGATTGTTGGAGACGCAACTGGCCAGCTGTTTGTATACTCGAGAAGTGGTGGCCTCCAACGACTGGCTGCAACACTTCCAGGAAAGGTGGACGAGATCTTCTTCCTCCCACATACAGCAGATGACGCATCCGTCAACGAGGGCCATGAGGAGCCTACTATCTACCTAGGAGTCATCGCCACGACCTTGTTTCGGGACGAAGCTGTGCTGCTGGATCTGACTATTGATGTTACGAATGGCGGACTTTTGTCTGAGAGTGTAAGATCGTTAAAGCTGCCAACAAAAGTCCCGGCTTCACCTGCGGCCATAATCATCACCGCCGCAAGCCGGTGCTTGGAGTACATTGTGCTTGGTTCCCGGAATGGGCAGCTGTGCCTATACAAGCCTGTGGAGAGAAATGATGACGTTACGGCTCCAACATTTGTCTTAGAAACACAACTACAAACACGGACCAGAGATGCCATTCTCTCGATTGTCCCACTACCGCCTCGGCCTGGCTACCCGCCATTGTCGTCTGCCTCCTTTGTCGTGACAGCTCGCGACGGCACATACCGCATCTACAGCATCGACGAAAAGCATGGCAACCCCACTATACGCCTACAACATGAGACCGCCACGCCATTTGGCCCCATTGTCCGGGATGCATGGTTTATTCAGAGCGAGACGCCAGGCGAGCCACCGGAGCTTGTTGTCTGTGGCTTCCGGAGCACCCATTTTGTCGTCTGGAACGAAACACGCCAACAGGAGCTCGCAACCGTCGACTGCGGCGGCACCCACCGAACGCACACGTATCTCTTTTGCGGCGCCGGTGGAGTCAAATCGGCGACGAACGCGGGTAGAATTCGCTTCGCATTTACACGACAGTCTGAGCTGCATGTGTTTGCACAGGATGTGTGCGTCACAGTGCCGCTTAAAACTGGCGGCCACGGTCGCGAGATCCGATCCATCCGTGCCAGCGCCGGCGGCACATATGTCGCGACCGGAGGCGAAGACACGGTTGTCCGCATATGGAGCAGTCCCAGAATTGACAACGGGGGCACCGTATCAACGTGGCGGCGCTGCCTTTCCGTCTTAAAACTACACAACACTGGGCTACATAGCCTTGCATGGCTCGGCGACGACTGTCTGATCAGCGCCGCGGGTTCAGAAGAGCTGTTTATTTGGCGCATATCGACCATTGGGGACTCAGCATACGATGGCCTGGCCGTGCTCTGCGAATCATCATACCCAGACAGCACGAACGACAAGATCCTGCGCATCATCGGCCTCGACGCGAGTCTCGACCCAGACGACAAAAGCGCCATGTTTGTCTCTGTCGGCCTGTCCAATTCGATTCTCAAGACGTACCACTATGCCACAGCCAGCAGCTGGCAGCTGCTGTCCCAGGGCCACTACACGGGAGCCTGTCCGACGCAGCTAAACCATTTGCAACTCCGGCACGGAGGCGACCTGGTGGTGCTGGCAGCGTTTGCAGACGGACACTTGACTGTGTGGAAAGCCACGCCACGGTCCCGCGAGGCAAACGATGCCCCAAAGCCCTTTACGTACAGCGACTATTCTCTTCTGTGTACCACCAAGACGCATCAAAATGCCGTCAAAGCTCTTGACCTCGTCTCGATCGGCCAGGACGCCGGTTCTTCGACGGCCATCTTCACTGGCGGTGATGACAACGCCATTGCGGTAACGATCCTGAGCTCGACAAGCAACGAAGGCAACATCGCATACACCTTCGGAAAGACATTCCGTGTGTCCAGGGCCCATGCCGCTGCCGCCACCGGAGCAAAAGTACTGTATCAAGAGGTGGAGGAAACGGGCGAGTCGAGCTTCACGGCCATCACTTGTAGCAACGACCAAAGAGTCAAGGCATGGAAGGTTCTCGTGCCGAATGTAGGAAGCTCCGACACAAGCAAAACCGTCCGGATACAGCTCCTGGATGACCGTTACAGTGCCATCGCGGATCCAGGTGATGTGGAAAGCATTGGCCATCTAGGCGACGCATCTGCTCTTGTGGTCGGCATGGGCATGGAGACCTGGAGGTTGGAGTGATTGTATAGCATACAATAAAGATACCTGTGTAAAATAAATAAACTGAGAATATGAGCACTTTTGTCACAAAAGTAATGAATCGCTGAGTCCTTACAAGGGAGGATAAAAAAAAAAGAGCAAAAAGAAATACTATGATCGTGGCAGGGGTCGAACCTGCGATCCCATCCGATCAGCGTAAAATTCCTAGGAAGACTGTAAAGGACATGCCCTAACCACTAGGCCACACGATCAGTATAATGAAAAATTTCAGCTATGTCGCTATATGAAGCACAGCTGGTTAGCGTCCGCGCAGGCGCCCAAAGCGAGCTCCACCTCCCCGCAAAATCATAACATCCGGCTTTCAACACACGACACCGACACCGACACCACTTCACTCACGTTGCAGACAGCCAGAAAGAACACAGAAACAGGCAAAATGCGCAGTATAGCAACAATACAGGTGCTGGCACAGCGCAGCACAGTCGGCCTGTGCCGTCCGGCAAGGTGAGTGCCCGTGACAGCGGCCAATTGGACCTTGAAATCGCATTCCTGTTCGCTATTTGCTAATGCTTCTTGTTTCTGCAAACAGTGCCATTGCCACCTCGCGGACACTCCTCCAGGCCGCAAACTCCTCCCCTGTCCTGAGAACGGCGCCCACTCCGACGACTCGCCACAGAAGCAGCTTCCTGGTCTCCTCGCGGCGGTGCTTCTCCCACACGGCTGTCCAGAGCAAGAAGGGCGGCAAGAAGGAAAAGAAGGGCGCCGCACCACCGTCCTCGTCCTCGTCCTCCTCGAAAGACGACGGTGCCGACGATGACGGCGGCAACCACCCGGTGGCCGACCCGGCCGACGCCTTCAACTTTGCCGACGTCGAGTCGCGCTGGCAGCGCAGCGAGGTGCACCACGACGAAAAGTTCAAGGAGCTCAAGCGCTCGCTGAGCGGCGGTGGCGGTGCGGGCGACGGCGAGGGCGGCGTCGACGTCGACGCCATTGGCAAGACGCAGGTGACGCTCAAGGGCGAGGTCGAGGGCGAGGGCGGGTCCGCAGTCGAGGCACCAAGCTCGCATGTGCCGCTGAGCCAGCTGGCCCTCGTCATCCCGCGCGCCGGCGGCCGCGTCGTCGAGCTGCGCATGCACAACCCGGCGAGCCGCAAGGCCATTGTCAGCGCCGTGCAGACGAACCCGCTGTTCCAGGGCCAGCAGCCGCAGTCCGACGCAAACGACGAGCTGGTGCTGCTGATCAAACTGGGCGGCGTAAACGACAAGACCACCTCCTCGGCGGCGGCGGCGGCCGAGCGCACGCGGCGCGTACACGACCTAGCCAACGCGTGGCGGGCGCAGATCCGGAAGGCGACGGCACGGCGGCAGAAAGCGCACCAGCAGTGGAAGAAGGACAAGACGGTGCAGCCGGACGACTTTCACCGTCTGGACCGTGACCTGCTCAAGGGCCAGGAGAAGCGCATGGCCAAGGTCGATGCGGCCGAGAAGGAGGCGCTCAAGCACGCCGAGCGGATCAACAAGCGGTAGAGGGGGGTCACAAAAGAAAGACATACCCGGGACATATATTGTCGGTTTGGAAATAAAATTTTCACACATGAACGTAAATATAAGCACAATATGAGACTGAAAAGTTTTGCTTTGTATTGTACATGATATATCTTTTGGTGAGTTATGGTTATGGGAGAAGACAAGACAGAAATATACAAGGTCTCCTCTCCGGTAATTCGTTTACTGCATTCGTATCTTTCTCCTCACGCCTTCGCTGCTTTGCCTCTCTTGCCCGCCTTGACCTCGCTAGCGTTGGGAAGCAGGTCCAGGATCTTGGCATCAAAGTTGCGCTGGTGCTCCTCCGTGTATGTGTAGTCCTTGGCCTGGTACCGGTGGAACGTTTCCAGCAACGTGCCGCTCACGGCCGGGTCCTTGGCGGCGTCGTTGGGCCCTGTGTACACGCCGCGAATCGCCGTATCCAGGATCGCTTCCTTAGTGGCCTCGTTGATCGGCGCAATCAGTGTCGTATCCGCGGGGATCTTCTTCAGCTCGAGCCGCTTCCGCACGGTCGCCGAGTGCAGCGCCGCGTCTACCATGGAGCGCTCGAGGGCCGTGTCAAAGAAGACCGTCTCGCCCTTGTGCAGGCGCTCACGCAGGCCCTCGGCATTCGGTACCGACGACAGGCTCGACGCACCCTCTTCCTGGCCGCCGCCAAAGGCGTGGCCGCCGGACATCACGCGCATCGAGCGCAGGGCCATGGCCACGCTGCCCGTAGCGTCGCCTTGTGTCGAGACCACGGCCGGCCGGTGGCCCAAGAGGCCGTCGAGTGTCAGCACCGGCTCAAAGTCGGAGTACTCTCCCATGTCTTCTTTGACGAGGTACTCGATCATCTCCGGGGTCAGAGCGTCGTCTTCCGGCTTTTCTCTAGCCGCGTTGGCTTCATCCCCCTCCTCTCGGTTGCCAAACCGCCGCCGCCGCCCCCGTCCCCGTCCCCGTCCCGCGCTGCCACCTCTACCGCCACGAGGCGTGCCGACAAATCGACCGGGCCCGCCTGCGCCGCCTTGTTGGAATGCAGGGTTCGTGTTGATGCGACCGGCTGACGTGTTCGCGTTCGAGACGCCAGGGCCAGGGAAGCCGCGGGGTCCGCCTGACAACTTCCGGGGCAAGCTGCGGATGTTGATGATTCCACCGCTTCTGCCACTCGCACTACTTCCGTTGTCGTCACTCGTTGGCCCGGACGACGAGAAATGTGGGTTGGAGCCGGCAGGCCGTGGTGTGTCTGCGTTTTGGGGTGCGGTTCCGCTACGGCCTTTGCTGTCGCTGTTGAGAGAGCTGACTTCGGAGGCCGCCGCTGCTAGTCGGTCCTGGCGGCCGGTCACGTTTTTGAGGACGGCCTGGGAGGGTGTCGAGGAGAAGAAGGCCGCCGTCGCTATCGACAACGGGTTCCGGGCGCTGGATGCGGCAAAGCCGGCCGTAGGCAGCACGCCGCGCGTGGTCCGCCCCAGCGCGGAGCGAAAAGACGGCCGATGCATTGTTGCTGTACCCCGCGATCGCAGATGCAGTCGTGGGCGCGCTTGTGTGCGTGTGTGTCGTCGGGTGTGTGGTCGTCCGGTAAGGCTTCGAAGCAGGGCCCAGAAGAACTGGCGTTACCGATTTCGAGGCTTTGCTCAAAAATAGGACGATGAAAATTGAGAGAAAATACGGTAGCGCGTGATTGGCCAATTGCTCCGAGTTAAGTGGGGATTTTATGCCTGTGAGCTCAATTGTTAGAACACGCAGAGCACTGCCAAAACGCGCTACAAATATAGTGGCATAGTGTGCCGTTGTCTAGCATCAAAGCTTGACATGAGCTTCAAAGCCAAGCAAGCAAACAGCCACTTTTAACAGAAGAGGTAAAATATATTCACGTTTCCCAAAACATTGCCTTCATGCAAACGTGTCTTATGATCAAGTATTCAAGACAAATTGTGACATCGGTCAAAAATAACTATACAAACGCCTTTAAGATAACCAAAATATCATTGTTCTCCTTTTTGTCCATTTTGTCCTTTTCCCTGATCAGGTTACTCCCCTACGACTGGAGAGGCTTGCCCATGCCACCAGTCGTGACCATCTTGGTGATCTGGTACTCCTCAATACCGTAGGCAGAGCCCTCACGACCGAACCCGGATTCCTTGACACCACCGAACGGCGACGCAGGTTCCGAGATCAGGCCCGTGTTGACACCGACCATGCCGACCTCGAGGTGCTCGGCCACGCGGTAGATCCGCTCAATGTCGCGGGAGAAGAAGTAGCCTGCAAGGCCGACCTCGGTGCTGTTCGCGTAGCGAACAACCTCCTCCTCGGTCTCAAAGGGGAACAGGCCTGCAACGGGGCCGAACGTCTCCTCGCGCGCCATCAGCATCTCCTGCGTCAGGCCGGTAATGACGGTAGGCGCGAAGAAGTTGGCACCAAGGTCGGGCAAAAAGTTGCCGCCCTCGACAACCTTGGCGCCGAGCTTCTCGGCGTCGCGGACGTGCTCGTTGGCCTTCTTGGCGGCGCGGTCGTGGATCAGCGGGCCGTGGGTGATGCCCTTCTCGAAGCCGTTGCCGACGTGGAATTCGCGGACCTTGGCGGCGAACTTCTCGGCGAACGTGTCGTAGATGCCGCGCTGCACAAAGATGCGGTTGGCGCACACGCACGTCTGACCCGACGAGCGGAACTTGGACGTAATGGCGCCGGCCACGGCGGCGTCGACATCGGCGTCGTCAAACACAATGAACGGCGCGTTGCCGCCCAGTTCCAGAGACAGCTTCTTCAGTGTGCTCGAGCACTGCTTCATCAGCAGCTTGCCTACGTTGGTGGAGCCGGTGAAGGAGATCTTGCGAATGGTGGGGTTGGTGGTCAGCACCAGGCCGACCTCGGGCGTGTTCTCGAGGGCCGTGACGACGTTGACAACACCGGGCGGAATGCCGGCGCGGATGCTGAGCTCGGCCAGGGCCAGAGCCGAGAAGGGCGTCTCGCCGGGGGCCTTGACGACGACTGTGCAGCCAGCGGCCAAGGCAGGGCCGACCTTGCGGGTGATCATGGCGGCGGGGAAGTTCCAGGGCGTGATGAGGCCGCAGACACCAATGGGCTCCTTGACGGTATACACACGGTTGCCGGGAACGGTCGAGGGAATGGTGTCGCCGTAAATGCGAGGGGCCTCCTCGCTGAACCACTCAAAGAAGTTGGCGGCGTAGACGGCCTCGCCGCGCGCGTCGGCGGCCGGCTTGCCGTTCTCCCATGTAATGAGAGTGCCCAGGTCATCGGCGTTCTCGATCATGAGGTCGTACCACTTGCGCAGCAGCTTGGACCGCTCGCGGCCGGTCTTGTGGCGGAAGACCTCAAAGGCCTTGGCGGCAGCGGCAATGGCGGCCTCAGTGTCCTTGGCGTCGAACTCGGGCACCGCGCCAATGAGCTCGCCGGTGGCCGGGTCGTTGACATCAAAGGTCTTGCCGGAGCCGGCCTTGACCCATTCGCCGTTGACGAAGCAGACGCCCGTCTTCAGCAGGGACGGATCACGGAGCTAGAGGAGCGGCGTGTTAGACGCGGAGGGGGGAAAGCGGGAGACGCCGAGAGAACGAGATAGAAGAAGGTGGGAAAGAAGACCACATACCTTGGGAGCCATGTTTGATGCTTTTCTGGAGATAATCGTGGGAAATGCCGACGGTTGGAAGCAAGAGCGACGTACAGGAGCAACAAGTCGAAATGTTTGCAGAGTAGAAAGACGCAGGGAAGACCGCAGAGCTGCCATTGCTTTTTTTTTGCTTTTTTGCTCTTCCTTTTCTCTCTCTCTCGCTTCTCTTCGGATGCTATTCCCGTCCTTTTTACTCAGTGGTCGGCGTCGGCTATACTTATCTGTCGAAGCGACCAAAAGCGGCCAGATCGATTCCTAATCGAGTTCCGAGCTGGAAAGACAAGCCGAAAGCCGGCGTCAGAATGCGACAAGGAGAGACGCTAGACGAGCCACAAAATGATGGTTCCGGGAGCGACACTGGCTGACTGGCCTGTTGGCAGCGTCTGGATGGGACGGTGGTGCTGCAGAAAAACGACAAAAAGTGCGGAGAGGAGATACAACGGACAAGAGGAGAGAGAGAGGGGAGACGCAACGTCATGAAGGCGAGGTGCATAAAAAGGGAGGGAGCGACCGTGAGGGGAAGCCCAAAGAATCAGGACCATGACGCCGAAGCGCCGATGATGTGCGCCGCCGGCGGGCAGGTGCGCTGGAGGCATGCGAGGGCACGGTGTCTCAGGCGGGGGGCAGCGCCCTGCGAGAGCCGAATCAACTGAGGAAAGAGGGGCCAGTTCGATGACGTCCAGTAAGTTGCTCTTTCCTGCGCCTAGCTTCAACGCTAAGTCGCCCCAAGACGGGGGCAGATGGTCGGCTGCAATTTCCGAATTGGGCAAAAACTAGGGCATTGCCGCAAAGACTTCTCGTCAAAGGCAAGAGCAATGGACTTTTTTTCTCTTTTGCGGTCGTTGCCCACCCTGGTCTTCCTGCCATCCGAGTCTTTTTTCTGGTCACCCGGTCCTTGCAGGCGCAAACAGCTGCCGTCCGGAGGATAGACCGGAGGTCCAGGCAGAAGAGACCGATCCAGCGCCCCTCCGTTGAATAATCAGTAATTTCGAGAGCCTTGTCCGATTGGGATATTGTAGACGAGGTCTGGAGAGCTGTCCGAAGCTAGACGGCCTGGCCCAGAAGGGTTGCTGGATGCGAGACGTCGAGGCTTCAGCTTGAGCTCTACCAATGGGTCGCTCCTGCTACTTACAGCACCAACGGCACCACCAAAAACGCTAGCATTGGCTATCGAAGCTATCACGCATGTTCTCGAGGCCCTCGATGCTTTAATGCTATCAGTTGCCGCCAAGCTGCCAGAGATATAAACGGGGAGGTCTACGCCGTGCGCGGCCAGCATGATGACGTTTTCGGTGTCTTGCGATCATGCACTCCTAAAAGGTGAGGGGCATGGCGACACTCAATTCACCCGGGCGCCAGCTGCCATATTAACGCAAATGGACCAGACTTCGCTCCCAAACGGCAAGATGCTGTCTATACCGTCGTTTGTATCGCGAGCCGATTCAATGAAGGCGACCGGACGGCCTGGATAATCAACATGCAGAGCTGTTTACGAGTGTAAACGGCGTCAGGAGGCGGTATGGCCTACACCTGCTTCATGGCCACCGCTCCCTCTTTCTGGTCTACTGTCGTTTGTCGTCGAGTAGAACAAGAGCTCAAAACATTGTCAAGCCACCGGAAGAGACAACACAACAGTCAGGCGGCAGCACAAATATGAAGACTACTGTCTCAGCTCTGGTGTGGGCCGCAGCCGCCAGCGCCTCCGTTTATCGGCTCAGCGCGTATCCTCCGGCCAGTGCCGGCGCGCCGCTGCTGGACGCTTTTGTCAGCTACTCCATTGAGTTTGCCTCGTTTCCCGACTTTGCAGGCAACAAGTCGGCGCCCAACACATTTAGCGATGCGCTGCTCAGCAACTTGGGCCACCTGACGGGCACGAAACCGTACATCCGTGTCGGGTGAGTGGTCACGAGAAGAGGAGGGGACGGCGAAGACGCAGGAAACGAGTCTAATCGGGTCAGAGGAAACACGCAGGACTATGCGCTCTACAACGCCAGCTTGCCGTGGGCAATCAACGGCACGTTCAATCTCTCGCGCTCCGCCGACTACCCGACGACCGTGTACATCGGTCCGTCCTTCTTTGAGGGCTACAGCACGCTACCCGGGACGCGCTTCTCGCACGGCTTCAATCTCGCTCTGGCGACAATCTCGGCCGGCTGGAAGACTCTCGTGGATACGGTACCGCTGCTATGCGAGGCGCTAGCCCCCGAAACAAGAGAGAACAGCACGGCGAGGAGCGGCAGCAGCACGGCGAACAGAGGCAAGCCGCATGCCCACCGCCGGCTCTACACGTGGGAGTATGGTAACGAGCCGGACTTGCTGTCAACGTCCGCTCAGGGCCCGACGCGGGCTATCAACTGGAACGAGAGCACGTACGTGGCCCAGTGGCTCAACGGCACGCGGCAGATCTGGCAACTGATCGAGAAGCACTGCCCAGAGTTGGTGGGCAAGGAGCGCCACCGCGGAAACTCTTCGGCGTTGTCACAATCTTCTATTCCCGCCGATTATGCCGGGTTCATGGCACCGTCTTTTGCCGGTACTAATAACCACCTGAAGGCTCTTGCAACGTGGAAGGCCGGTGTGGATGTCGACGGCAACATTGCATTGTTTTCGTCTCATAAGTTCGTCTTGATCATAGTAACATGGGAAAAGAGGGGACATGTACTAACACCACCCAGCTACATCAGCGGCGCCACCTCCCCCGGCGTGACCCTCCAGGGCACGCTCATGAACCACAGCAGCACGGTACATTCTGTCGACGCCCATATTGCCGAGTACGAGAGAATCTTCGGAGCAGCGGGGAACACGTCGGTCCCCCGCCCTCGGCACATCCTGGGCGAGACCAACTCGCTCTACAACGAGGGTAAGCCGGGCCTGTCCAACGCCTTTGGCGCAGCGCTCTGGGGCGTAGACTTTTTGTTGTACAGCGCCGCCGCGGGGCTGGGCCGCGTGCACATGCACCAGGGCACCGACTACCGGTACGCCTCGTGGCAGCCCGTGGAGACGGGAATTGCCACGCGCGGGACCAAGCCGCCATACTATGGAAACATTGCTGTGGCAGCGGCGCTGGGCAACACCCGGAAGCACAATGTGTCGGTGGCGGCACTGTCGCCATCAGGATCGGCACTGTCCGCAAGCGACGTCGACTCGGCGTATGCCGTCTACGTGGACGGCCGCCTGGCACGCGTGCTCGTGCTGAACCTGCGCGGCTACAACACGACGATTGGCGGTACCGGTCTGGGCGAGTCAGCGCCAGCAAGCAGCCTTTTGCGACCAAGCCAGAACTACACCTTTTTTGTCCCTGCACCCCCCCTCGGTGCCAATGATACAACGAGCAGCGGAAGACCGCACGGGACGCATGACCGAGGCAACAGTACCACGGGCGTTCTTGTGCAGCGTCTTCTCGCCAACGGCAGCGACGCCATCACCGGCATCGCCTGGGACGGCTGGAGCTACAATGTGGAGCTCGCCGGTGGGAAGCCGGTGCGGCTGGCCAACGTAACGACAGGCGAACGGCTGGCTGTGCAGGGCGGGCAGGTCACGGTCAGCGTGCCGGACTCGAGTGCAGCGCTGCTCCATTTTTGAGCTTTGAGCTTGTGATCAAAGTCCCATTGTCAGTTTTGCAGGAGTCGGTGCGTAACGGCATGAAATTATTCTGCTGGAAATATATAAAAGACGTGTCTCCAAGAACGCCAGTAAGCCAGAAGAAGAGCCAAACAACAAAATCAAAGACTCAGAAATATCTTCCGTTCATACAAAACAAAGCCGAAACAGTCGGCAATTTGGGATCCACCGCGTATATACAAAAGTGACGAGTGCCTGTTCCTTGTGAAGAACCAGACCTCGTTTAAGCCCTTTGGTGAAGGGGCGTATAAATAACAAAGGAAAGGAGGCAGCTGGGCTGATCCTGCACGTCTCTACGACCGCAACGGCAGTTTCCGGTCCAGTGTGTGGAACGCCTGTGTGCGCGGCGTGAAGGGCGAGGCGTTTCGGTCCAGGGAATGGAAGGCCTGCGCGCCCGGTGTGAAGGGCGAGGCCATGTTGCCCCCTCCGGACATCAGCACGCCACCACCACCACCGCCACCACCAAATCGGGGCGACCGCAGACCCGGGGACCGCAGCCCCGGCGACCGCAGTCCCGGCGACCGCATCGCCTGCGGCTGCATCTCCCACTGCTTGTTGGACGCGGCCGGCACGCCGTCGTCGTCCGAGTCGGTCTCGTCGTCAACGATGTCGAGTGCCTTGTTGGGCCACATGGCGTAGATGGCGAAGCCCAGATTGGACAGGTAGATGGTGAGCATGAGGACGGTGGCGGCAAAGCAGCCCTTGGCCATCAGGCAGTCGCTGACGGCGTTGTTGGCGGCGGCGTAGCTGCAGCTTTTCGCCAAGTACCAGGGGACGGGGCTGGGGTAGCGGGCATCGGCGTAGTCCGGGCCGGCCTGGCCGTAGACGCTGGCGGTGTAGAGGCCAACCATGGCAACGGACATGACGAGGCCAAAGATGGGGAAGAAGACGTGCATGATGAGCGCGATCATCTTGGCGAGGAGGACGAATAGGGACAAGACCGAGATGGCCACATTGAGGTCGGTGAGGCTACAACTGTTAGGGAAGGACACATCGGGGGAGGGCAGGAGAGAATGTATGGGCAGGACAGGTCGACATACGCTTGAGACCACACAAACGGTATGGTGGGCAGGGGCTGGTGGTTCGCATAGGCGTAGAGAATCATGTTGGGGTTGGAGTTGAAGCGGTTGTTGTAGCCAATCTGCCACATCAGCGTGCGGTATGTGTTGGGTTGGGCGAGGCCGAACAGAACCAGCAGGGCGACAATCGTGGCAATTTCCGGGACCATGGTGCAGTAGTAGATCTTCCGGGAGCGCCATGGCCGGCGGAGGAGGTGGTAGGCCATCTTGCCTGTGTGTGTGTGTCGTGCAAATCCTCGGTTTATTTTACTTGTCGTCGATGTTGTCGACGTCGGTGTCAATCGTGTGGTCCAGAAGCGCTGAAGACCAGGTTGTCGTCGGATGGCTCGTTATGCCGTTGATTTGGTGTCGGCGTGCCTGCAGAGGTAGATAATACCAACGCGAGGCGAGAGGGACACGAAAAGGGCGTCTTGTGTCTTCTGTCCAGCAGTGTCGACAAGCCTAAGGAGATAGAAGAGGCCAGCAACCGAGTGCAAGTTGAAAATACAACAACGATCACGAAAAGACAAAAAGATCACGACAATCGAGAAAGAAAGAGAAGAAGGAAGGGCAAGAGGAGGGAACAAAGGGTCACGGATAAGAGGGAAAGGAGGACGCTTTCAGTTTTAATTGTTTCCCGCCTTCCCGCCCACGGCCGTCACAGCTGCTCTTTCCCATATTCCATCCCCCCTCACACCAATCCTGGATCCCTCCTTCCGTCTCTTGCGTTGCCTCGTGGTTATCCTTCTTGGCGCCCGCTCTTTCCCATCCAACGTACGACGAACTGCGCTCTGGTTCGCTCTTTTGCTGTGTGCGCACACAGAGCACCACCAGAGCGCCTCTCGTCGCACACTCGATCTTGTTTCCTCATGCTGCGTACGTCGTATTCCCCAGCGGTTAACCGCTCTGCCCACACCTGCTCGCCCTTTTGTGTACTCCGTATTTCACCATTTGCAGGGCGGGAAAGAGAGAGGGCGACAAGGGCAAGAGAGGGGATCAAAGAGGAAGAGAAACGGGCGAATTGGGCAAGAGCACTCAACGGCTGCAGGGCGTCCAGCGAATCATGTTCAGGGCCCGAGTGTCCCCCCAATGTCAACCCCCAGGAAAGAAGCAACGATGTGCAATGTGCCAGCCAATCAGGGTGCGCACCTGCCGTCTTCATCACATCACGGACATGCAGGGGAGGTGCGAACCACACAGCGCAGGGCAAAGGCACAAAGAATGGGGCCAAAGAGCAACAGTCGAGGCAGTTAAGCGCCGGGAAGACAGGGCGGGCGATTCGCTGGTGGTGGGGGAGAAGAAGAAGAGTGGGCTGGGTTTGGTGGACTGCCGGGAGGGAAGGTGCGCCCGTGTGGTTGATTCTGCAGATTTGCAGGTCGAGCGGGCCAATCACAGCGCCAGCCGCCCGCCAGCGACAGGGGTGTTGTGCAGAGGAGGGTGGGCAGAGGAAGAAGGTTTTGGTGTTAGGGAAAGACACAAAGGCCAGGAAGCAAAAAAGCGTGCCCAAAGAGATCGAGGCACACTTTTGATCGCACGTTGAATAGCAGGACCAGGTAGACCACTAACAAGAAACGGGAAACACGGCCCACGGCGAGATGACATCCATGTGCACGAACTTTACGGCAAGGGACGTGGTCTCCGTTGAAGAGTGAAACGACTGCTTCTCACGTGAACAGAGTAAAGCCTGCTTCCTTCGCATTTACTACTCCCTTTCTCCTTGTGTTTCTCGTCCATCGCACAAGGGATATAAATATAATATGAGCGTCAGCCCAGGTACGCACTAATTCCGTTGCGCGCAGATTGAGGCCGTCGAGAGCGTATTCTTGCGCACAGCACAACGCAGTGAGAAGCGGCGGGCTGTGTGCTTTTTTTGGCTGAGATGCCGTCTCCTGTGCGCTCGTTCCACCACCGATTGCTGTGCGTATTGTCCGCCCACTTGCCATGTGGGGCTTGATCGGCGTGAGTACGAAACAATGAGAGGTTGGGAAAGATATGCTCCGCTAAGAGAAACTGCCCGAAAAGGTGTAAATAGTTCAATAGGGAGAGGGTCGTTGGGCATGAGGATGTCTTGAAATTGAAAAAGTGCTGCGATGAGAAGTAAAAGGAGATGTGAATTATGGGTTGTGGGATGGGATGCTGACGGGGTTTTGCTCATTTTGAGCAAAATCCGGTGTCACCACAACAGGACAGAGACAAAAAAGCACATATTAAACGTGTGACGAGAGGGGTTGGGAGTGACATGGAGGGACAGAGGATGAAAAAGAGGAGGAACATGCAGAAATGAAGAAACGAGGTGGAAACAGCAGAACCAACGCCACAACACGCTCCGGACCGTCCAGCTTGATATCACCGGTCCGTGTGCCAAGGCCGGGCAAGGCCGAGTCTATCATCCAGGAACCGGATGTCTCTTGCCAAGGATAGACAGGCCTCGTCAATCAGGTCCCGTCAATCAGGTCCCTCAATCAGATCCCGAGACAGAGCCCATCCCCATCCGAGGCCAGCAATCGGCCGGCAGTCGGTTATTGAGGGGAGACTTGATGTGGTCACTTTAGACTCTGGAGAGCCATCTAGGCGTCAGTTCCGGGGCGAAAGGACGAAAGGACAAAGAGTCTAGCCCAGGGCCAAAGGCTTGCAGAGGGGTAGGGCAGTTGTCGAAGGAGGGACGGCGTCTTCAACAGACTTATTATCTTTCCAAGCCGAGAGCCTCGTGGTGGGAGCTTTGCCACTGCCGATTGCATTCGCACTCACCCAAGCACGGCGATCGCCCAATCGTTCAAACGGGCGAAAAAGACGTTTCGACGTCGAGAGAAATCCAACGGCCACTCGCGAGAGACCGGTCCAGAAGGCTGTCTTAAAAGCTGTCTAGAAGGCTGTCTGGAAGGGCTTCAGGGATCGGGGGGCGGGGGGTGGTTGCCATATTGGGCTGCGACGAGGGAAGTCTTTAAAAAAGTCCTCTTCTTTACGCCATCCCAATTTTCTCTCGTCTTTCCTGTCGTCTTTTTCTCTTGCCTTTTTTCTTCTTCTTGCTTCTCTACACCCAACGGGCACATCGATCGAGAGTTTGGCGTGGCCATCTCGAAAAATCCAGGGGCATGGGGCCGTCCTTCTCAGAACGCTGATCGGCCAGCGCAAACCCGCAAAAACAACCGTTTGTCGGGCCCTTCCACTGCCTTTTGAGCTTCCTTACGCCGTACTAGGGTTATCCATGTCAAAATACGACTTACGGGAGTAAACGGTGGCGACTCAGGGAAAAGCCTGGCCAGGACCGGCCTTGAACATGGCGAGTCAGAGGAGCTCTCGAGAGCGGGAATGTGTGTCGTGCAGGCAAATCGGCGATGGGTCTTTTCTTGCACTCTGTTTTGTCTCCTTCTCACTTTGCTTCTTCGCCTAGCTCCCCTTTTTCTTCGGATCGTCGATCTCTTTCTTCTCTTTTCGTCTTGTGTGTCTCTTTCTGTCTCTAGCACGCACTGGGTGCTTCCGACCAGGTCCAAGTGGGCTCTTTTCCCCAAGAAAAAGCAAAAAGCGACCACGAAAAAAAAGCTTGCACAGCTCTGCGAGGCTCCATCGCAGAGTGGGAACATGCTTGCTACCGACCTCTAGTGTCACGATAGTCTTTATTTTTCTTCCCCATTCGACACTCTACGACGTATGTTGTCTTCCTACGGAGTAGGCCTGGCTTGGCCAGACCGGTGTCCGGGGCGGCGAGTTTGCCGGTCCTGACTCTGATTAGTGCAGCACCCGCCCTCTTGCCCACCTCTGCTCCTTCCTTTCCTGCGACCATCCTCTTAATGTGGGTTCTCGCGCTGTTTCGGAGTATGTAAATCCCCGTAGAGCCCGATGACAGGTAGTTGAACACGCCTACAACGCCGTCGTAAAGAATTAGATAGAGACAACCTCAGGGACCTAGAAAGAGCCTGAAGAATGGCCCCAGGAAAGAAAGAAGAAGAAAAAAGAGACCCGCAGGGTTCTCGATCATGAACCGTCCCGTCCGATCGCACCACTTTGGCCACTTGCTGACTGGATCGAGCGGACGAAGAGAAAAGAAAACAATGGCCAAGGCTGCGATTACAGGAAGCATTCTTTCGCTTATGATAATGGCTTTCTTCCTTGTCAACCCGCGGCTCTGTTTCGTGACATTTCCTGGCATTTTCCCGGCCGTTCCTTTTTTACCTGCCTTGCTCCCAAATGTCACTCCAGCCTTGTTCCGTCAGAAGAAAAAAAGGGCATATTGGTGTTGGGAAAAAGTAGTTTAGGCGCAAAAAATGGCGGGCAAAAACAAGGCATGTAATCCGTACTCCGTATTAAGTACGAACTACTGCAAATACAAGGAATTTGGAGCGGGACGCCGCAGCAGCGAGGCCGAGCGAGAAAAGCCCAGGTCGTTAGGCAAAAGGTGGGTGGGACAAGGGCATGGGGTTCCTCGCGGTCTAGACCGGATCTACGCCACGCCTGGCCCTTGTTCGGCCGTTTGTAACTTTACAAGCAGGGCGGACGAAGCGGGAAAACAGCGGTGGCTCGGGTGGTTTGTTGCACAGAAAAAGATTTGCGGTGCAGAGTTTGTGTGTTAGTGGGCGGTTTGGTGTGCAGTGATTGGCTGTAAGAAGCTCATCGAGATTTGGCCTGCCATCGTCAGTGCTGGCGGTAAGATACGTCGTCCTTGTAAGATACTTGTACCTATCAATTCGACACTTGAAGATGAAAGGTCAATGGCAACAACAGCAACAGCAACGCTATCCAAGTCCGCGTTCTTTGAGCCCTCCGGCATGTGCTCCCTTGATGATGAGAGGCTGACAGTGGACAGTGAACGAAAAGGAAAAGGAAAAGTTGAGAAAAGATGAAGCAAAGCTGTGCTGAGAGTGACCTTTAAGGGCTCCTTGGCTCCTTGGCTACTTCCTGCCTTATGAATGCTAGGCTAACGAGCCTGTCTGACTAGGCCTCTGTTGGCGCTAGGTCGGAGATCAACAAAGGCCCTCTACGGCCGTCTCAAAGCCAGTTTCTCTTACTACGAGATCTGTACGGCGTCACAGAGCATTCGCTCACGTCGTGGTCGTGGTCCCTTCAAGCAGCTCGGATGCAACGTGCAATATACAGAGACCTCTTGACGACCCTCTTTGCCTCTGACCCTCTGACCCTGGGGCAGGAATGGCGTTGTTCCCGTCTCAAACGGCAGGTGCTCACTTGCGCCAGCAAGCCTGCAGAGACATCGGCGTGGCTGGCCTGGCCTAGGCAGGAGAGACAGGCTCACAAGCTCGACAGGATCTCCGTGGATCCCCTGTTGTTCTGCTGAGCACTGCACCGCACAAGTACTTGTACGCGCACGGCGTGCATGCCTCTTCCCGACATTGCCGGAGCTCACGTTCGCCGACTGTGGGTCCAGACCGCCCCACAAGTAGGGTCGCTCTTGCTGTCAGGCCCCAGCGTCGGCAGAGAAGGGGTGAAAACATCAAAGAAGTAAAACAATGCTCGGCGATGCTTTTT
Organism: Sporothrix dimorphospora; assembly: GCA_021397985.1. Lineage (NCBI taxonomy): Eukaryota > Fungi > Ascomycota > Sordariomycetes > Ophiostomatales > Ophiostomataceae > Sporothrix > Sporothrix dimorphospora. The sequence goes on from WOUA01000027.1 coordinate 166,856, forward strand.
GATATCTTACGTCTTCCCACCGTCCTTCACATGTTGGATTCTTTATCGACTACTCATGCGTCTGGTCACAACGGCTGCCCACAGCAGCAATTACCGAACTGGCGGATGGACGATAGACGCCCCCCACCGCCCCTTAGGCCAGGCCCGCCAGGCCCAGACTGTTCTACTGACATTCCTCAGCCCCGTTTGTGATTCTCTTGCTTTTCGTCTGTCTTTTTTTCTTCTCTTTTTTGTCTTTTCTTCTGAAGAACTGTCGTCTCTGCAATCGCTTTTCCTCGTATGTCGTACTCCGTATCGTACTCGCGCCTGCCAAGACACGAAAAGCACCGTCGGCACCCAACACAGACAAAAAGTAAGATGCTGCAACATAATACCCCTGTGGTTTCTCACGGAGCTTCTCCCGCGCGTGGTCTGTGGTCTGTGTTCTGGCCAGACCTGTCTAGACTCTAGCCTTCCCCATTTGTCTATCTGTCTCTCTTCTTACAGAGAACACTCGCTCTCTTTACCTTGTCGTTCTCGCTTTTGCCCTTCGCCTTTATGGCTCGTTCCTGAATTCCGCGCGTTCGGCACCGATGTCTTTTCACCAGATCGGCCGGCGAGCTGACTGGAAAAGAAGGAGAGAAAAACAAAAAGACAGACAGGAAAAATCAAATCGATTGTCTGCCCCTGCATGCCTGTCCGGCTACGTCGTATTTTGGCTGCAGTGTGTTTCCGTACCGGAGCATGTGGTACGGGATTGCGGAGCAAGGACGCGAGTACACCGGCCACACACAGCAATAAGCAGAAAGCAAGAAGCAAGAAGTAAGAAGCAAGTAGCAAGAAGCAAGAAGCAAGCCAGTTAAATAAAAGGACGGGAGGGCAAAGGGGTGCAAAAGGAAGAGCAGAAGGCAGAAAATGAGAACCAAACAATAAGGAGACGGGCAATAAAGATTATTAACCTCCCAAAAAACCCCAAAAAGAGCAAAAGGAAGAAAGGAAAGAGCGGCCAAGACTTACAGTTGGGATTTCGAAGGGCCCAGACCGTTTCCCCCCTTCCTTCTGAAAAGCCACAGAAACAAATCTGGCTCGCTGCAATCCGCTGCAATCCGCCGCACGCAAGAGCCGGAGCGAAAGCCCCCCTCGAACCTGACTTAGCTCGGGTTCCGTTTCGATTGTCGTCTTCGTCTGCTCGCAAGCTCTTTTTTTCTTTGGCGACCTTTGGGCTTGCCTCGTCGCTGCTTCGTTTTTCTGTGTCTCGCACTGGAGGCGTTTTATTGGTTTTGCTTCGGATCGCAGCCCGCTCTTTCCTCTTTCATTCTCCCTCCTTCCTCTTTCACCACCTTCTCCTTCCTCAGATACACATGTCCGGTCACGCTCCCAACGTAAGATAGATAATTACTCTCTCGACTCTGTAAGATACGTGCTCTCGAGCTCTTTCCCCTTCTCGCCATCTGCCCAGCTCACCCATCTGCGCCTTCCCGTTTTCGAAGCCCGAGCCCCTTCCAAGCAAGCTCTAATTATCCTTTGAGCTCTCTGCTTGTCCCTCCCTTGGTCCTTCCCTTCGGGGGCTAGCTACCACCGGCGCCATTGTTTTCTTTTCTTCTTCAGTACACCCGTACCAGGCTCCAGGTATCTTGTAGCTGGTAATTACGTATTAGTTGTTGCCCCTCGCTCTTTCCTCTCCGCTGCATCTCCGTCCCTTCTGTTTCCCTCGACTACGGAGGACTCCTGCACTCTACGGTGTACTAATTACTCGTACGCCCTCATCCCAATCTCGCCGTGGGGCTAGCCTCCTTCCCCCACATTTGCCTCTAGGAGCCTGGGCCAGACCAGCCCATGAGTCCGCCGTTACATGCTTCCTTCTCGCCTACCGCTCCTGCCCGCTTGCCTCGCCCGGGTCTCTCATAAACAACTGCACCCTTGTCTTCCTCTCCCAAATCACGAATGTTTTTTGTGGTTTTGTTGTGTTTGGTGTTTATCTCACGTTTATTTCCGTTCTCCGTCTTCCTCGATCCAGCATTCACCATCATTGCTCTACGTCCTTGCCTCATCACACCAAGCAACTGTACTCTGCCCTACTCCGCACGACCATCACTGACGATCTCAACATATCGATCTTTAATTTTTGGCTTCAACCTCGTCCAACAGCCTCGACAGCTAACAGCAGACTTTTCAGCCGTCTCCAGTCCCTGGTGTTCTCTCTGTTTCTAGCAGAATAAAAAAAACCTGGAAGAATCAGACTCATCCTCCAATGTCGGGTCCCCGGTCCCTGCTTTGAGCCGTTCTTTGCTGGGGGGTCACTATCTGCTCCTTTGCAGTCTTTTCACGGCCTTCTCTTTTTTGTTTTCTCGACATCCAGCATTTTTTGCACTTCCACCGGGCCATTGAAACCAGAGACACGCTCGGGCTCTCCATCTACTATCAGCTAGCCGAATTTCTTCAGTCCTCGCCCCAGCCGCATTGGCCACAACGGCTTTTGCACGTTCTTGATGCCTGTGGATAACGATATCACCGCCGGCCGTCCTTTTGAACACTCGCGCTCCTCCAGCACTTCCGTCACAAGGCCGCCATCCGTCGCTACATCGGTCAAGGAGCATCTTCGTCTAAGCCGCGCAGCCGCCGCCGCCATCCCGACGCACACCCCCTCCATCACCTCCCCGACTGACCACCCGTCATCGCCCACCTCGACATCGTCCTCGCTCTTCTCGTCCGTGCCCAGTCTCTCGTCCGTCTCGACCACCTACCAGCCGGGCCCCGCGTGGATTGCCTCCGAAATCAGCCGGGATGTGCTAGCACCCCCCCACGAGCTCCCAGGTTACGCGGTAGTTGCTGGCGCGGCGGATCATTCCGCAAGAGACGGGGCTTGTGGCGACGGAGGTGTATCTGGAGGGCTCGCCAACGCCGACACCCCCCGGGCCGGTAACCCGCCTTCGCACTCCTCGTACCCGCACCCCTCTTCCTTCCTCCAGCCAAACGGGTTTCCGTTACCCAACCAATCTCGTTTGGCAGCATCACCACCTCTCGCCCGGCCTCCTTTCCACCGCACCACCGCTCTTATACCCGACCAGCGAGCGCCTCCCCTGTCAAGAATCATCAAGCCTTCCGACTTCGATCGGACCAACAACAACAATCCCGACTTGGACGAACAAGACGACGGCTTCTTAACGCCAGGCGCCTTTCTCACACCAGTCGCCATGATCGGCGGCCTACGGGATGAGCACGAGCACGAGATCGTTAGAAAACAGTATCTCCCAAGGGGCAGCGTAGCCAAGGGCGCCATGGAGGATGCCGACTCCACATCGTCCCAGCCGAGCAGCCCCGAAGCTTCGGCCTCGGGCGCTCCCCAACCGGCGCTGTCCCTGTCCCAAAACGCCGATCTCATCGAGCTGCTCAACCAAGACGACCGGCCGACGTTCCTCGTTGATGCCAGCTCCACAGACAGTGAGCAGCCGAACGAGCCGTGGAAGGCCTTTTTTGCAAACACCGCCCTCCAGGCGTTACCGTCCGTCCTGGCCAAACTCTCCAGCGCCGACCAAGACACAACTGTTTCCAACAAAGACGACACCCTCACGCAGTTCAAGGCCTGGGTGCTGAACGTGACAACAGAGTCCGCTTCGAAACAGGACCCTGTTGCATTCGCTGGCTGGCGGTGGTCTGCATCCACACTCCGGCGGCGCTTCCGTGTCATTCGGGGCGTCGGTATCTACAGTACAGTTCCGCCTTCACCACCATCACCACCACCAGCAGACGATGCCATTCTCGCTACAGCCACCAGCGAGCATGGTCTACTAGCGAAAACCCCTCTACAGGCCCATGCCATCGCTACTGCTGTATTGATTGGCGACGACGACGATATCAATGCCGCCACCCCAGCGGCCATCGACCTCGGTGCCAGCCTGATATCCATCCCGCCCGTCGAAGACGCCAAACCATCATTTGATTGGACGCGCATTGCTGTGTCCGACGACATGCCGGCGCACATCCGCTTTGTGAGATCGGTCGATTGGGCCGCTACACCTCTAGGCCCGATTGCACGCTGGTCCAGCGACCTCCGTACCATGGCCAACCTCGTCATGGGCAGCCCGCACCCGGCTGCTATGTACTGGGGCCCTCAGTACACGGCCATTTACAACGAGGCGTATACCTTGCTTGCCGGCCAAAAACACCCCCAGCTGATGGGCTCGTCCTATACCAAAAGCTGGGCCGAGATCTGGGACGCCATGGAGCCGATTTTCCACAGTGCTTGGAATGCTGGCCAGGCTGTTCTGAAACAGGATAACCGCCTGTTCATCCAGCGCCACGGCTTCCTCGAGGAGACGTTTTTCAACTGGTCGCTCGTGCCCCTGGTTGGCAGCGACGGCTCAGTCGTCGCTCTGTACAACCCTGCCTTTGAAAACACCCGCCGGAAGGTCAACGAACGGCGGATGCTGACCCTGAACGAGGTGGGCGAAAAGACCGCCACGGCGCAAGCCATCCCCGACTTCTGGCAAGCAGCCCGCGAAGGACTTGAATACAACGAGTACGATGTACCTTTCGCCCTCATCTACTCCGTCGTCGGCAACAACAACAGCAACGACGATGACGAGAGCGATGTGTCGTCGGTCATGTCGAGCACACTACTAAACCCACCTCAGGTCGTGCTGGAGGGCTCGCTCGGCGTGCCATATGATCACCCGGCCGCAGTGCGTTCGTTGGATCTTCGTACAAGCGACGAAGGCTTTGCGCCGTACATGCGGCAGGCCATGTTGGCATCCACCACCGGCATGCCATCCCCCGCTCTTTCTCCGGTTGTTTTGTCCGTCGAGAACGGTACGCTTCCCACCGAGCTCCTGGCTGGACTGGAGGGCGAGCGCGGCTTTGGCGACCCCTGTCGCACCGTCGTCGTCTTCCCCGTGCAGCACCCCAGTGTCACGTCAGATTCAACTACCTCCTCCTTTTCCATTTCCGGATTCATCGTCATGGGCACGAACCCAAGACGGCCCTACAACCGGGACTACCGCCTGTTTGTGCACCTTTTGGCACGACAGCTGACGACATCGTTGGCCTCGGTGGTGCTGTATGAAGAGGAGGTGCGCCGCAGTCAGCGGGCGGCACGCAGGGCGGCACAGGACCGCCAGGAACTCTCACAGCAGCTCCAAATTCGCACCCAGCAGGCCGTCGACAGCGAGAACCGGTTCATGCGCATGGCCGAATTTACCCCTGTCGGCATGTTCGTCACCGACGGTACCGGCCGGATCACGTACTGTAACGACATGTGGTGGGAGATCTCCCGCCACCCGCGGCAGAATGTGGTCGCGCCACCACCGTCTACCTCTCTGACGCCTGTCCAGGTCCCTGCACCTCTCAGTGACGACGCCTCTTCCGTTTGGGGCACTTGGATGGACAGCGTGCAGGATGAGGACCAGCCCGAGCTCGCCGTGGTCTGGAACCGGCTTGTCAACGACAAAGTGGTTGTCACGCACGAGTTCCGATTCAAGAAGAACACGACCATTCAAAACGAGGGCGCCGAGCCCATGGAGACAACCACCTGGGTTCTGCTGCGGGCATACCCCGAAAAGGATGACAGCGGCAATCTCAAGGGCATCTTCGGCTGTATTACCGACATTTCTCAGCAGAAGCTCGCAGAGGAGTTTCAGATCCAGCTTCGCAAGGAAGCCGTAGAGCACAAGCGTCAACAGGAGAACTTCATTGATATCACCAGCCACGAAATGCGGAACCCTCTGAGTGCAATCCTGCAGACGGTCGACGAGATCACGAGCACCATCACCGAACTTCGGAACCAGGTCGCTAACGGGAACACGGCCGACTACAACCGCGCCTTTGACAACATCCAAGAAGCCAGCAGCACCATAACGCTCTGCACCAATCACCAAAAGCGGATTGTCGACGACGTTCTCACGCTGTCCAAGCTCGACTCCCGCCTGCTGCCTGTGACACCGGTGGACGTGCAGCCTGTCATGGTGGTCCGCGGCACACTGAAGATGTTTGAAGCTGAACTCTTGGCCCACGATATTAACTGCACCTTCCGCGTCCAGCCTTCGTACCAGGACCTTGTCGGCGTTGGCAACTGGCTGAGGCTGGATCCGTCGCGGCTGAACCAGGTACTCATCAACCTGCTGACCAACGCGATCAAGTTCACGCAATCCTGCGCCGAGCGGTCCATTGTCATCTCCCTCGGTGCATCCGAAGGCCACTGTGATCCTGCCGACAATGATGTCGCAAGCTCCATCACCGAGCTGTCCTACTTGCCTAGCCGGCAGGACACCCCCGAGCTTGCCGATGGGGCAGACTGGGGTGAAGGCCAATTGATCAACCTCCACATCGCCGTGTCGGACACGGGCAAGGGTCTGCAGGAAGACGAAAAAAACGAGCTGTTTCAGCACTTCTCGCAGACATCGCCGCGGACGCATGTCACGTATGGCGGTTCCGGGCTTGGCCTCTACATCTCCCGCAATCTCACAGAGTTGCAGGGTGGCCAGATCGGTGTGGCATCCAAAAAGGATGTAGGCAGCACGTTTTCTTTCTTTATCAAGTCTCGGAAGGTCGCCTCTACCCCGACCGGCGTTCAGCCTGGTGCATCGAATATTTCCTCGATCATCACCGAGTCCCAGTCCCCGACGCGCTCTTCTGCCGTCATTGCGTACGCCTCCAGTGGCCTCAAGGATGGCTCGGGCAACTGCACCTGCAGCACAACGATAGCTTCGACGGCGACCGTCCTACCCCAGATCCCATCACCCCCTCTGATGATCGAGTCTCCACTGCTGCCTTCGACATCAAACGAATCGAGCTCGTGCCAAAGGTATTCCAAGGAGGTCGCCACGTTTGCCCCCAACCCGATCATTAGCAACGCCGCCTCGGACCCTTTCAAACGTGCCACCAACAATAGCATCAGCGCCTGGGGCGACTTGCCAACGCTGGACGTGCTCATCGTTGAGGACAATATTGTCAACCAACGTGTGTTGCAGCGACAGCTCGACAAATGTGGCAACCGGACAATGGTGGCCAACCATGGCGGTGAGGCGTTGGAAATCCTGCTCCAGGCTGCCTCGTATGGGAAGGCGAAGCCGGATGATGACCGTGCCGCAGAAAACGAACCCACCTCCAGTGTCAAGGTGCCTCTCGAAGCAGCAAGCAACCAATCCACCTTCGCTCCTACTAGCACCACCATGGTACGGTCGTCCTCCTCGTCTGGCCTTCAGCCGCTTGGATCGTACGTCTCGATCGTCTTGCTAGATCTGGAAATGCCCGTCATGGACGGCATGACCTGTGCTCGGGCCATCCGTGCTCTAGAACGGAGCGGCACGCTCCCGGGCCATGTTCCCGTTATTGCGGTCACGGCCTACGCACGGCCAGAGCAGATCGAGGCAGCCCTGGCGGCCGGAATTGACGACGTTATCTCCAAGCCCTTCCGCCTGGCACAGCTAACGCCCAAGATCCAGGAGCTGGTGGCCAAGTACCCCGTTGCTCAAGGTCCGTCACCGGATGCAACTTGAAAGATGAATGGCGTCAGCCCTTTCTTCTTATTTTGTATTTCCACCTATCAAACTCTCCACCTTTTTTCCCTTTTTTCCTCCCTTTTTACTCTCTTCCCATACACGGTATATAATGCACGGCGCCATGGTACTAGACATCTAGACATGATGCTATTTTACGGATTTCTATCTCGGAGGAGTACGGGGCTTCTCTCCTTGTTTCATTTTTTATTTCAGGCAGCGAGCGAAGCGAGTGATTTGACGCTACAGCAGCGCTACTGGGCATACACGAGATGGTCAACGAACGGTGTTTTTCTTTTCTCTTATTTACGTCTATTTTCCTTCGGGGTCCTATTTCTATTCACGGATGGAGTATGGCGGGGCGAGGACGGGGCGATGACGGGGCGAATCTAGATTGATCTAAAAAATGGAGGGATGGGCTGCGATGATTTATCAGAGAACAGGAGCTTCTTTGCTGCTCTATGCCTCTACTCGGGGCAGTATAATATACGGGCCTCGCACAGAGTTTTAATTTTAATTTTATTCTTATGTTTATGGCTAGCCAAGATACTATGGATAGTATTTTTATTTGGTCGAAAGCAGATTAGAAAATTAGAAAGCAGCAAGCAAAAGCATAAAAACTTATTAAAATACCTAAACCGTAATTAATATGCGTGTGAGTATTTATATTTATCAGATAATTATTGAGAAAGAAAAAAGGGCGCAAGAAACTAGGAGAGTTACACCATACCACTATTACTTATGAGCAAACGCCGTGCGCATACTCTCTGCATCGCCACCTGTTCCCATCAGTGACATGGGTACCAACTCTGATATCACCCGCCAAGCCAACAGTTGGTAGTTGCACAGTTTGTTTGATAATAAACCTGACATAACTATTTGGGGCCTGATGGGAATGAAACGATCGCCGGGTATTACAAATTGGAAGACGCACAAAACGCAGGTAGAACTCGGCAAGTTGCAGACAAAAGTCATGGCGATACAGAGCACGACGGCTCAGAAAACGACACAGAGAAGACAGCAGAGACCAATGTGAGGCAAGAGTATGCGATAGCAGAAAGCAGTAGATGAATTATTATAGGTAATGGTATGTATAGAGTGTGTATGCATGCGTATACTGTTTTTTTTGTAGTTTATAAGTGGTTGTTTTTTCCGACGCAGGGTGGTTAAAAAGAAAGAAAAAGAAAGAAAAAAGCAAATCGAAAAGGAAAGGCAATGGCAACGAATCGATCTAGATTACACCAGGTCTGTCTGTCCCACTGCTAAGCAGGAGGGAGAGACAGAGCCAAGTGGTGTCCAGAGCGTTCTTTAAAACAGGGTATCTTAAATGCAGAAACCGAACAACCCGAAACAAACGGCGAACAATGGGTATTAGATGCTTTAGGGCCGCCTCCCTTTTTTGATGGTTGTCGTAATTAATATCTTCGATCGAAGGATGGGGGAAGGCGCGAGACAAAAAAAGTTGCAAAACAACGAGTGTAGCCGTAAAATCATCAAATTGACTCATCACCGCCGATTGAACAGCGAACCTGTACGCGCATTCTATGCGGTGGCAGCGACAATGGGGGCGGTGGCGATGGCCTTGGGGACATCAGCGGCAGCCTCCTCAACGGCAGGGGCGGGGGCAGCAGCCTCAGCCTCGGCGGGAACAGCAGCAGCAGGCTCCTCAACAGCGGCCTCGGCCTCAGCAGGCTTGTCCTCGGCAACGGCAGCAGCGGCCTCCTCAGTCTTGGCGGGGCCAGGGGACTTGTCCTTGCGGCCCAGGCGGACGGTGTTGCGGAGACGAGAGAAGCCCGACGACTTCTTCTCGCCCTCATCGTCCGACTTCTCCTTCTTACCACCGAAGTTGAAGGGCAGCGACGACTTGCGCTTGTCGCTCTTGACGTCCTTCTTCTCGCCGTTGGTGGCGGCAGTAGCAACCTCAGGGGCGGCCTCGGCGGCAGGAGCGTCGGCAGCGGGGGCAACCTCAGCGGAGAGGGGCTCGGTGGCCTCGACAGCCGGGATCACGGGGGCGGTCTCAGAGACGGCAGCAGGCTCAGCCGGGACATCCTTGGCAGGGGGAGCCGGGGCAGCCTCAGCCTCAACCTTCTTCTTGGAGAAGCCCAGGTTGCCGAAGATGCTGGGGGTTGTTAGTATATTGCATATAATGGATAAAACGAAGGGGTGCAAAGAATTAAAAAAACGTACCTGCCACGCTTGGTAGCAGGAGGGGTCTTGACCTCCGGGGCGACAACGGCAGGGACCTCAGCGGCCGGCTCAGCGGCGGCCTCAGCCTCAGCAGCAGGAGCCTCAACAGCGGGGGCGGCCTCAACGGCGGGAGCCTCAACAGCAGCCTCCTCAGCGGCGGCAGCAGGAGCAGCCTCGGCCTCCTTGGGGGCCTCAGCCTCAGCGACGGCCTCCTTCTTCTCCTCCTTCTTGCCGCCAATCAGGCTGCCGAAGATGGAAGTGCGCTTGCGGGAAGCAGAGCGGCGCTTGGGCTCCTCCTTAGCAGCCTCCTTGGCAACCTCCTTGGGGGCTTCCTCCTTCGGGGCCTCCTCAGCGGGAGCAGCGACGGCAGCGGCGACAACAGGCTCCTCGGCGGCGGGCTCAGCAGCCTTGGGGGCCTCTTCGGCCTTGGGAGCCTCCTTCTTAACAGGCTTCAGCGAAGCCAGGGTGCTCTTGTAGGTCTCGCTCTCCGTGACGGTGGCAGCGAGCTCCTTAGCCTCGGCGATCTTGGCCTTGATCTGGGCAACCCAGTTGTCGCGGTCGGCAGCAGTGGGGGCCTTGAAGACGTGCTTGTGGCCCTTGGAGGTGAGCTGGAACTTGTTGGCGCCCTCGGTGGTGGGCTCAGAGGCATCGGCCTAAGCGGGAAAAAAGACATTGTCAGAATTCGCTAAATGTTTGCAGCTATGCCGATGATATCAAAAGTACATACCAGGTGGATGACACCGTGGGGCTTCTCGCCCTGCTTCTCGCCGTAGAAAAGGAGACCCTTGCCGGTCTCAGAGGCCCACGAGACGACGTGGTGGGCGGTCTCGGAAACCTTCTCAGACTTGACATAGGCAGCCAGGTCCTTGGGGGTCACAGCCTCCTTGGGGAACCAGAAGAACTTCTTGGTGTACAGGAAGCTCTTGGGGAAACCGGAGCCCTTGGCCTCCAGAATACCCTCCTCGATGGGCTCGGCCGCCTTCTTGGGCTCCTCAACGGCAGCCGGGGCCTCAGCGGCAGGCTCAGCAGCCGCCTCGGCAGCGGGAGCCTCGACAACAGCCGGCTCAGCGGCGGCAGCCTCAGCGACAGGGGCCTCAACAACGGCAGGGGCCTCGGCGACAGCCTCGGCGGCGGGAGCCTCAACGGCGGGGACCTCAACGGGCTTCTGCTCTTCGGCCATTGCGACGGTTGTGGTGTTGGAAAGATTGGTGGTAGTAAAACGGTTGTTGTTTTGGATGAGAAGCTTTACGGAAAGCTTTTCGCGGTTTTTTTTTTTTTGCGGAGATTTGTGTTCTTTTCTTTGTGACAGAAGTCAACTGGGTATCTTGGAGATTAGGGGGTATCGAAGGGTATCTTAAGAAAAGAAAAAAGAAATACAAGACTATAATAAAATAGGGGTATCACAAGAGAAAACGGAAAGAAAAAGAAAAGGGAGTATTAGTGGAGGGCGTGGTGCGTTGAACTGGTCAAGCTGGGTATTGTGTGTGAGGTCAAAAGAAAAAAGGGTGAGGAGAGGAAAGGAGAGAGGAAAAAAAGAGGAAGAGAAGGGAAGAAAAGGGAAGAAAAGCAGATTCATGAAGAAAAGGAAGGAAGGGTTATTTTAAAAGAACAGGAAGGAGCAACGGAGGGCAAGAGCAGAGCAGGGACCCAGGGCCAAGGGGGGAAGGGACCACCACGCAGGAGAGACAGAAAGTGGTCTGGGTGGAGGAAGATCGCACGAAGTACTTTGTACACTTACACCTGATTGGCCGGACAGCATGAAGGTCGAATAAGGATGGGGCACTTGGACCGCCTTTGATAGATGCTCTGTGGGTTTGAAAGGGTATGAGAGGGGGTGAGCAAGGAGGGAAGGAGGGATGGAGGGAGAAAGGCGTTGGATGGCGAATGAGCAACGCCCAGGGCAAGAGCAACCAACGAGCAGCACGAGCAGCACGAGCACCAACGAGCAGCACGAGCAGCACGAGCAGACAGGAAAGGCACAGGACAAGGCAGCATTCCATTCCTTGCCTGTCGCGTGGTGGGTTTCGTGGAGCTTGCCCGATTCTGCAAATTAGGCTTGTCGTAGGATACTCGTCCGTATCTCCAGCCCTGGGCGGTTCCTCCTTTGCACGATACGATACGCGGCTCTGGTCTGTTCCTGCCTCGTCGGCTTCCCTTTTGCCTCTTCGTGCCCGCTCCTGCCCTGGCACGGTTGATTGCTTTTGATTGCTCTCGCCCTCCCTGGGCCCCATCGGTTCTCGTTTGCGGAAGTTTGCCATCTCGGTTCCTGCCCTCGCTGGCCTCGCATCCCCTATTCGGGCCTCCACAGGTGTCTGGCTCCTGCTTCACGCTGGGACGCTGTTGCTGGGGTGCGCCCTGTCTCTGGCCTGTTAGTGCAGTTGTGCGAGAGGCGGTGTCTGCCCCTTTTCGAACAGGAGTTTTATTTGCTTATTTTGGTGTATTTTTTGGTTGTATTTTTTCCTGATATTTTGTCTGGTTTGGGGCCTGGGCCACCGTGGACATTGAAATTGCACGGCCAGCACAGGGGTGGGAAAGGGAAAGCGTATTGACGCCCAGACAGGGGTGCTGGTGGTGGCACGCTTTCGAGGGCAGGACCAAGCATAGATTCTTCTGGGTGGCGGGTAGCAGCGACCGACCAGAGACCGATACGCGGCAGGCGGGTTGTGCACAGGCTCTGATCGTCATTTGCACTGGCGGCGAGAGAAAGCGCGATGCGCATCGCCAGGGCGATGCAGAAGGGGCATCATCTTATTTTGCAGTGCAGAATTTTGCTAGTGCGCGCTACGGCGGCTGGACGACGGCGAATGAGGGCGCGCTGGGCGGTCTGTATCTCACGTCTGCTGCATCCCATCGTATTTTCCGAGGAAGGTGCGAGTCTGCCGTTGTTTCTTTTCCTGGAAAGCGCTCTCCGTGGCGGCGGCGGCGACTGTTGTGCGGGCCTGTGGGCGGTTGGGGTCGGCAGACCGGTTGCTCTTTCCCATTCCAGTCATATCGTGAAAACTCTGCTTCTCGATGCGAGAAGAATCGTGCAATTGTTCGGCCTTTCTCGCTTTCTTTATTTTAATCCTTTTTATTCTCGTGTTTAAGCCTGTCGAGCCCGATTTTTCTCCATCCCCCATCAGGGTCTGCTGTCACGATGAGTCAAGGAAACCGGTGCCAAGGGCGAACCGAGAACGCGCCTACGAAACAGTGTTTCCAATCTTGGACCACGATCTGCCTAGGCAGCTTTGGGGGCGGCAAAAAAGGGGAGCTCGAAAAGTCGAAAAGGGAAGCAGCAAAGGGGCTGCCATCTGTCGAGAATAGGCCACATTCTCTATTTACCAAGCGGAACCCGCCACAGGGATGGAAAACGGAAGGCACGGCGCAGGTGAATGGCATGGCCGCACCTTCTCTCACTGTGTTCTGATTCAAACATGAGGCCACCGCGCATCGTCTGAAGCAGTCTTAGCAGAGCAGCCTCGAGTAAATAACGGCATGGCCAGCCTGCCCAGTGCCAGCCCAGTCCCGTCAAGCAACCGCGCTAGAGATACTTGCCTGCAAAGTACCGGCATTTTAGTGGGCCAGAGCCAAAGTCGCAGTGCATCTGGCGCCCTCGCATTTCAGAGCGAATGGATACCTGCCCAGAGAGTGGGTCGCACCTGCTACAGCAGCCTCCAGACGCCATGTGACATTTTAGATTTTTACGTCTTTCTCTCTTTTCTGTCTTTTCTGTCTTTTCTGTCTTTTCTGTCTTTCTTGGGGCTTTTCCGTCTTGCAATCGTGATCCAGCACAGGGGCGGTTAATACGACATGGAGCTTGTCGTCTGCACTGTGGCAAGAAAGGGAAGGATAGATACGATGCACCTGGTAGCTCTTTCCGACGACGGGGGTTATTTTTTTTTTATTCGCGTCGATCAGGTCATCAAAAGATGACCGAAAAGAGGCAAGAGCAAAGCTGTGGCCCCAAGCCTGCCCGTAACCAGCATGTGCGAATCTAGCGTGCAGGTCGTGGCTTCCTCAAGAGAGACGAGTCCCCCTCTTAAAGTAGCAAAACAATAAAACAGCACAAATCAAACAGATGACAGCTAAAACATCCGTATGAGTTCTCTGTTGTGGTCCCTGGAGCTCAGAGATACGTCGTGCACCAGGACACCAGCAAACAACAAAATAAGAAACGAAAAATATGGGCCTGGCGGGCGGCCCTGGCCTGGACTGGCTTTGGTCGCCCTGAAAAATTTCATGGGCAACGGACAGCGGCGATAGTCGCTGTATCAGGCGCTGTGGAGTCAGGGCAAGTGTCCGCTTTCCTGCTCCTAAGCAAAGGGAAGGGGAAAGGAAAGAAGGGGGCCCCACTTGCCAATTAAATTTCGTCCCGCGACGCTAATATCGCGATCCACTGCAATTAAAGCAAAAACAGAAAGAAAAAGAGACAGGTGCATCAAAATAGTTTTGGGCTTGTGGTCCCTTATTTGGCGTTGGCGGCTTGGGAGGGGCCGACATGCTTTGAACGCTGATGCTCAACGACGGACATATGGTGTCGTGCTCGGTGTCTACACTGCCTGTCGGCGAACAACTGAAGAAACACTTGGGGGAGACTGGTTCATCGCATGAACGCACCTGCCTTCTGTTTCGTGTGCATCGCACCTGAGGAAGCAAAGAAGGCACGATGGATGGATGCTGTGTCGTGCCTGCCTTGCAAACCTTGCCCTGCCTCGTTGCCTTGCTCTTTCCCTGCGGGCAGGCTCACGCCACTGCCGTGCCCAACTGCTCTGTAACTCGAAATATCCTGTTGACATCTTTTTGCGAGGGGACGGGACCCCGACAAAAAAAAGGCATCCGCCTAGATCACAACAACACACACGCCAAGCCCCCTTTTTCACAGAACGCTGCTCAAGGATACAAAGGCTTTTTCGCTCTCGCATTTTCCGGCTTCTCTTGTCCGCCCGCGCTGCTCGCTCAGAGAGCTCGCTGGTGTCGCCTTGCCCACTCGTCATCTCGTTCTGGCATGACGCAGCCCAGACAGCCAGGCGGGTGACCTGCCGTCCTAATTTGCTGCCCTGATGGTTGCTTGCTTTTGAATTGCTTGGTCGATCGGGCTGCGCTGGACGGTATGTTTTACTTGGTTGGCTTTTGCTGTCTCTTGTGGCTTTGGCAGGATGTTTCAAAACTGCTGGCCAAGGGCTGGCATCTCGCCTGGTTGGGCCGTGTTTCGTGGTTTTGTGACTGCTCATGCCGTGGGTTCTGGGCCTGCCATGTCCTGGCCCTGGCCTGATGCTTGACGCCGTGCTCCGGACAGTTTGACTACCAGCCAACCAGTTGTCAATCTAGGCAGGATACGATATCCCACAAGCTGCAAAGCCTCGTATTCTACGACGCATATGCCCTGGTGATGCTGCCGCTGAGTGTTGATGGAGATAAACCCGGCCTTCTTTTGTCTGACCAGCGCACAGGATTCCCCGACAACGACAGCTCCATTTCCCGTAGATGAAGCTCCTTGCTACACAGCAGACAGCTTCCCCCATCTGGCCTGACCGGACTGCAAAAACAAAACAGACCACAGCCGCCCCATCACTGCCATCCCTGGCTACCAGGCGTCAGACTCGCGCCCGGATTGGCCAGGCCGGTTCACACGACACAAGCAGGTCGCCATGCTTGCTCCCTGTCATCGCGCCGCCCATTTTGCGTGTCTCACTTTGGCGGGTGGTGCAGGCACACCTCCTCAAACACTTTCTTGAGCGACAGTCGCGAAAAGCACAATGCAGAACGCCGCCAGTACGCCAGTACGCCAAAATGCCAAAACGCAACAGCGAGCAGGGTCGTATGTGAGGGACAAAACAGGAAAAAGCGAGGAAAAAGATACGGAAAAAGAAACAAAACGGCACAAACCCCCACAGCCGGGCGTCACACTACAGGAAGCAAGACATAGGGGAGAACAAAACAGCACCAGGCGCCGTGCATCGTCTGGAAAAACATGAAAGTGGGGTTGTGCTTCAGGTTGATAACTTCGGCCTTGCCTGCTGGTACGTCTTCGTCGGCTTTCCGTCCGCTGCTGTGTGCTCAGCTTTTTACCGTTTTACCGCTTTTACCTGGCTTTGAAATCTGGCTAGAAATGACCGTCTGTGTTTCTTTGCGTCTGCGAATCTTTTGAGGCGCTTGAGTCTCTGACGGATGGCATGAAGACAACCAGCATCAGCAAATGGCGATCACCTGAGGCCCTAGCGAAGACGAGCTGCATTTGGCGATGTGCAGACAATGACGATCAGCTCTGTCGTCTGTCCAGCGGGTCGTTGATAACTACTGGCTCTCTAGCCTGGCTGTGTTTTTGTTCCTCGCTCCTGTGTTGAAGATGCTGACGTTTAGGTGGAATACCCAGGCACGAGGTACTTGTAGTTGTATCGACTTCACCAACTCGTTGCTTTGTCACCACTTCGCCTCGCCGCTCCGTCCCTTCCACGATACCATCTCCGACAGTTGTTGCACCACACCGCCCGCCATGCAGACGAAAAATCTCGTCAGAGAAACTATCGCTCGTCTTCCCCTCGTGCCCTCCGCCTTTCGTGTTCTCGATAACAGGCGCGCCGCACATTTTTTTCCTGCTTCACACCATCTTTCATCCTCCAACACCCACGCACTCCCACATGCTTTAGTGCTTGCATGCGAAATACATGCCGTTGACCCCACTCACCCATTAGCCATCAACACCGCCTTTTTGGATGGCTCGGATGGTCATACTTCGTACTGAGTACACAGTAGGACAGGACATCAAAGAGAAAAAGGACGGTAAGGAGAAAAGGAGGGAGAGGGACGTCTCGAGGCCACAGGAGCCAAAGGACTTGACTTGATTCTGCCTGCCCAAACCTTCTTTGCCTCCGCCATGGGTCACCAGGGTCGCATGATCCCTCCAGCATCGACGACGGGACACACCCAAACCAGACACGATCCAAGCAGACCAAGCGCACCAAGGAACACCAAGGCAACCCAAAAGCAGACCAAACGCAGACCAAGACCGAACCCAGCCTGCCTCGTAGGCAAATCACAGACGGGCGGTGTCGACCAAAAGCTAGCCAAAGCGGCATGCCTGTGCGCCCTCCACCCTCCCATTTTGCCAGGTCGACAGATTTCAGAAGTTCGAGCAATTCGATAACCGCCCTTAACTTTCATGCGCATCCCGCAAATCAAGGAGAGCACGCGATAGTGCGTGCGGAGAACAGAGTGCGGGCGCACTTGTCCACCATGTATTACGTCGTACGTTGCAGTGAGAAGGTTTTTGTTTCGATTATTTTTTATTTTTTATTTTTTATTTTCCCTTTTGTTCTTTTCTCCTTTCTGTTCTCCCCTTTCCCTTTTTTGTTGCGTTATCTTTAACTGCTTTCATCTGGTGTTGCCCCTCCCCCTCACCAACGCGTCTTATGACGTCCGCTTATCCCCCCTCTTCCAATTATATCACCCTCCTTCGCGTCTCCGACAAGGGCTGAAGTGCCACGCCGCATCCAAGTTCCGTTTCGATCTCGATGGGATGCACGGGGACCTGTTGCAGACTGTTTGCATACTGTTGTATATTGCCTTGTTCGACGTGCCTCCGGTACCAGAAAAAACGATGTGAGGAGGAAACGAACGGCCGATTCACAGTACCTTTCTCTTGCCATTCCGCGGCAAATACCTTAGTCGTGCGGTCTCATCTTTGCCTATTGATTCGCCATGTTCCGCTCGCAGCAAGGCCTTCCTAGCTGTCTTGGTACTCGAGGGCACACACGCTTACATTCCCGTTTTTGATTGATGTTTAATGGCGTGCATATTGCCACGAACTTTGAGGTCTCTGGATTTTCGGGATTTCGTATCATCTTGAGGGGTTGGATATGATCTCGCTCGTCACAGGGCCCGACGAAAACAGGCCACCGTCTCCTAACAGCACAGTTGTCATGTACAAAAACGCGCCGGCGACGATGCGGAGGCGACTCGGGGACGACGGCGCAGTGCAATCTACAAGTGGCCTTGCCATGCCATGCCTTTACCCCTCTTCAGCGAGGATATGATGGAGGGATAGAGTGCCATAGTTGCAGATATTCGTCCGTATCTTGCTCTTTGGCATTACCCGTGTTGCTCCGTAGCGTCGACCCCCGGGCGCCCTTCTTTGCCTCTTTTGGCCGTCTTTGCTTTCCCTCGCGCTAGACAGCGACGATGAAAGGGATCTGCTGTTGCTTTCCTGTGATTTTGTGTTGTTTAGAATGCAACTAATGCACTGTGGATGAAGAAAAAGAGAACAACAACAGCGCCTCCGGCTTCGGCACTCGCAAACGGCCGGTCTATTTCTGAACAAGTAAGATATAGAGAACCTGATTCTCTAGGTATGAGTAATGTATTTCGGTGTCTCTGTTCTTCCTTCTATAGCCTTCTTATGGCTGTTGTTGATGAGCATGTCAAGGGAGACGAGGAAACGACCATGAGTGCGCAAGCAAGGAGGCAGATGTAGGGAGGGACCGAAAAAGAGACGAAAGTAAAAGACAGGAAAGCGCTGTCGCATGGATAGTATCCGCCCAACCACGCCGCTCTCTCCATGTCTTTCTCCGTCCCTTACGCTGGCCCCTTTTTTCTCATTCCACCAAAAAGATAAATCGATGCTGCAGGCTCAGGCGGCTGTCTTTGTTGGCAAGCTACTATAAGGAGCGGTCTGCCTTTTATTTTAGACGCAAAATTCATGGAGCATGAATAATCTCCTTCCCAGCCTCCCTTTCTTGCGAGCCTGTCTCGTGTTTCTCGTGAGCATTTCGCACGTGAGCAAAAGTTCTGATTTGTCTCACGGAAAGTGCCGGTTTGGTTTGTTCCTTCCTAGGCAGAAGGCCAGCCTCGATTTGGGGAGTCAGCTGATGACAAAAACCAGCAACAAAAGGCGAGGCCAGGAGGCGAACAAAGAGACTGCCTGGGAGCTCGTACAAAGTACACTGACAAGACATGCAAAAGGCCTCTGTTCTTGTCTTCTTGTCCACCTTTTACAAAGGCGTGTTATTAGTTTACGCGTTCATCTCGAAATTTGGGCCCAGAACGAGCCAACGGCGGGCTTAAAAAGGGGCGCCATCCCAAAGAGAAAGCTGTTGACCTTCCGAAACGGGCTCAGGACTTGAGAAAGGGGTCTCGACTTGTCAAGCTCTCTTTGTGCCATTAGAAGAGAGCGGCTTGCTGCGGCTGTCCTTTCACGCTTGGTATTCCAAGATGGGATGCCAACGCGAAGTGGCCAACTTAACAGGGCGACCAGCTTGGCTGTGGCGAGAGACAGAGTTAGAGGGCCATGTCTCAGCCTTGCGCCCAGGCGAAATGTTCGCCTCTGAAGGCAGACAGGAGCTACCTTGCTCTATCACGATAGATTGCAGACAACATATAAAACTTGCTATCATAGCAAGACAGCCTTCTGTCTATTCCAGCGAGCGCCTACTGCCTACGTACGGATAGAGTCTCATGGACTCAAGTGTAGAAAAAGAAACAGTCTCGACCATCTCATATGAATTTGGAAACATAGCGTCCATCTCATGTCGATATCTGTTGCAACACTTGTCGAGTATTTCAAGGTAGACTTGCGTACAAGAGAGCACCTGTCTCTCGAGGACTCAACCTGGCATCGCGACGTTCAAGTCAACCCTCAGGCGCTGTTACAAGACGTGTTCTGAAGGAGGGAAAACGCGCCTGTTCTGATCTCGGGAGGAAGCATGTCACTGGGTGCACGAAGGCCGGTGCTCACGATCAAGTTAGCGAAGTGAAGAGGATGCGCATAGGCTGTGAGCAAAGACGATCGTAATGCCAGGAGATGTCTAGCCGATGAGAGCAGTCGGATCGAAGCAATGAGATGGCCACAAGAGAAATCAAGCTCAACTTGTACGCCAAGACCGTATGGGATGTCTCTGATGGCATGGTTGACGAGTCGATCTTCTCACTCAAAAGGCGTTTCGGCCGTTGCTGATGACCATGGTCGTTGCACATACGTATAGACGTACCCGGCAAGAACAAGAACGAAGTGACCTGTGCGTAACGCTTGCCCACGGCGACGTTCTCTCTTTTTCAGTAGTCTTTCTACTACGTCGATCTTGTACCACAATATGTCTGTCGAGCTATGCAAGGTGGAATGAAATATAAGTCCTTCCCAGGGGCTATAAGCAAGGTCGACAACAAGCATACTTCTCCGTCTCCGAGTCTCTTATCCGTTCCTTGGATGAACCATTGAAAGAATCCCAGGTGGAGGGGAGCGGATGCTAGCAACGAGGTGGTCGTACTACAGTATCAGGACGTATACTTGATTAAAAGTTTGAATCCCTTTTTATATTTTTGGAGAAAAAGCAACCAAAAAAGAACAGCGTGAAGAGGGGAGTAAATAACAAAAAAAGGACAACAATAATCTCAAAAAACAATTGCAAAAAGCATGAATACCGGCATGACCAACAGCCTAACACAATGGCAAAGAAGCAATGCAACATAGAAGAAAACAAAATAAAAAATAACAAAAAGAGATCCCAACCGGTCCTTCTATATACATACTCCCTCAAAAAGATGAAAGCAAAAGGATAGCAAAAAAAGCAAAAACGTGTAACTTTTGAAAGGCACATGACGCCTTGGTATTAGTCTAAAAATGACAGGAATAAAAAAGGGAAAAAGGAGAACGGTGTAAGTATCGTGCATCCATCAAGGGACAGGGGCGAGGGGAGAGAAGTTGTGGGCCACAGCTTCTTCCCAGTGTGTTCAAAATTCGACGGCTGTCTATAAAAAGGGGGCGGTGGTGAGGAGAGGCCACTTTGCTTGCTGTTCGAATAGCAGCATGTTGAAAGAGGAAAAAAGATGCAAGAAAATAAACATGACAAAGAAAGCGTAAGTATCCGGTACTAGTGGTCCTTCTGCTGCCTAACCGTCCAAGGGCGCAATGAGTCTTTCCTCTTCGCACTTGGAGACAGGAATGGGAGGAGGAAGCTTCTGAAGAAGTCAGAAACTCGCTTCCGAACTTGCTGACCAAGGACGGGCGTACCAGGAAAACAGAAAGGGACACGGAAAATGTATAGAACAAAACAAAAAAATACCAAAAAAAAAGAAGAAAGCGAAAAGAAGAAGAAGGAACGAAAATAAAAGACCGGGGTATATGGCGGAAAGGGGGGAAACTCGGAAGAAACTAGAAAGAAGCTGCCCAGGAAGCTAGATTCTCGACACCAATGATCTGCCAATCCAAAGAAGAAGAAAAGTAAATGAAAACGTAAACAACAAAAAAAATACAAAAGAGTAGATTTTTTTTGATTAGTTCATAGTTTCTTCGCCAATGTTTGGCAATGTGGGTATGCCGCCGAGGTTGATCCCCATTGGGTTCTGTCCGAGTGTCGCCGCCATGGTCGACAAGAGGTTCTGCTGCTGTGCCAGGACCTCGGGATCGCACGCCGGGGAATGCTGCTTATGCTGTTGTTGTTAGTGGATGTGTTGTGCAGGAGGTGCTACAAAGCCGGGCACTGCTGGTACTTACATATTTGAGTCCGTTCAAATTCTTGTAGCGCTTGCCGCAGTAGTCGCACTTGAAGGGCTTCTCCTTCTCCATGCCCATGGTGCCCGGGTACGGCGCAGACGTCTCCGGGTTGACAATCGAGAAGGTTCCGTCACCGTTCTCGTGCAGCTGCTGCGTCGCGTGACCGTGGGCCTTGTGGTACTTGAGACCATTTTGGTTCTTGTAAGCCTTCTCGCAGCCGATGACGGGGCACCGGAAGGGTTTAGGTTCCTCGGGTAGCAGGAATGCCGCGCTCATCTGCTGCAGCAGCGCCGCGGTGTCGGTACCGGGCGGGAACTGCGACTGGTCCAAATTGAAGTTGGCCAGCTGCTGCGCCAGGGCCTGTTGCTGCTGGCTGAGCTGTGGCGGTCCACCGCCGGCGGCGCCGTTGGGGCTGTAGAGGCTTTTGGCCGGGTCGTTGATGGTGCTAAAGTCGAGGCCGCCCAGGTTGTTCGCAAAGCCCATGCCAAAGTTGTTGGCGAGGTTCAGGTTGCCCAGGTCCATCTTGAGGCCGAGGCCCGTACCGTCGTCGTCGTCGTCTAGGTCCGGCGTGGATTCGTGCGAGAACTGCGTCTGTTTGGGAAACCCTTGCTGGGTGCTGAGCGTGGGCGTGTTGACCGACGAGACAGTCGGGTTGTTAGCGAAACCAAAGTTGGCGGCGGCCGGCGTGGTCGGGGTCGACGTGCGCAGGGCCTGGTGGGCGAGCCCACTGCTGTTGAGGTTGAGCTGTGGCCGCTGCTGGCCAAACAGCTGGCGGGTCTGCTGGATGGTGCGCTGATTGGAGTTGTTGCTATCGTCTAGGTCCATGGGGCCGACGGCATCGTCCATCTCCATGTCGCCGACGGGGTCCATGTCGTCGTTCATCTGCGCGAGCGCTTGGTGCTTGGGGGCTATTGGCGTGACCTGGCCCGGCTGTACCTGTTGCTGCTGCTGTTGCTGCTGCTGCTGTCCCGCGCCGACCGGCTGCTGGAGCTGCTGTTGGCGCACCATCTGCTGGAAGCCACCCACACCGAGGCCCATGGTAAGGCCGCTGCCGTTGGCGCTGGCCGGCGCGCCGACTGGACGGGCTGCCTGGCCGAGCTGGCCCTGCTGGATGGCCTGGAGGTTGGACTGGCCGGGGACGCCGAGGGCGGAAGCGCCGTTGGCGGTCCGCTGGCTTCCCGGGATGGCCAGGGCGTTGCCGCCTGCGTGGCGCGAGGTGGACGGGGCCTGGCGGGTGTGGCTCTCTTCGTAGTGCTGCAGGAGGTCGTGCATGGTTGGCCAAATGCGGTCGCAGCACATGAAGTCGCGCATGAAGTTGGCCTCCATCTTGGGGAGGTAGGAGGTGGAGTGGAGGGATGGGGATTGGTGGGCCGCCATGTTCGGCGACGTGCCCATGGAAACGCCCAACATCCTGTGCGACGAAGAGGTTAGCGATGGCTATGGCTTGGGGGTAGATTGAGAGACGGGGATGGTCGAAAACGAGGGAGAAGGTGGATTGGTGAGACGGAGGGAGACGGAGGGAGAAACGGGCATTGCAGGACAATGGACGGCATGCACATGCAATTGAAGAGGAGGTAGACAGAGCGATCAAAGAGATGCGATGATGTGATGAATTGGGATGGATGGTGGGGGATGCATTTGGAAATGGATGGACAGGGAAAACGGAAAATGGATCTCGACTTACTCGTCCCTAATGAAGCTGCTAACGGACAGTCCGCCCCAGCTCATGCCACCGCCCATGAGGCTGCCGGCGAGACTCTCGCGCCGTGCGCGGTGGGCATCGCCGCGGTTGGGGTTGATCATGGAGATGGGCTTGGGCCCGGCGCTGACAAAGGAGTCCTGGCGGCCGCGGTTCATGGCGGCCTCGAAAGAGTGACCGGACGTCATGTTGGTGGCTCTGCGGGTGTCGAAATCAAGGTCAATATCGAGGGCAAAGGCAGTGGGCGTTCCTATCGCGTTCCCTTCCTTGAGGTCTCTGTCGAGGTCGGCGTCGAAGCCGACGGGTGTGCGTTTGGTGGAAGGAGGTTTGGATTTGGTCTTGGGTTGGGGGGTTTGGACAGATTTGGTTGCGATGAAAGTTTTGGTGGGGCACTGGGAGGGTGAGGGGCGCTCGAGTTCAGAAAGGTCGTCTGTCGAGTAGCGACCAGAACGATGGTGGTTGTCGGCAAAGAGACGACGATGCTTTGTCGGCGGCGAAGACCCAGCAAGCGACGACGATAAAAGGCGTCGAGTCGTTGATGGGTTGAGGGGGATGACAGTGACAGGCGAGGATGTGGGAGTCAAAGCGGACGACGTGGGCGATGTGGGCGACAACGGGGGCGATGCGGGCGGCGGGCGCTGAACGACAGACACAGGCAATTTGGCCGAAGAAAGGCTGCAGTGGGCAATCGAGTCGACGAGGCGGCTCTGAGGGAAAAGGTCGCCGTGCACGTTGTCGTCGGGTGAAGCGGAGTGAGGGGTCGCGGGTTGGGGCGTGGGCGAGAGAGAGAGCGACGAGTAGATGAGAGGGGACGGAGAGGACGATGGCGAGGATGAGGGTGAAGATGATGGGATGGAGGTTGAAGAAGTGACAGTGGTGGCAGAAGCGGTGGTGGCAACAGCGTCAGCAGATACGCGACAGCCGTGGGCACAGGTGGGAATCACAGTGTTGGGTCCGCTGGATCGAGGGCGGCTGTCGCTGGAGGAGGAAAGAGCGGGCGCGGGCCACGACGCAGAGGGCTTATGCGAGGAAAAGGCAAGGGCCGCGGTGGCAGTGGCAGGCGTAATGCTGCAGGTGGCGGCGGCGAGGGATGCACCTCGGCGAGGGCAGGCGCCAGCGGCAGAAGCCCCAGAAGCAGTACTCGTAGCCGTGGCCGTAGGAGTAGTCGTAGTCGTTGTCGTGGACGCTCCAGCGGTCGCACGAGGAAGGGACGCCCGGCTCGAGGGGTCGTCGGTACTTGCGCCAAACCACCTAAAGGCTGCCTTCATAGTTGTGTTTGTAAGTCCCTGATACTCCGTACCCAGGGAGGCCCGCCTAGAAGAGGATATAAGTGCACCTGGGGCGTTTCCGGTGGGGCGGCGTTGAGCCCGTCAAAGAAAAGAAAAAAAGAAAAAAGGGCGCGGGCGACGGACTAGCGCTTGTAGGAGGGTGGACGAGGGTGGCCCAGGGGATCGTTAGGGGCGCGCGTTAACGGAGTGTGGTCGTAGTGGGCGAGGTGGGCTGGGAGGAACAAGCGGCCGGGCTATTTGGTGCCAGTGAGTGGGTGGCGCTTATTGTTGGCAGACGGCCGAGGCGGCCTAGGGCAGTAAAGCAGGAACAATGGGGCGTGGGATTAGAGAGTGAAGCGTGAAAGAGTGACAGAGTGAAAGCGTGAAAGGGGAGCGATGTGCAAGAAGGTAGCTCTATTAGTGTAAGTTCGTGTAGTTCGTGTAGTTCGTGCACTCGTAGTGTGTCGTGGTGCTGGCGCAGACGGCCCAAATGCGGGCAAAATAAACAATGTCGGTGACTAAGGATGAGACGTGAGGCCGAAAGCTCGTCGATATGTGTGGTAGGATGGAGAAAGAGAGCGATGCGTAAGAAGGGGGGACAAGTTGGGAGGAAAGAAGGGAGAGAGGGTGGTTGTAGGAGAAAAGAAGGAAGAAGGAGAAGAGAAGAGAGAGAAAAGAGGGAAAGAGAGAGAAAAGAGGGAAAGAGAGAGAAAAGAGGGAAAGAGAGAGAAAAGAGGGAAAGAGAGAGGAGAAGTGGGAAATCAAGAGAAGGAGCGAGAGCGAGGTCGACGGCAAGAGTACCGGAACGGAAGGAGCGATCGAGTCGCGAGGTCGTTGTCGTTGCTCGGGGGAAGGCGCGGACGAAGGCGGTGAGGTCTGGTTGAGGAAGGGGCGGTTGTGATTGTCGTCGGTGCAGGCGGCTGTGAAAGAGGTGCGAAGGGTGTGTAATTTGAAGGGGAACGACAGCGGCAGTCTGCTTGTCGTTTCACTTGTGCTCGTGGCCGATGCAGCAATATCTATCGTCGCGATCGAGTTGCGATCGATTTGCATATAAGCTCTGCGGGCGGTGGGTATGCGACGCTGCAGGCGGGCGGAGCAGCTGGCGTGCACGACAGAAGGTCGATGCAGCAAAAGAGAGAGGCGGGGACGAAAGAAGACAGAGGAAGCACTCGAGGAGAAGGACAAGGCGAACACTCGAAGCGAGAGACGAGGAACAGACGATAAAAAGAAAAGACGAACAACGGACGAACAAAAGACCGTGTAGGAGAAAGATCGAGGAGAAAGATCGAGGAAGAAGATCGAGGAGGAAGATCGAGAAGTAAAGAAAAGGAGGATGAAAAAGATAGGCAAAAATACAGACTGGACAGAGCAACCCCGTCTTCTCTTCGCCTTATTCTCTTTCTTTGTCCGAAACGATGGAACGGCGTGCAAAGGTTACGGCTAGGGTTCTAGGTCTACTCGTAGCCCGGGCGTGCAGCGTTGTGACGCGGGGGAACGGGTGGCATGACGATGAAATCTCCCTGGGGCGGCTAGAAAGGGAAGGGGAAGGGAAGAGGGACGACGAGCTGTAAGCGGTATGCACAAGCGTGGGAGTGGAAGTGGCCGGAGGGGAATGGCTGGGGGTAAACGTCAAGATGAGGTATGGACGAGTAGACGAGTAGACGAGTAGACGAGAATAAGATGAGAGGATGGTGAGAGGATGGTGAGAACGAAGTCAAAACAAAGTCAGGTCAAACTGAGGCTAAAGTGGGGAGACGGGAGGGAGGTGTAAGAGGTGAAAAAAGAAAGACGGCCGGGGCATATGTCTACAAGAAGAAAAGGCAGGGCAAAGAAAAGAAGAGGCAAGTCAAGACAAGGCACGGCAGCACAGGCGGCAAACGGGAACAAGCATCGACGAGTTGGTGTCTGAAAAGTAAGAAAGAAAATAAATAAAAAATACGAAAGGGAAGAGACAGTAGCCGGGGAGGCGGTTGACATGGTGTGGGCGTCTTGTTTTATTTCCTGCTTCCTCGGGGCATCTAGTCTATGATCGTCTGTTGGTGGCTACTATCATATGCCATTTCCGATTTCCGATTTCCTACTTCTTACGTCGGTGTCTGTTTCGTCAACGCAGTTCTGGTTTTCGGTTGTTGGTTTTCGACTGGCGACTGGCGACTGGGCCACGAATCTATCAAGAGGCTTGGCAAGAAGGAGGACTAGGGGTAGACAAGAGACGAGGACTACGAAAGACGAGAAAGAGAACAAGAAAGAGACAGTCCAGGCCGATGCCAGAGGAATAAATTACGCAGCAAAAAAGACACTTGAAAAGACACTTGCAAAGACACTTAAAAAGACACTTGGAAAGGACACTAGGAAAGTGCAAAGTGCGGCGAGTGCGGGTGTGCATCTTGGTATAGCTCGTTTTATAACAACAAACACGGAAACTAAAAGAGTAGCACAGCAGTAATAATAAAAGAAAAGGAAAGGCAGGAAGACAGGAAGACCGGCAGAAAAAAAAGAGGAGGCTTGGCGTCGTCGAGAATGGGCGAGCCTTCCGGGTCCGCTTTCGAGGAAGCTATGACACGCCGAATCCACCGAATCAGCGTCGAGACAAAAGAGAGGACGAGAGTCAGAACGAGGACGGCGACAAAAAAAAGACCAAAAAGACCAAAAAGAGAGCCAAGATATTCCACAACACTGCGGCTCGTGCTTGGACGGCCGGCTTGCGTGGGGACTCTTTTGGGGGGGGGGGGGGCGTCCCAGGTTGTGTTCTCTCTCGCTCGTCTCGTTCCTCGTCTTCCTTTCTGGACCACGGCTGCACGGCTCAAGAAGAGGCAAGCTACGAGCAAACGGGGCTACGGGAAGACGGAGTGGATGCAGATGGATGGTCTTGGACGTTGACTGTGGTCCTGGGAGTGGTCTTGGATGTGGATGCGAACGGATGCAGATGTAGATGCAGGGGTGGTGCGGCTATGAATATGTGGGAGCGACGCATAACATGCTCCTCATGAGAGCGAAGAGCGAAAGGACGAGAAGGCGAAAGAAAAGAAGGCGAACAAAAAGGACGGAAAACGACGCAGAACTTCGACTCGACAGCGCGGCGTGCGGCATACGAGTTATTAGTCTATTAGTGGCCCTCTGCACCTTCGTTAGTTCCCCGGTGCCCTGAAGGCGGTGGCCGGCGTTGCGCCACAGGGAAGGCGCTACGACAGCCGACAGCCTGGAATAAAATGGAGCCGGCAATGGAAGGAAGGAGGGAAAGGGGCAGTGGAGAGTTGGTGAATGTGTGAGACAAGGAACAAAGAGGAAAGAGGAAAGAGGAAAAGACGCAGAGGCAAACGCAGGGGAAAGTGCGACCACGAGTCGGAGACACCATGTTACAGGAAGATGCGGAAAATGTGAAATGGAACTCGACAAGAAAAGACGATCCAAAGAGCCGGGTGCTCACGAGAGAAGACAGAGATGGTGTGAAGCGCTTAAAGGGACGGTTAGAGAGCATGTAGAAAAAGGCTGGGAGGCATAGAGGAAGCGCTGCAGAGAAGCAGAAAAAGACAAGGAGCGCCCTTCCCAAACTGACACAAGACAGCTTACCGGCGGACTGGCCTCGTTCTCCGACTGTCATGGCCGTGTGGCACAGACTACATACGGAGTAATTACAGGAAGGCACGAGCTGTTTGCACGACGGGATGGGTGGCACCTGCCTGGCGGGAAGTCGAAATTGGCCCCTCTACTTGTATAATAGCGCATCGGCCCTGGACGGCCTGGCAGTCTCAGGCAGTCACTCCCACTTTACAAGGGCCTTCGGCTATGTACTCTTGCTCTGCGGGAGTGGAACCGAGGCTGCAGCGAGAGGCCGGATCTGGCTGGGCCTGGTCCAAACGCCGTGGCCGGGGCTGCGCGGCAGACTGCATGCGAGCAGAGAAGGCGGTGTTCTTTTTTTGTCTTTTTGTCTTTTTGTCTTTTTTGTCTTACAGTCGTCGTATCTTTGGGAAAGATGAGAGAGACGAGAAGGAGTTGAAGTGGTAGCTGTATTTGGCAGGAGGCAGGAGCAGATTAAGACAGCCAGGGCAGGCACGCAGACACCGAAGGAATGTGCCCGTGGTCAAGGTATTACACACGCCCAACCACACCAAGCCAGACTCGTCGCGGGTCGTTTCATCCCAAGAGAGGACGGAGCGCAAAGGAGAGCAAAGAGTGTAAAAAAAGAGGAAAGGAGGTGTGACGATCGCTGTCCATGTAGCGTTTTTCTATTTCCTGCAGCCGTCGCTCTCCTTCTCTTTTGCTTTTACATCGCAAAACCCTTGTCATCGACACAGCACTTGGGATGACGCCAAGTAGTTTTTTTTTTTTTTTTTTAAAAAAAAAAAAAAGGGATAGACAGCTGCACTTGGAAAGGGGAGGTGGTAAGCCCTCCGAAGCGCGACGGCCGGAGACGGGGCCAGGGCGCGAGGCCGGAGGGAGCATAGAAGGATGCGAGAGAAACGGAGGAAATGCAAAAAGTTGACAAAATACGTCGTCCCATGCACGCTGACGACACGGCCGTGTGCTTGACGTCCGATCGGCTGAAGACAGACTGGGAGAAGACAAGTGCATTACAGTGTGTTGCGCGATATTCACTTCTTGGCAGACAACCATGTGAGCGATGCCAGACCAGGGCAGACAGGACCGGGAGAGAAAAAAAGGAAAACAGAAACCGAAAGGAGGTCAAGGAGACTGGACGGTGTACAAGGACAGGATACGATCCAAAAGAGTCATCCGGGAGGATGCATTGCATTGATCAGTGGCAGCCTGTTCGACTCATCGTCTACTCAGACTCATGTCCTTCATATGCCACACACAAACACACATACGACCACGACACCCTCACACTTAAACCATCCTCCTGCAAGATGCTGAATATATACGTCGGCCGGAGTAATAAACGTCGGACGGAGTCACATTTGTGTTTCCCAAGATCCACGGGCGTGCAGGGTGCAGCCTACAAAGAAGCGTGAAGACGTCCGCGAGTTACATGGACGACAGGGGAATAGTTCCAACAAGAACGAACACTCCAACAGAACCAACACTCCAACAAAACCAACAACCACACCAGGAGAATTAAAAGAGGGTTTAATGAAAATGCAAGACGTAATTACTCCATATTCGAGAAATACGACGTACTGAAATACGGAGAACCGAAAATAGGAAATGGGATGTGTTGTGACAGGGGCAGAGGGGTTTCGAGGGGGCAGCGGGCAAACAGCCTGTTGTCGCCACGCGCGTGGCACTTTTTTCTTTCGGGATATTTAGATATCTGCGGGCGCTCACCGCTTCCGTGGAGGCAGGGTACATGAATTGCAACGCCCCAACGTCCTCAGGGCGAGGCAGTTGCAACGGTAGACAAGACGGCTGGCCTCGACCCCAAGGCGGCTGGGCAAGCACGGGCAGACGGGCAGACGGACAGACGGACAGATGGGTGTGCGTGGGGGACAGACTCGACAGACAACTGACATTTGCCCGTCGATGTCGATGTCGATGTCGATGAGACGAAGCGGGTCGAGGCGAGACGAGGGACGTCGAGGGAACAACGGGACCCTGGGACGAAAAGATGCGAATGGAGAGCAGGCTCGAGCTCCCCTCGCTCCGCTTGCTCCCAGGCACCCTCATCCCACACAAGTTCCGCTATTCACATCCACAGTGGTGGCGAAATCGAAGACGAAAGACGTCGACGACAGACGACCGGGGCTAGGGGCAATTCAAAGCGCCACCTGCTGCCACATGGGAAACCGGTGCCTCTCATCCCCCCTCCTCCATGTCGTTTACGTCGGTGGCCACGAAAACCGGGATTCCCACACAACCTCCATGAACTCCTCATTCTTTTTCTCTCTCGCACTCTCAATCTTGGAGTTCGTTCACCCTTGGACATTGGGTCGTTGATCTGCATCGCTTCAGCACGACGGCTACCTCTACAAGCGACAGATCTCCAATTTGCCCTTATTTGCAATTCGCCCACATGCCAGCCCGCGAGCCCCTCGAAGCCCCTCCCTTTAGATTTTGAACTAGATGTCGGTGCTTCGTCATTGCTCTGCACGCTTCTGTAGTTGACACAAAAAATAGTTTCCAATTTACCTCTCTTTCGTAGTCAACCGACAACCCTCTCCCGTAATCCCACCGTTCTTTTGGTTCTTTGGCGTCGGAGTTTTCCCTCTTTCCCCCCCTTTCCCCATGTTCCACTTCTCTTCCCTTTGTCTTATCTCGTTTTTGTCTGAGCAAAGACGATCCAAAAGAGGAAAAAGGATTTCCAAGTCAAATGGCCTTTTTACTTTTCTCTCCTTTCTTTCGATGTATCCCTTGATACGGCAAACGGCGCCCCTCCATCTAACGTTAGCAGGACGATCTAGATATGCCAGCCGTCGTTGCTGTTTAGTGCTACCTCCTACAGATACTCCCTGCGCCCAAAGCCGTCACTCTCCAGAGTGAAATCAAGGCGCTGTTTCTACGAACAAGAGATAAGCTATATTGTATCTAAAGAGCCTGCTATCTTTTAGCACTTGATATAGGGTACTCTAGCGCCCTCCTTTTCGATATCTTGAATCTCGAATCTCGAACATCCATAGATACGTAACCGCGCCCCATCTGCAGACTCTGGGGCAAGATATGGAGGGCGACATACGATACGGAGCGCTCCGTACCTGTAAAAGGGAAAATGCTCCCATTCCGGAGAGAGAGTATGGAGAACGAACCCCGGATCCACGATCACATGCTACTTGGCCTTTGCCCCTCTATGGTTGAGACTCCATATGGTGATGTACGGCATATCAGAGGGCGAACTTGTGAGAACTGAGCATCAACAGCACTCCCACTTTCAAATAAATATATAAATCAAAAGGGCCGCCACGCGCGGCAACACAAACCGCTTTTCGTTCATTTGCTTTCCTTTTCGTCTCTTCTCCATTTCTCTCTCTCTCTCCCTCTCACTCTTTTTACCATCTCGTCTCGCGGTTCCCTTCCTTGCCCGCCCATGGTACAAACTACGGCAGGCAAACAGAGCCGTGCACAGAACGAACTCATGCAGCCACAAGAGGATGAAGAGAAAGAAAGAAAGAAACAAGAAGGAGAACAAAAAAGAAATTGCAGTCCCATCACCCTCCGCCCGCTAACGATCTCATCACACACAACATATACAATGTATGTAATGCAATGCGGTCAAAAGGAAACAACAGAAGAACACAGAAAGCACACCCCTGACCGTTGTCTGCGTGTCTTACACCAAACAAGCCTCCCCCACTGCACCCACCGAAAATGGGTCCTCACGATGCAGATATGGGCGTCGTTCACCGCCTTCGCGGGACAGAAGCAAAAGCCAGAAGAACAAGAAAAGAAAGTTCGGAGCATGCTTTGAAAATAAATTAAATTAAAAAAAAGTTTTTATGTACGGCACACGACTTGCGACTTACGACGCGTTAGATTTCGTGTCCCACCTTCAACAAGTAAAAACGAGGGGCGTGCATGAAGCATGAAGAAGGAAGCAAAACGAAAAAAAAAGTCTCTTATGAAAGACGGTGACATGCAGCCGTACGAGGAGAATAATTAAAAAAAAAAGAAAAAAGAAAACAGAAAACAGAAAACAGAAAACAGAAAACAGAAAACAAGCAAAGTAATCCTCACTGTTTCTATGCTGCTTTCGAGGAACAGGAAAGGCTGAGGATAAAAGGGAAGCCAACCATCTTTGAGAAGAAAACCACAAACAACAACAAGAGGCCACTTCATCAGGTTCTTTTTGAACTGGGCAGTTCTCGACGACGACCCTCGCGCATTTTAGCACAACCGGACACGAACGGAGACGTGGATGCAGAGGCAAGGATGGAGGGTAGAACACGGGGGACCAGAAAAGACAAAAAAAAACCACGCACGACCCATTGCCCGATTCGATGGTGCTGCGACCTTTTTTTTGTTAGACAGTTCCTCGCGGCAGAACGGCCTTTTTTTTTTTCGTCACCGCCAGAGCTCGACCGACGAGCATTCGCTCATTCGTATTTTGTTTGTTTCTCAATAATCATTGGACACCAGGCAGCAGGACACTCTCGACACTGTCTTGAGTAGAGTGACTCTCCCCGACAACTCTCCTGCTTAAAGAAAAACCACATCTCAAAAACAGTTTCGAAACACTGGCCCGGAGATTGTTTTTCCCCTTTCCCTCCAACTTTTTTTATTTTTTATTTGCCTTCACACAAAGAACACCTGCATTCTGTTCTCTTTTCCCAGCTTGGCAGGGGTTTGCTGTTAGTGCCACCCGCGCTGCTGGCCTGCATGCGACTAACACGATCTCGGGATCGTTTCTTTTGGAGCGCTGTGATTGGCTGGAATTGATTTGGAGCACCTCGCGGCCTGAGGCACCGACTTTGCATGAGGCTCTAATTTTTCTTATTCAGCAGACGCCGAAGTCCCGAGTTTCCCGCGCCGCTTCTGCGACTTCCCGCCAAAGCAAGCATTGAAAGCGCTGTTGCAGCCAGTTTATTCCAGCACGTTCCTGCCTTGTCGCCTTATCTTCCCCGAGAAATGGCCGCTATTGTAGCGAAAGGCATTTTACGGAGTAAGGAAGCGCGTCAAAACATCACGAAAACGAACCGATGATCACCAAATAAACCCGCAAAGAAAGCATGACAGTTGTCGCGATCCTGAGACGCCCGCTGACAGATCTCTGTAGCGTCGATACAACTCATTTTGTCAAAAAGGCCGTACTCTGTAGTGCTGAGATAAGGCTCTTGACAAGCATACTTCGTTCCTGGTCCCTCCCTCAATACGACCAAATGGCGACGAAAAAGAATAGGACTTGAGAGTGTTCATATAACAGCCGCCCTACCGCCCTCCATCGAACATGCTGCGAGTTTGCGGGATTCGCGTGCTGCAAATCCCTACTGTCTGGGCAGAGACGAGAAAAACGCCCATCATAGTGGCACCACTGTGCCTGCAAGTGCCTGCAGCGCCCCGTATTAATGAACAGGTGCCATGGGAGAACCCGGAACGTTGCTTGAGCGGCCCCTTGTTGTGGCGGCCAGGCCATACTGCGTAGTAAGATTAGGCGGGGTTGTGGCGGATGAAAATCGGGGTTTGAACGGCCTCTGCTGGTGTCCATTGTGCCGCCAAATGTTCGAGGAACCGCCGAAACAGCTGATTTGTCTGATTTCGCGGGAAGGCACGCGCGCACCTGCCAACACGCGCACACACCAACGGAAGAAGGTGCCCACGGAGGCCGGAGACGCTCTTTCCAGAACAAGACTTTTCATTCTTTTCGTGGTCTTTTTGGGGGGATGACAGCTTTTGTAAATCCCGTTCGATGTGGTTTGACGTCAGAGCTTTCAGGTACGAGAACAGCAAAACGTGTTTTCGTGCCCCTCGTATCTTACGTCGTAGATCACGGTTGGGATATAAAGGTCTCCTTGGCCTGTCAGGCCCGTTTCTCTTTGCCACTTCCACCTCCCCAGATACAACTCCCCAAGACACACATCTCCAGGTCTAATGGCATCCATTGCATCACAGCCGTAATACATCAGCTCGAACTGAACGACAGAACCAATTTCACCTTCCTGATCACGAATCGACACTGTAACCTCCCTGCACACAGCACGACTCTGCCGACCATCCGACACGCAAAGCGCTGAGCCAAACAACGTACGACATCCTTCCCGATTCAGCAAGACCGCCATATCCGCGCAAAAGCCCCGAGTCCAGGAGCTCTTTCCTCGCAAATTTGCACCCCAGAACCACTCATCTTCGTGTTTAGTGGTAACGAGCCAGCGATTACTCATCTGCGGTTTCCACCAAAAGCCGCCAAACGCAGCCAGACGCAGCCAAACGTACTAGACCTGCCCGAACAGCGGGAGAATACGTCAGTCGATTCTGCAAAGCCCGTAACACTTCGCAGTTTAGCCCGAGGGAGCTTTATCACGTACTTTTCTCTCGCCCCGCCAAAAACCTCATCCTCTCCCTGTCTCTCGCTCTCTCCCATTCTTCAACGATACCTCTCGACTTCTTTTATACGTGAATTGATCCCGTTTTGGTTGGAAGACATCACTGCCCTCTCCCAATCAATTCGTCGACCGCTCGACTTTCTGAAACCCACAACCCCCTCCCACCCCCCCTTTCCCGCCACAATGAAGGTCATCACCAAGGAAAAGGAAGACGCCCACTATAACGCCGTCCTGCGCGGCGGTGCCATTGGTGGTGCTGCCGGTCTCGCGCTCGGTCTGGCCGGTGTGACCGCCGCCTCCCGCCGCTATGCCGGCTTCCGCAACCTGACTCTGCCCTTCCGCGCATTCCTCGTCTCCTCGTCCACCACGGCCGGCGCCATCATCGTCGCCGAGCGCCAATCCATTGCCTTTTCACGCGCCGGCGACCCCATGTTCGGCTACAAGGACGAGTCGCAGCGCGCCCTCAGCCAGGTGCGCAGCAGCGAGTCGGGCAAAGTCAAGGCCCTGGACTGGGCGCGCGAGAACCGCTACTCCATCGTCATGTCGAGCTGGGCGGCCTCGCTGGGCATTGCCCTGGCGCTGGTGGGTCGCAACAAGTACCTGACGACCGCCCAGAAGGTTGTGCAGGCGCGTGTGTACGCCCAGGGCCTGACGCTGGCCATTATCCTGGCCACGGCCACCCTGGAGATGAGCGACGCCAAGAAGGGCAAGGGCCGCTGGGAGACGATCATGGTCGTCGACCCCAACGACCCGGAGCACAAGCAGATGATTGAGAAGCGCATCCACAAGGAGGAGTACGAGGGCCAGGATCTCTGGATGGACATGGTCGCCTCCGAGGAGCGCCGCCTGGCCAAGGCCAAGCAGCAGAAGGAGGCCGATGCCACTGCCGCTGCCGCCAAGCAAGACAACAAAGTTGGTGTTCCCGCCGCAAATTGATTTTCTCTCTCTTTCCAGGACTCTTCAAGACTGGACGCCACCGACTGGGCCATCTGAATTAACACAAAGACGCAGTCTTAAGGAGCAATCCTGACCAACGCACATTACGCTCCACGCGTTTCCCCTCCCCCCCCTATTTTGCTTGCTTTTTAATTGCATGGACATGGCGTTTTCTCTCTTTTTTGTTTTGTTTTCCTCGGCCGGTATACAACTGGGAAAGGCGTACCATTTCACAAGTTTTAATTCTCTTTTTCGTTGATCTGTACAAACTGTACAACTTAAGGTGGCAGTGGAAGTCGGAAAGGAAAAGTAGATTTCACATACGGAGTCTATTCTGTTTGTTGATTTGCGGATTTTCTAACACAAAATTGCATGGAACGAGCTTACTATAAAACGGAATCTAAAGGAATATAATTCTAAAAGTACAGTACATGTGCAAGACATACGACGATTAAACATGATAGTTATGTCTACGTCCCCCAAGGTAAAGAAAAACAGCATGCTCCATGCCTATTTATGGATTGCTATTTTTGTTGAATTTTCCCCACCGAAATAGATGCCCGTCGCCTTTGTCTTTTTTGTATAAATGTCGTAAACTCATACTCCGTACATAAAGGTAATTTGATACTAACGTGCCCCATGTTAAGTGTAAATAAAGAAAAGCAAGCCCGCATAAAGGAAAACACCGAACCGAAATAGATAGAGAGCAAAAGTAAAAAAAAAACCCCCAAAAAAACCGGGAAGGTCTTCAAAAATCACACTTCAATGGCAAAGTGGCTGATCTGCGAGTAGTAAGCGTGCACCGCCAGCTCCAGCGTCCACACGTCGTCAAAGACCTCGCCGCCGTCAAAGCCGCCAATCATCAACAGCCGGCTGTCGTAGAGCACCGTGCTGTGGTACCCGCGGCCGCTCGGCGGCAGGCCGTACACCTTGCGGCGGTCCCACGACATGGTGACCAGATTGAGCAGCAGCACGTCGTTGGAGTACTCGGCGCCATCATGACCGCCCACCACAAACAGGTATGACCCGACAATCGTGGCCGTGTGCGACAGCCGCCGGTGCGTCACGGGTATCGAGACGGCGCGCCACAGGTGTGTCTCGACGTCGTACACCCACACATCATTGAAGCACTCGCCGCCGTCAGAGCCGCCAAAGATGATCAGCTTGGTGCCCACCATGTTGGCAGTGTGGTAGCCGCGGGCCTTGGGCCGGGCCTGGTTCAGCAGGTGCGGCTGGTTGAGGAACGCCGCGGCGGCCGGGTCATCCTTGTTACTGAACAGTGTCGCGGACGACGCGACTGACGGCGTGGGGTTGGACGAGCCGTTTTTAATGGTTGACGCTGAGGATCCAACCGAGGCTGCCGACCGGGGCTCGAGGCCGGCGCCGGTCACACCGAGGCCAGTAGCCTTGACTGTGTCCTTGGCCGCTGTCGACGAGCTTCCCGGTGTGACATTGCCTCCATCTCCACCGCCACCACCACCATCATCATCCACGTCTGGCGACGCCGCGTCGGGCGTGCCGCTGATCTGCTTCCACACCATCTTGCTCGTATCGTTGACATCGAGCCGCCATACGTCGTTGAGCGCGCGGATGCCGTCGCCGCCGCCAAAGACGTAGATGCCGTTCTTGTAGAGGCAGGCGGTGTGGGCACGACGCTTGGAGGGGACGGGGCGGTCGGCAGAGATGCGCGGGCGCGACCAGCGGAAGTTGGTGGTGTCGAGCACGTAGACGTCGTTGTAATACAGCGGCCCGTCGCCACCGCCAAATACGACGAGCTTCTTGCCGACGGCCGTGCACGTCATAGCACGCAGCGGCAGCGGGATGTCGCCGACGACGTGCGGCTTGGTCCAGTGGAACGAGTCGGCGTCGAAGACGTACAAGTCATTAAAACACGCGCGCGCGTCGCAGCCGCCAAAAACAAAAATGTTGGAGCCGATCAGCGTCGCCGTGTGCGCGCGCAGCTTAGGGTGCGGCACGCCCGATACGGGCGCCCGTGTCCAATACATGCCCGATGAGGGCGCGGGTAGCACGTCAGGTGCCGTGTTCGGGTCGGCCAGTGGTGGGAACGCGGTGTAGCCCGCGGGTCGCCCTTTTGATGGTCTGTCGCTGCTGTTGCCGCCACCGCCACCGACTCCGCGGCCACCGCTTGTACTTGCTGGTGTTCCTCGCGACGAGGAACCGCCACCGCCTGAGCGTAGTGTGCCTGATGACCCGCCTCCTGCAATATTGCCATACACACTCGGTTTGCTCGCAATAGCCGACGTCGACCGCATAGCCGTCGGTCTGCGCTGGCCACTACCCTCAGGCGCCGGCTGCGAGTCGCTTCCGCTGCCACTGCCGCCGCCGTTGGAGTGTAAGTCGCTGTTGCCGCCGCCGCCGCCACGGTAGGGTGACCGTGCCGACGGCGTGGACATGGAGGTTGTGAGTGGTCCTGCGCCACCGGCGCGGCCGAGCGTCTTGGGGTTTGAAACGGAGAGGTGGAATGTGGTGGGCGAGTCCGTGTTGGAGGACGGCACAGGGGCTGCAGACGAGGCCGAAGCCGCGGCTGCGGCCGCGGCAGCAGACAACGAGCTGGACGACTGCGACCGCTGGCGGATGGACAGCTCGGCCGGCTTGCGCCGGCGGTCCTGGCTCTTGGTGGCGAGGTGGCCAGGCGTGTGGCTGCGCTGGATGGGCGGGACGGGGATGGCGGCAGTGGGGGGTGCGGTCGTGTTGGCGCTGGACGTGCTGGCCGTGCTACCGGCTCGGTCGCGCTCGTCACGTCGCCGTCGACTGGTGCTGCTACTGCTGTTGTTATTGTTGTGGCTTTCGTCAAACGTGGCGACCTCGTCTTCGGCGGGTGAGGCCAGTTGCTGGATCTTCTGCGACCGCATCACCTTGGAGCGCTGGGGCGAGCGCGGCGTCTGGCGGCCTGGATCAGCCATGGCGGGCCACAGGGCGCATTGGCCACGGAGCGAGGTTGTTGGGCTGAGGGGAAAGAGAGGGGAGGTGGGCAAAGGGGCGTATCGAAAGAGGAGAGTCGTGTGGAGAGAGGCCGGGGCGAGTGAGGGGTGTGAAAGGGGGACGTGGACAGAGGCGAAGCTCGAGGAGGAGCAGAAGAAGATGGATGAGGTCCAGGAGGTCGAGGAGGTCGAGGAGGAGAAAAAAGAAGACAATGCCGAGGAGGAGAATGTCGAGGCGAAGGAAGTCGACGAGGTTGGCAATGGACGAGACAATGGGGCACGACGAGGCCCGAAACAGTGCTCGCAGGGGACAAGGGGAGAGGGAGGAGAGGTGAGACCAGGACCAGGCCAGAAGGGGGGCTGCCAATGTTTACGAGGGCGAGGTGTGCATCCCGAACGGCCAGGCGTCTGTTGGTTGGGTCGGTATTATGCAGTGTTCAGATTAAAGACCCAGACTCCCAAGATGGCAGCCCTGGAAGCTGTGCTGCTAGTGGGACGCTGCTTCCCCCAGCCCGCCCAAGCGGTCCTTCCTTCTTTCGCTTTTCGAGTGCACGAGCCCCCCTCCTTCCCTCCTTCCCTCCTTCCCTCCTTCCCTCCAACCCTCCTTCCCTCCCCGCCCATGGTAATTAAGTGCGTCGTGGATTGGCAAGATTGGCAGGAACAGGGCCCCGGCCAGGCCCCATTGGAACGGCACTGGAGCGCTTCGGTTACAGCGGGAGAAGGCTACCAGCTGCGGCGCTAGAGTGCGCTAGAGCAGACAGAACAGAAGGAAAGACCACAACAGCACAGAAGTGCCTTAAAGCGCGCTACGGAGTAGAAGCACGGCGCAGTGAAGCAGCGATACGACTCCAGTGCATTTTGCACTAATCCATAGGGCAACAGTGCAGGTGAGATGGGGCGGAAGACACGACGAGAAGCCGACTTGCATGCGGTCAAACGTGACGGGATTGAAATGAGAGACCCTACTGACCAGATGACAGAGTTAGACTCGAGAACAGAGTCAAGATAATTAGCCAAGTTTTTTTTCTGGTTTTCAAAGACGAGTACCAGAGTTTTTGTTGGAGACGCCCCGATAGACGAAAGTGCCCCGGTTGGTGCATTGATATGTAGCTATCCGGCTTATAAAAAAGCTTTTCTTAGAGTGCTTTCTTATTTACACTGCACAACTCACCAGCACAACCTCTTTTTCACATCTCAAAGCCAAAAGGACCACGGATCCCATAAAAATGGCGTCTGAAAACGGAGTTTCCAACATGCAGACCGACGCAGCACCGGCAGTTACGCCCGGTTCGCCGGTGAAGCGGAGCCTTGACAATGGCGCCGCCGTCGAAACCAGCACGGCCGACGTGAGTGCAAGCAATGCACCGTCTGTACGCACACAGGCCGAGGGCGACGACGCCGAGCACCGGCAGAAGCGGGCTAAGACCGACGCAGATGCCGGGGCGCCGGCCAAGCGTGAGAAGATCCACGGCATTGCCATGATCAAAGAAGAGTGAGTTAAAGAGTGACGAAAAAGATTAAAATTTAGACGCAGGACATTTTCGAACAAACGCTCACACCTACAGATATCTCATCAAGGGCATTAGCAGCGACCCGAGAGGACCGCGCGCCGACACCGAGGTGGACGACGACGCGGCCGAGGGCCGTGACGGCCGCGAGGGTGGCGGCGGCAGTGCCGCCAACGGCGGCCGCAAGAACCGCAAAAAGGGCGGGCAAAACAATAACCGCGACTTTGGGCGGTCGCGGGACGCGGAGCGTCTGTGCGCATCGGTGTCGCACTCGAACGAGTTCTCGCCCAAGTCATGTCGCTACGGCGACAACTGCCAGTCGCTGCACGACCTGCGCAAGTACTTGTACGGCGGTGGACGGCGCGGTGACCTGGAGACATTCGAGGGCAAGTGCCCCGTGTATGCGGCGTTTGGGCGGTGTCCCTCGGGCTGGAAGTGCCGCTTTGTGTTGAGCCACATGAAGGAGGTGGAGCACGCGGACGGCCGCAAGGAGTTGACGCTGTTGGGCGAGGACAACAAGGGCGACAACAAGAGCGACGGCAAGAACGAAGCGAACGGCGACTCGACGACAACCTATACCGAGGAAGATGACGCACGCCCTGATATCGTCAACGTTGTGTCGGCCATAGAGAAGCAGAACCTGACGCGCAAGCGGATGGACCTCAGCCGGTCGGAGCAGTACATTAAGTGGCTCGACAGCGAGCTGAACATTGTCAAAAAGATCTACAACGCGAATGGGGCAGACACAACAGCGACAACAACAACGACGACGACGACGACGACGACGACGACGACGACTGACGAGCCTGCCAAGACAGAGGGTGGCATCGCTACCAACGCCACCACCACCGACGCCGACAGCGATAACAAGCCCAAGCCAGACGGAAACGTAAACGCGTCCGCCGAAGACTACCGGGCGCAGTTTGTGGACCCGCCGTTCCTGCCCTCCGAGAAGCGGCGCATCTACTTTGGCCCGGAGACGCCGACGCTGGCGCCGCTGACGACGCAGGGAAACCTGCCGTTCCGGCGGCTGTGCGTGGATCTCGGCTGCGAGGTGACCTACTCGGAGATGGCGCTGGCCGTAGACATGGTGACGGGCAAGCAACCCGAGTGGGCGCTGATGAAGGCGCACGCGTCCGAGATCCGCCCGCCGCGCTACACGCCCAAAACGACAGTCCTCGACTACGACAACAGCCGCGACCTCAAGTTCGGCGCGCAGATCGCGGCCAACCAGCCGTGGATGGCAATCAAGGCGACCGAGGCCATGACGCGGTTGCTGCCGCACCTGCGCCTCGTTGACATGAACTGTGGCTGCCCCATCGACCTGATTTATAAGACGGGCGGCGGGTCCGGTCTGCTCGAGTCGCATAACAAGCTGGAGCGCATGATCCGCGGCATGAACGCCGTGTCGGGCGAGGTGCCCATCACGGCCAAGCTACGCATCGGCGTGCGCGACAATAACCCGACAGCGCCCAAGGTGATCGAGCGCCTGGCGTTTGGCGGTCTCGAAACGCGCGAGCGGCTGGGCGCACCGGGCTGCGCGGCCATTACGCTGCATGGGCGCACACGCAACCAGCGCTACAAGAAACCGGCGGACTGGAGCTACATTGCCGAGTGCGCGGTGCTGGTGAAGTCGTACAACGAGCAGCGCGACGCGCTGGCGGACACGGTGCGCGAGCCGGACGCGCGCACGCAGGCGAACGCGTCGCGCATTTTCTTTTTGGGCAACGGCGACTGCTACAGCCACGTACAGTACCAAGAGCAGATTGAGCAGTCAGGTGTGGACGCGGTGATGATTGGGCGCGGTGCGATCATCAAGCCTTGGCTGTTTGAAGAGATCCAGGCCGGGCAGTACCTGGACAAGTCGGCGACGGAGCGGCTGGCGTACGTGGAGCGGTTTGCGCGGTACGGCATGGAGGCGTGGGGCACGGACGAGTACGGCCTGGGCACGACGCGGCGGTTCCTGCTCGAGTACCTGAGCTTTGCGACGCGCTACGTGCCCATCGGGCTGCTCGAGTACCTGCCGCCGAACCTCAACGACCGGCCGCCGGCCTTCCGTGGCCGCAACGAGCTGGAGACGCTGCTGTCGAGTCGCAACTACAAGGACTGGATCAAGATTAGGTGAGGCCCGTTCTTCTCTTTTTTGTGTGTGTATCGACCCGTGCTAACAGTTTAGTGAAATGTTCTTGGGCCCGGCGCATCCCGACTTTAAGTTTGTGCCCAAGCACAAGTCCAACGCGTACGAGATAGAGGCTGAGGGTTAAGGCGGGATGGTCGTTTGATTTGGTTGATTTGGTTGATTTTGTTGCTTTTGGTATCTTGTTGATACGGTTTTGGCTGTGGTCATCTTCTTTCGTCATTTCGTCAAATGTGCAGGCGATGGGGCGTTCTTGATAGACTTGATTTGGGTTATTCTCTTTTCGATCCCGAATTCTCCTTTTTATCATTTTCTACAAATACGGCCCTTCAGGCGAGAAAACTCTGCTCAGCAAGGGGCATGTCTTGTCTTGCCCGCCTTGTTCTGTCTTTTCTTGTCCCGTTCTGGCTCATCGTAAATGGCCCAATCCTTGACCGCCGGTTCTGTTTTCGACTTTTTCATCTTTGTCTCTCATTTGATTTTTATCTTTCTTTATTGTCTTCGGATTCTGTCGTCGGATTCTGTCTTTCGTTTTGTTTCTGTCTGCTTATTTCTCGTTCACAGGCATTACTGACTAGGGCAAAGAGCTGTCTTTTCTCAATGCAAGGGACACTGCTATAAAACACATTGGCTGTCCTGTGCAAGTATTATGTATTCTATTCTGCTCCATACGCAACAGCTCTATGGCATACAGCCCGGCGCGGAGATGTCTATCCAGTTCCCAACCTCCCCCTCCTCCTCCAAATCTCTCGCTTACACGGCGACTTACCAAATCCGGCAGCGGCTAGATGGGTTTGAGGAGAGATGATATAACTAATAGGAAGAAGAGACAAAATTATCATGGTTTAATGACAGAGTGAAGTCAGAATTCGACCTTTGAGGAATAAAGAAAACCTAAACTAAGTTGGAGCGAAGAAATGAATCAAGATACATTAGCCAACACAAACGCTGCCAACAAATACAAACGCTGGCTCCGGCGGCGCTCACGTTCTGGTCGGCCGAGTGAACCAGCAGACGCCGCCGTCCTTTATGTGTTTCTTCTCATCTTTTGAATTATTAAAACTCATACTATTTTCATTTGCTAGCTGTCTAGTTGTTGTCCTTCCACGTCCACGCCTGTGCCGTGGACGGACAGCATCTGCCACGTCACATCTCTTCCATTTGTTGTTTCTACGTTGACAACTCTTCACAGCTACATTGTTACTGTTTGCGAAAATGTCCCCTCGGAAAAGGGCGTAACATTAAAGGCCCGTTTGCGATGGTATTTCTGATTTCCTACTGCTGCTTCTCAAATTCCCAGTTTGGTTGCCTCCGCACCGCCTCGGGTTCAGCAGGCAATGAAAGCAGCTTTTCGAATACACCCGTAATAGGGAGTCCGCAGAGGCCATGCAAGGACAGCACAGAGCCAACAGACCATGTAGGATCCTTTCTCAATGATGGTGGATAGATGGATGGGAAGGTGCTCCTACTGTTTATTTTGCTTATTTTGTTTATTTTGATATGTGTGTCCTTGATGTCTGTTCGTCGATTATTCCCTTTTTTTTGTCATTCTCTCCCTCATTTTCATATTTCCCTTTCTTTTATTTTCTTTCTTTCTTGTCCTCCTTGCATTAAACTGTACGGCCACTGCACGAGACTGGTTGAGGCTGCATCATTCAGACGGCCCCTCCATTGACGCACGGAGGAATATTTGGCGCGCGCTGTACTCTGTATGTTGTATGGGTGCTTGCCCAGTCCCTGCCCGAGCAGGCCACTTCTCAAACAGGTAACTCACCGCTCCTTGCTGTTCCTCCCTCTCAAACATTTCTTTTTATCTTTTTATCTTTTTTATTTCGCATTCCCTTGCATTATGAAGGCAAAAGTCCCCGAAAACACACGGATTTGCGTGGTGATGTATGTCCTTCTCTCTCCCTCGCCCCTTCTTGCGTTTACGATTTCATGCAGATGACCAAGATACAGTACGACGTCAAGAAACACACTTACGGTATGCGTATGGTATCTTCTACATATACTTTGACTGCTTGTACATCCATCGTCCTCATTTGTTTTCTTTTTTCTTACTATCCGCCGGTCGGCATGTTGGGTTGAGCCGACTGTGTTTTTTGATAAAGTACATGTGGACAAGAAACGACAAGCAATGGGCCACTACGTGCAGACAGAAGGTCAATGCTCCAGCTGGGGATCTCTTTATGTGTACAGATATTACCCTGTACCTTGACAAACCCCAACACGTTGAGCACACACGATATGCGCCTGGATTCGACGATCGCCAGACCCAATTGGCCGTTTTAGGCCGTGCGGCTGCATCCTCGCATCCTAGCATTCTGCATCCTGCGTCATGTGTCCTTGGGTTGGTATCATCAAAACCTCGTGTTTTTGTTTCTTTCTGCTCCCTGCTTTTAATTCAGTGTGCTCTCCAATAGTAGAGGATGGCATCCTACCGCACGCCGTGGATGCGTGTTGGCGCTCTGCCAACGGAGGCATGTCGCGCAATTGAGGGCTATGAAGAGGTGGCCGGGGAAAGGGACCAAAAGAAAAATGAAAACGGGCAGAAATAAAAGAGAAAAATCAAGAAAAAAAAACAGAAAACAACCAGAAACTCATGCATGTTGGCCCATGTTGG
The DNA here is from genome assembly GCA_021397985.1 of Sporothrix dimorphospora. Lineage (NCBI taxonomy): Eukaryota > Fungi > Ascomycota > Sordariomycetes > Ophiostomatales > Ophiostomataceae > Sporothrix > Sporothrix dimorphospora. Next base: position 211,021 of record WOUA01000027.1, read on the forward strand.
TCACACGGAGATCAGGCAGTCACGGTGGACGGACGGCAAACGGGGGCGAGCGCTTTCCCAGCCTGTCGGGATGCAGGAAAGGGAGGAGGGCAGACAAAATAAACTAAAATAAAGAAAATAAAGGAAGAAAAAAAGAAGAAATTGAAAAGGACAGGGGTTGATTGGGGCAAGAGCACAGGTGGGGAAGGATTTGGGGAAAGGATCGTGGGAGGAGGGGAGGATTGGAGGAATGCGGGAGGAGGGTGGGAGAAGGGGAACCAAAAGGAGGGAGCAGCGTAGGAACCGGCGTCAAGAAGCAATGGCGGATATGGGAGCGGCAATGGAGCATCATCGAATGGACATGCATCTCACGACCGGCTTGATATGTGCACAGGCAGTGGACATGCATCTGGGCGGTGTCTTGCATGCGTGACGTGTAAGTAGGATGTCGAGTGCAACGTAGAGGATATCAAGGATGGAGAAGTGTCTCCTGGCACGTTTTCTGTTTTTCTTTCTTTCTTTCTTTCTTTCTTTATTATATTTCTCTTTTATTTGTATTGTGTTCATTTCATCTTCCTCATGGAACACTCGTCGTCTAATCCTTTTAGACAGATGGTACGCCCGGCGGCAAAATTACGTTGCATTCCCCTTTAGGTATGCCATTTTGTCGAAATGAAGGAAGTAAGAGGGCGAACCGAAAGGAAGAGCCGAAAAGAAGAACCGACAGAATAAAGGAGCTGAACAGGAGCGAGTAGCGCTAGGAAGCGGAAAGAAGAGGACGAGAAGCAAGATGCGACTCTGCAGTGAGGTCTTGCCGCCGGGGTTGAGAAGGTAGGAAAAAAGAAAGAAAGAAGGAATGTAGAGAAGGAAAAGACTTTGGGTTATTCAGCTAATTTCCAGTCTGTTTTTCTTGAAAAAAAAAAAGATGAAAAACAAGACACAAACAGGGAAAAACACGACCCTTTATTCCTCCCCCAAATTGTTTTGCATAAAAAAAACTGCCCAATGACTGCACCGACTTCTTGCAAATAATTAAACTGTCGTTTTGACGTGGCTCTTCATATTATTTACATGAACCATGGTCTTTTGAAATATAGTCGGCCGAGCTAGCTTTCCTTTTTCGTGACGTTCTTAAGATGAAAGAACAACATTGGCCGGCGATGCGCCGGCCTCAGAGCTATTGTTTTTTCTTCTCCCCTCGTGTGGGCTGCAGGAACAATACAAACGATGCAGGCCTGCAAAAGCGGCCAAATAGCAGATGCGGAGATCGAGGTGCAACCCTCTTTCTTTTTCTTTTTCTTTTTCTTCCCCCCCTTCACATCTAGTAACCGCCCGTCTTGGGTCGGGCCTAGCCTGGCCAGCCACACGACGTGCATGCTTGTTATTCTACGGGTACCAAGTGCATACAACGCAGACCAGATGACGAGACCACACTGGCCGGCCTCGTATGTCGTGTCTTTTGTCCCTCAGCCTCTTCTCAACACAACACGGCCACCTTCCGCCGGCCCTCTTTGTTTATCTGCATTTCTACTCTCTCTCTTTCACACATAAACACCGCCGGCAGATTACCGAGAGGATACCTGCCCTGGGCCTGCTTGTGACCTTTCCCTCGACCTGCACCAGGCTGCATTTTGGCCTCGGCGGACTCGACCCTGCGTTTGTTTTTGCTCAACTTTGTTTTCGCGTGCGTGTTTTGGCAAGAGTGTATTTTAGATTGTTCCGCCCTGTCTTGTTTTGTTGTTTTGACTTTCTGTCGTCTTGGATCGAGGTTGGCCACCGTCAAGGTCGGCTCTTTACGATCAGGTCCTGCATCTTTACCGTCGTTGTTTTTTTTTATTTTGGCTGCCTTGTTCTTTCCCCAGTATTCAACATTCATGACAGATTTGTTTACCTTCTTCCCGTTCCCTTCTTTCCTTTTGTCTTTGCTTTCCTTTCTGTGTTGCACCTTTCCGAGCCCTTGCCGCCGGCCCTGCTCTTGTTGGCCGTGTCTCGTTGTCCAGTTGCAGGCCTTGTCTCGTTATTTTGCTGGTTGTGTTTAACTTTTGACTGGGACTTTTCTATTGTCCTGTTGGTTTTGTGTTGTCTTGTCTCAAACAACAACCCCAAAACGCAGCCCTATTTTCTTTTTATTCGTTTTATACTCTCTCCGGCCTATTGTATCTTCCTCTCCTTCTCTTCTGCCTCGAGTTTTCTTCTCCCTTTTTATTGCTTCCAATCTTTTTTAGCCCGGCTTCCTTTTTCGTGCAGTCTGTGCTTCGAGCTGAAAGGAGGAAATACAAAAATACAACCTTAATACGGCAGCACGGAACAAAACGAAACGCAGACAGCAGATAAAAACGAGAAGAAAAAGAAAATAAGAGGGAAAAAAAGATGTGACTTGCATCAGGAACGATAAATCGTGCCCGATCCCACCGCTCTTCAACATCCACTCCGATCCTCCACCCATGTCCTTGTCCTCCATCCCTGTCTCTTTTTCGTTCTTTCTCCTCCATCTCCATCTTCACTCTTATAGCCCTTGCTGTCAGCTGCTCGTCTTTTCTGTCTCATTTTTGTCCTCTCGCCCCCGACTCCCCAGTCACCTTCGGCTTTCCCTCTTCTCCTCTCTTCCCCCTCCTCCCACATTTCCCCATGTCTTTCCCTCCCCGCAACCCACATACCCGTATCAACAGCCTTGGGTCGTTCATCCCCTTTGCCCACGAAGACAACCACGGCAGCAGCAGACATGGCAGCGGCTCGTCCCAGCGCTCGCCGCCCGCCGGAAGCCGATCCTCGCCCACCGCCGCCAGCCTCACCACGCAAGAGCACGGCCGACATTATCTGACCAACAGCCCCCAGTACCTCTTCCCCTGGGACTCCGTTGAGGCGCACCGCATGGACCTTTTCCACAAAGCGGCCACCCTCGCTCGCGGTGGCGGCCGGGCCCGTCTCCACAGCGCGCCGCTGCGGCCTAACGAGCACCTGCGCATTCTCGATCTGGGCACGGGTACGGGGCTCTGGGTTGTTGAGATGGCCGATCTTTATGCCGGCCGATCGGAAGTCTGGGGCGTCGACCTGGCCCCCTTCCAGCCTCATTTGTAAGTTGGCCTGAGATTCCCTGACACTGACGAGCACAACGACGCACGCTGACACTGTACCCCTCCCCAGAATACCATCCAACGCCAAATTCCAGAGCCTCGACATCGAATCCCACTGGCTGCTCGGCACCGCCTCCTGGGACCTCATCCACATACGCTGCCTCAACGGTGTCGTCCGCAACTGGCCCAGCCTCTATGCTACCGTCCACAGCCACCTCATCCCGGGCGTCGGCCACATTGAGCACATTGAGATCGACTGGACACCCCGGCCGATGTCGTATGGGGTTGGTGGCGGCGGCAGTGAAAGCAGCCCATCCTCCTCCAGCCTGGCCGTCTGGGCCAGCATCTTGCTCAATTGCATGGACCGCACAGGCCGATCGCTGCGCGTGGATGACGTCGAGACGCGCACAGCGCTGCACGAGGCCGGCTTTGTGGATGTGCGGCAGGATACGTACCGGCTGCCGTTTAGCCGGAGGGCGTCGGTAGCGTCGGCATCGGCGTCAGCCACCACAGCCATGTCACCGACGACGTCATCCGTAACAAGGACAAGAACGTCGTTGCCGTCAATGTCGTCGCTATCGTCCCCTTCTTCGCATTCTCGATCGAAATATCCCTTGGACGACGACGAAGAGGAGGAAGAGGACGACGACGGCAGCCATGGCAGCAGCAGTCGTAGTGACCGTCGTGGCAGCGTCGAAAAGTGGTTCCCGCGCGCCTTTGACCTCTGGCTCGAGGGCCTGACGCTGATGCCGCTGCTGCGCGCCGGTTATGACCTTGACACCATCTACCGCCTGATGACCGACGTGCGGCGCGAAGTGGCCGATCCGGCGATACAGGCGAGCTGTACAATGTAAGTGAAAGGGAAAAGAGAAACCGATGACAAACAAAGAGGGAAAGAAGCTAACATTGCAGGTACGTCTGGACGGCAAAGTGCACGGGACGGCAGGACCGGTGACCTGGCACGGTGGGAGCGAGGGCGCGGCCTAGGATATGCCTCGAAGCATTGGAAACGAGCGCAGGGTGGGAAAGAGGGCAGGGACGACCGAGTGATGTCGACGTCATACAAGCCGACGATGGATTCTGTTTATATAATACCCAGCACAGTGATCGAAGAGAAGGTGACGTTGACAGCCGCCATGAGTGAAAAGATAATGGTTTATTTTTTTCTATTATAATCTGCAGTGGTATAAAGTGCAAATCAACTTGGAAGAAGAGAGGAAGGGACAGAGGGTGCGTCAAACGACGCGAACTTCGTCTAGTCGGCCTTCCTTGTCTTCTTCCCTCTCCGACCTTCTCCCGCCTTGGGCCCTGTCTTTGCCCGTCTGTTTCTATCTTACCCGTTCCCGTCTCGACCTCCCGATTTCGGTTTTTTGCAACAGCTGATGTACACGTTTTGGATGGTGGAAGTTTTACATAGGGAAGAAGAGGGAAAAAAAACACAAGAAAATGAGAACGATGAAAAAAGAGCAGCAAAAATGTAGCGAGAACAAAATAAAATGAGAAAAGAGAAATCAATAAGGGGAAAAGGGGGAAAAGATAAAACAATGGTAGAAAATTAAAGGGGATAGAAAATGCCACGCCATGGAGGGAGGGGAGGAACGGTAAGATGGCAATTGGCCTTCTTCCTCGCCCACCCACTCCCAGGCTTTACCTCAAACTTTCTTGCTCTCTCCACTCCCATCCTCACACGCCACGTAATTTCACAGCAGCCATTCTTCGCTTAGTGGGCGGCCGCGGGGGCGGCGCCGTGGTAGCCGACGAGCTTGAAGCGGCCGACAATCTCGCCGACGGTGAAGAAGCCCAGGATCTCGGCCGCGAGCACGCCGCCGGCCGTCAGCTGCGCCGGCGTCAGGTTGCGCGCCGACTTGACAAATGCCGTCGACTTCTGGATCAGCTGGCCGGGGTTCTGGACCTGCACCCACGCGTTCTGGAACGCCGTCTGGAAGGTGGTGAAGGGGCTGTGTTGCGTGTTAGTCAATATCCGTGCTCTCTTCTTCTCATCAGCTTCGTTGAACATACGGAGGAGACATCTTCTGGTTGCGGAAGACGAGACGGCCGAGCTCGAGGCCGACGCGGGAGTAGTAGACGACGAAGGGAGTTTGGCCTGGCTTGTTAGCTTTATGCAAGGTGGAAGGAAACGATAAAAGTAGAGGCGGAGTACGCACGCTCAACAAAGTTGATGAAGCGACCGGTGCGGCCGCCGACGCGGCCGAGCGCGCTCGTCAGGCCACGGGCAGCACCGGCCAGGGCGGGACCCGCCGCCGTGGTGACGCGTGTCAGGCCCTGCGTTGCCCTGGACGTGATGTCCGCAGCCGTCTGCCGTGCTTTGGCGGCCGCGTCGGTCGCGGTTGTGGAGGATGTGGAGGAGGTAGAGGAAGACGAAGAGGTCGAGGTGGACTGGAAGCGGCGCGGTGCCGAGCGGCGCAGGGCCAGGCGCGCCGGGGCGGCGGCTATTGTGGACGTGCGGATGGCAGACATTGTGAGAGAGAGAGAGAGACGGAGGTATCGGCTTTGTCGATGGAGATGGGCGACGCGACGGAGATGGGTGGATGGATGGATGGGGAAAGAAAAGAAAGATTAAAGGTGATGAAAAATCGCGGTTGAAAAACGCGCAAAATAAAAGTGTAACGAGTGTTGCAGGAGACGGAAGGAGCACCTCGGTAGATTGGGGGCAAACAAGGCAGGAGCTGCGGCAATTGGGAAGGAGCAAGGGGGGGTTGGTCGACAAAGAGAGTGATGTCGTGTCCGTTGTAATCGTCGTTCTATCGTCGCAATCGTCGGTTCGTCAGGTTCGATGGGGGGATGAATGGACAGGAGAAGAAGAAAAAAGGGAACAGAAAGGAAGGACGGGAAATGTGAAGAAAAGCCACGGTAATAGAGCAGGCGACACGGAACGGGCTAAAAAAAAAACAGTAAAAAAAACTAAGCGAAAATTCCAGTTAGTCGCAAAAGAGGAAAGCTCGGGAGATGTCGCAAGGTTCAAAGGTAGGAGCGTTTGGCGTTCTCCGGTGGTCCCAACCAATGAGATTGCGCCAATTGATGGAGCTCCCCCCTTGGAGATCGTGGCAAGCAGGGGAATATGCCCAGGGGGTGCCCGTCACGCCTGTGCATTTCCCATAGCGTGTCTTATTCACCACCCCCAGGCTAACGCCCTCGCCCACAGGTGCCCTGTCTCGAGCCTGTGTGAGGAGCTTGCTTTGTCTCCTGCCAAACAGAACAGACGAACAGCATCGCTTCACGAACACATATCACGGGCAACGGGCATACCAACTGGGAGGCAATGGTGCGCTTAAAACGTTGTGCATGGCATTCTATTCTATTACGTGCTAAATGGCAATCGACGCAGTCTGGACCCTAAACTCTTTCGTTGAAACTCCTCGTCCTTTCTCCCTCTCCCTTCGCCACCACTTCCACTGCCTTCTAGTCCAGGCTCTGGATCTGCACCTTGATTGCGCCCGTCGACGGGTCTGACGACGTGCGGAATGCCTCCACGGCGTCCTCCAGCTTGAACCGGTGCGTCACCAGCGGCTTCAGGTCCACGAGCCCGCTCTGCACCAGCCGGATGGCGCGCGGCCACGTGTTGCTGTACCGGTACTGGAACTGCAGGTCGACCTCGCGCACGCTCGCGCGCATAAACGGCATCCGGATCTCGCTGCGGCCAACGCCAATGACAAAGACGCGCCCGCCAAACTGCACCGCCCACACGGCCGACGCGATGCTGCTCTCAACGCCCGTGCAGTCAATGGCCAGCAGCGGCTCGATGCCGCCAAAGCCTTCGGCGACAATCTTCTTGGCCGCGGCCTCGGCGGCCTCATCGATGGCGTCCGTCGGCGCCGGTCGCGGGCCGCCGCCAACATTGACCGTCTTGATGCCGGGCACCAACTTCGCGGCAAACTCGAGGCGGCCGGCGTCCACGTCCGTGATGACGAGCGGGCACGCACCGGCGGCGCGCGCGCACACGGCCGTGACAAGGCCAATGGGCCCGGCACCACACACGAGCACGGGGTCGCCCAGCTCGATCTTGGCGCGGTGCAGGCCGGCGAGCGCGACGCTTAGCGGCTCAAGCAGCGAGCCCTCCTCCCAGGTCATGGTGTCACCGATCTTGTGGCACCAGACGGCCGGGTGGTTGACGTAGCGGCGCAGCAGGCCGTCGACGGGCGGGGTGGACAAGAAGGCGACGCGCTCGCAGCCGTTGTAGCGGCCGGTCAGGCAGGGCGTGCAAGCGCCGCAGATAATGTTGGGCTCAATGGCGATGCGGTCGCCGACCTTAAGGTGGTGGCCCTTGGACGGGTCGTCGGCCACGGCGGCGTCGTCGGGATGCACGGCAATGACCTCGCCGGCGGACTCGTGGCCGAGGACGTGGTCGGCCGTGACGATCATGGGGCCGATGCAGCCGTGCTTCCAGAAGTGGACATCAGATCTGAACAGTGTGAGCAAGACATGCAAACGCGTAGAGGCACGTAGAAGCGCACGTAGACGAGACTCACCCGCAGATGCCTGTGCTCCGGATGGCCACGGTCACCTCACCTGGCTTCAAGCCTTGTGCGGCCTGCACGGTCTCCAGCGACGGCTCGGCCGGCGCAATCCACAGGTCATGGCTCGTGTTGGTGTAGACACCGATGTTGGGCTTGGTCGGCGCGACAGAGGGGCCGGACGACGACATTGTGAGAGCGAGGCTGTGTTTCGTGAAGAGGTCTTTGGTGTAGAAACGAGTGTAAATTGTAGGCGGACGGTACTACGCAAAACTGACCGTAAATCTGCTCTCAGGGAAACCACGATCCGATGAGACGACGAGGTCGGGGCGCCCTGCCTTCCTTATTTAAACAGCAGCCCACGCCCAGATCAACACGGATGACGGGGGCCTTCTCCGCTGACAGGAGGGAAAGAAGGGGTGCGGGGTTCTTTCCTCGATTACAGAAAATCTACGAGCGCCGTTTGTCGGTCGGCTCTTGCCCTCTGGGGCAACGAAAGGGGCAAAAAGGTCTGGACCGGACTCTCGCGTACTTGTGCTCTGCTGTTGCCGTATTATTATAGGTGGCATATCATTCCTCCCCCTCTCTCTCGTAGCCTAACGCCGTGCAGACGCTGAGCTACTCCGTACACGTGTGTACGGGGGGCGTCGGGGACATGCCTCCTCAGTATGGAGCATCGTCGCACCGTCGCATCGTCGCTCGTATAATTCGGGCAGGTGGTGGTCAAATGCTGTACCTCCTCAGCTCCTGCCATCTGCAATGGAGCACAAGGGCACTTTTAGCCCCTTTCTGTCCTTTTATAGCGCAGGGCACTTGCATTTTGCCGGAGAGCTAGTTCGACGTAGAGGATGGGGAAGGGGGGAAGGCGCGAGTGAGGACCCGGGACGGAGAGACCGCAAGTAGTAGGGCCGCCGACAACCGCATTTTTCTATGCCTTTTTTCTTTTTTCTTTTTTCTTTTCTTTTTTTGTCCTTATTTTATTCACCGTTCCCTCTTTTTTTGGCTCTGCGCAGACCGGAGATGAAAGGTGGGATGCTGATCGGAGTGGCAGCTGACGCCGGACTGCATGAAGCGAACGCGGCTATTACGGAGCTTGCAACGTGGGGGAGATGAGGAGGTGAGAGAAGTCGAGAGGCGAAGCTCGAGAGCCTGCGAGCTTGAGTCTGGAGTCTTGGGTCCAGACGCCTGAAAGTCAGGCAATGCACGCGAGCGTCGTGGTGGATAAAAGCTCGTCGTTCCCAGGACTGCTTTTGGTAAACGTTCTTGCTCTTTCCTCAAACGGTCCGCTTTCTCGGGAGTCGGTGTCGCGGAGCTCGGGGAGGTGCTGCTGCCACTCGTAGCGCGTTGTTCCACGATGTACGCCACTGTACGCCTTTCTTCGGCCGCTGGGCTTTCTCACTCGCTGGCCTGGACACTTTCTGCGCGTGCTCACAGCTCACCGAGGATTTGTCAATTTATTTCGATTTGTTCAAGAAAAGAAGACTAACTGCCTTTGGGGCGGAACGGCAACGGGATCGCATATCTTTTCATAACCCAATGACATCCTATTCGTCTTTTCCTTCATCGTTCGACTTGGGAATGAAAAAAAAAAATACAATACAAGACCGCTGCCTTTCCATTTCATTGATTTAAAACTAAACGGAGAAGAATACAAGACAGAACGGTCGGAAAGCCCATCCTGGAAAGCAACGTAGAAAAAAAAAGAATAAGAGAATACAATAGATGCCGGGTTTTGAAAAAAAAAAAACGAATAAAACACACAAAAAAATGACCGTGTGCAAGCACCGTTGCTGCACGTCTCTCCGCCTCTTTTCTACTTGGTCCTCGTGCACGTACAAAATCCACGCCCTGTCCCAGATCACCACTCGTACTCGCCCGTAGCCTTGTGGAAGACGTATTCTTTTCCGTTAACCGTCAGAACACCGTCCTTGAGCGTGCACTTCCTACAAAGGGGTTAGTTACTTAGTCAATGCAGAGTCGGGGAGACCGATATGACTGTAGGGGAGAAGAGACGCACCATTTGTTCTTCACGCGCTGTACCTTGTCGTACACGCACAGCATAATCGGGCCCATGACGTCGTCGTCGTCGTCGTCGTCCTCCCGGTCATCGTCGGGGTCGTCCAGATCCGAGTTGATGGCGTCCTCGTCGTCCAGAATCTCGCCCTTGACGTCCTCGTCGTCACCGTCGTCGATGCCGTCGAGCTGCGCAATCGACGTAGCTGCCCTTGGCTGTGACAAGGTGGCGGTAGCCTCTGATGTAGACGCGGCCGCGGCAGCAGCTCGCCGCTTGCGGTTGCGCTTCTGGTTCCGGGCTTGGCTCGCCTGCTGCAGAGGCAGCATCAGCCCGCCACCCTCCATCTGCTTCGCCCGCCGCGCCATCTGCTCGTGCAGCAAGTCGTCAATTTCCATGCGGCCTAGCTCGACGGGCGGCTGGCCGGCCCGCTGTTGCTGGAGAAGCACGCCCTCAAACAGCGAACCGTCGTCTGCGCTGCCGTCCACCTGCGATCGTGCCACGCCGTTGGCGCCGTTGAGCTGTGCTGAGGCCTGAGCCAACATTTGTGCGCGGTACTGCTGCGCGTTGCTGGGCTGGCCACCGGCCGGGCGCTGCTGCTGCTGTTGCGTGTTCATGGCGTTGATGGACGCGTTGGCGGCGCTGCCGAATTCCTTGCTCAGCATGGCGGCCGCCCGCATGGCCGCACTGTCTGGCCCGCCCGCTGCCGAGGGGAACGGGGGCGCGTTGGGCAGGGGCATCTGGGAACCTGCTGCGGAGGGCACACCCGATAGGCTCGAGCCGTTTTGTGTGTCGGGCTCCATCTTGATTCGGTGGCTGCCCGTCGACTGCGTGCTGTCCTCCGTCTTGATGCTGGAGGGCTCAAACGACGGCATGGGCAGGCTGGGGAGAGCGAGGCCCTGCGAGCTGGCCATGGGGCTCATGGTCGGCTGGGAGAAGCTGTTGTCGGCCGACGGCGGCGGCGACGTGCCTTTGCCCGCCGACGACGACGCGCCAGCCTTGCTCGACGAGGCTGCTGGTGTGGCATTGCTGGCCGACGCCTCGGGTTCTGGCTTGGGATCCCATGGGAACTGGGCCACGTTGAACTGGGTCAGTTTCCGCTGCCAGCCCTGGAAGTTGCAATGTTAGTATGCTTTCTTCTTTTGAACCATTTAGTTCCAATCAAGAATCAAATGGCATGCAAACAAAGATTGAGGCTGTAAGAGGTCGATGCAAGGATGATTGGAAGTTGAAGGTTACACGTGATGCAGATGGAGACTTTCCACCAATTAGCGTCCCTTCAGTGGCAGCCAGTGGCCGCCGTAGCCGCTTCCCGGTGGGCGCTTTAGGCAACAGTGGGCGGGGCGGTTTTTGCTCCGCTCGCTTTCGAGTGGCGAAGTTAAATAGGGATGCAAATAGGCCATGGCCGCCCACTCACTCCACATCACCCCCTCTCTTCGCGCGCGTGGATGATGGGGTGACAGAAGAGACGAAAACGCCAACAATGACGGAGAAAATGGGTCTTTGAAGATGAAAAGAACGAGACGAGAAAAGAAACAAGATGACATTCTTCATTTCCGAGAGAAAGGAAAAAAAGAGATTGCGACGTGCACGTGCTGGCACCAAGAGGAGGCAAGAAAGGACGGCAACGAGAAGGGAAACGCAAAACGCAAAACGCAAAACACAAAACACAAAACGGACGAAGACGAAGAAAAAGAGTCGAGGGCAGGGTCAGAGGAAAGTCAAGAGAGAACGGGAAAACAACTTACTCTTCTCAGTTCGTCCAGCACGGCCTCGTCGACGCCGTTCTCCTCAAAGTCGACGCGCGACGTCGAGAGCACATCCTCAATGATCTGCTCGTAGACCGAGCCGACCACGTTGTTCGACATGACTGGGACAAAGGGGGCCTCGCAGGCTCGCTATTCAACTCTCGGTGCTTCGATTTGCGGACTGTCGGCTCTCCGTGGCGTGCTCGTTCTTCGCCTTAGATGATGCTTCTCTACTGTGTTGCGAGAGCTTCGAAAGCGAAATCGGAGGTCAACTCGAGGTGTTGCGTCCGTTCGAGGCTCGAAATATTCGAAAGGTCCAAAAATGGAATGCAGGTCTTGTCGTGCCGGATTTGACTTGCTTCTCAGCGTGCTGTCGTCGATTCGATGCGCTTCCGTTGAAGTTTGGGACAGCTCTTTTGCCGTCGGTGCGCTTCTGTTTTGGGCCGAGAGACTGACTTTATCGCTTCCTGACCGTTGTCTCTGACTGATATTCTCGTCTTCAATTCCTCCTAGGCCGTCCCTGAACTGCAAAAACCCTTTGTAATTGCGCCGGGGTAGTATGGATCGTGACAGTTGCCTAGTAGCTTTCGTAAAATCACGAGGGGCCTCGGTAGACTCGTCTGACACGGTGCCGCCTTGCTGAATTGACTTTCTGAAGGACTGATCGACGTAGAGAGTGAGCACAGCAGTCGTGGTCGTAGATGCGCACGGTACGCGGTTGCGGAGGGAGGGTGTTGGGATGCGGTTGTCGTTGAACAAAGATGCCGTTCAGCGAAGGAGAGGGAAAAGCAGTGGTTTGTTTCCGGCAAGTTTGGCTGCCGCCCAGTACTCCGTAATAAGTCTGCCCGTTTCTGCTTACTTAGCGCGGCACCTCATCGCTCCTTCCGCCTGGCGCAAGATCACGTGTGCACTTTCTGGGCGGCATTTGTCTAGAACGCCCTCTTTCTTAGCAGTCGTCTTTTGTTCTAAAAGCTTCTACAACGCAATCCGTACTTTAGGCGTCACCACGCATCTTGCCAGCTTCGTAATCAAGTTTAATCCTATATACAACAGGAGTACATTGCCGTTGTAGCTGATGGTAATAATGAGGCAAACTCAATTTCTTCAAATGTCGCCTTCTCCGCTTCTTCATTCACCATACACTTCATTATTAATAGAGCCCGAAAAACCCAGTTTTCCGTCGAGTTATCATTCTCTTCCGTCGTAAAATAGAAAACCGTTTCATAAAAAGAGAAAACAAGGCATAACAGGTGCGTATCCCGTATCCCCTTCCTGTTGGCGAAGTATCGAACATTCGGCCAAGTTTGTCCATCGTAAATAAATCGTGAAACCAACCAAGCCCCAACTCCGCGCTGAAACGACCAAGTATTTCTTTGTCGAACCGTGACGAAAGAACACGAAAAACAAATTGCCATCCCAATGAAACCAGATATAAAAGCCCAGATGAATAAAAAAAGGGATCCGTTTATACCTACCATTGCTAGTTACATCGGGGGAGAGTAAGCCGAGCGTTTGTTAAAGTGTCGTTGTTAGTTGTCGAGTGTCGTTGTCGCTGTTGTGTCGTAGTGTTGTCGTTGTTAGTCGGTGATGGTGATTTAGCGGATGGTCATCTGCTTGACCATGTCGGCCTTGCCAGATGAACCAGAGCTGCCGGAGCTGGCACTGGCACCAGCCTTCTTCTCAAAGATCTTCCAGAACTTAAGACTCTCGTCGGCAGCAGCCGTGGCAAGCATCTGGCCGTCGGGGCTCAGGCAGCTGTGCAGCACACGGCTCTCGTGGGCAGGGATCTCGACGTTGCGGACCAGCGTGGGGTAGCTCCAGATGCTGAGTGAGTTGTCGGGGAAGCCGCTGGTGCTGACAATCTCACGGTAGCTGGTGCTCCAGCGGAGGCTGGTGACCTGCGAGCCGGTGTCGATGCTGTTGACGCGGGCGCCCGACGTGGTGTTCCAGAAATGGATGTGACGGTCGTACGAACCACCGCCGGTGGCGAGCAGGTTCATGTTCCAGGGGCACCAGGCCAAGGCCTTGACGGCAGCCTTGTGGTTGGTCTTGGTGAACTTGGGGACGGCCAGCGACCGGGCGTCCCAGATGGACACGAGGTTGTCGTTGCCGCCAGTCGCGAGCTGGGCACCATCCGAGCGCCACTCCAGGCCACAGACCTCCGAGGTGTGCGAGACGAGCTCGGCCACCTTGTGCTCGGCAATGCGCACGTCGTGGTTGTAGACCAGACCGCTGCGAGCGCCGGTGGAGAGCAGGTGCTTGTTCCAGCCCATGACGCCGACACGCGTGTCGTGACCGAACATGCTGCGCACCTTGGTGCCCTCGGCGACGTCCCAGATCTGGACCTCACCGGAACCCAGGCCGACACCGACGTAAGCACCGTCGCCCGACCACTTGACGCTGCTAACGTAGGTGTCGGGGCTGGTCTCGAGCAGGCAGCTGACAGAGCCCTCATCGGCCGACCAGACGTAGACGTTGCGCTCCAGACCAATGGCAACCTGATTGCCAGTGCTCCAGTCGAGCAGGTTCAGGTAGTAGTCGTCGACCAGACCGGGGGCGTCAAGGACACGCTCCGGGGCCGTGGCGATGCGACGGCGGAACTGGGCCGCGTTGGCGCCGGCAGGCTTCAGGGGGCGGTTGTACTGCTGGCGCAGGTCGATGGGCTTGGACGACTCAGGCGGCGCAGGCTTGAACTGCAGAATGCGCGTGTTGATGTTGACACCGCAGGCGCTGGCCAGGGAGTCCTGGTACGCGATGGAGCCGGGAGACGGCCGCGAGTAGCTGGCCGAATCGTCGTCGTCGCGGTCGTCAATGTTCAGCGCCTCCAGGGCAGCCAGGGCATCGTCGGTGGCCGACGATAGAACATTGGACGCATCACCACCAGTGCGGCTCTGCGGGCGCTGGCGGTCGGCAAAGTCAAGCTTGCCAGAGCCAACGTTGGAGATGGCGGAGCTGGCGGCCCGGTTGGGAATGAAGCGGTCCGCGGCCGCGTAGGTGAGCGTGGTCTTGGTGGTCTTCTGGCGCACCGTGGTCTTCTTGGTGCGGACGCTCGAGGGCGTCTTGGCCTGCTGGCCGGTACCGGTCAGGGCAAAGTCGGACACGCCGAGCTCGAGAGCCTTGCGCGGTGTGGGCACGCCACGGGCAATGTTGGACTTGGGCGAGTCGCGGTGGGCAGCAGACGACTTGGACGCGCGAGCAAAGTGCGAGGACAGGTTGCCACCGTAGACGGACTTTGTGCAGATGCGCTCAGCGCCATTGTTGGCCGCCAGGCGTTCTGGTGTGAAGGGGGAGGAGTTGTAGTTGGACGGGGCGGCGGCGGTGCGCTGACGGGGGGAGGGCGTCAGGGGCATGCGGCCACCGGCGGTCCGAGAGGAAAAGAGCCCAGCATGGGACTTGAGGGGTGTTGATACAGAGACAGAGGCCATTGTGAAGGATGTGTGGGTAGGAAAATGAAGAAGAAAAAAGAGGAAAAAAGGTAAATGCGAGTGTAAGTGAGCTTCTCCGATGAATCGAACGAGCTCCAAGAGACTCAAGCTAATGGTTCCTGGAATTGATGGTTTATGGTTAGTATCTTCGTAGGCTGTGCTGTATTCTTTTTTTTGTTTGTTTGATGGATCGAGGCGAGAGCCTGCTGTGAACGGTGTGCAAGTCGAGGGGGCGATCTGATGCCTAGAGAGCGAAAAGATCTAGCGGACTTGGAGGAGATTCAAGAGCGAGGCAAGAGGTGGTCAAGCGATGACGCTTTGAAGAGCAGAGGATGCAAGAGGAATGCGAGGGAGACGGGATGGAGGAGAGTAGAGTAGGTGGTGAGGAAGAAAGGAAAGGGAAGAAGAGAAAGGCAACATGAAGCAAAAGTGGTAGGGTCGGCCTCCTTTTAACAACGATGTTTACATTGGGTGGGTCCTTGTGCGTTGACGGGGCAACAATGCCGGCGACCAAAAGTGGAAGGCGCGGCCGGTGCGGGCGTCAGCCTGTTTCAGTGGCACTGCGCAAATCTCCACTAATTAGATGCCGCTGGAGTCCCCTAGTCCACTGTAATTCTAGCGGCTCCAGCACATCGACTGCCCTCACCAGTTCGTCAAATTCGACGTCTACAAATGGTTGAAGTTTGGACGTGATTCTCGTTGGCTTTCCTTCCTTTTCTATTTCTTGAACAACACACTCGCTTTGGAGAATACTCATGAGAAGTATGTCTGCTTTTTGTAATCGTATTGTAAGAAACACCTCCACGTCTCACACAACTGCTTCACCTGGTCGCTGCAGCGCCCTGCGCTCCACTGCAATTCTAGCGTTGATGCAGCAACAGAGGAGCGACGAGGCGGAGTGCAGCGCAACGCAAGAAGGCACGACCGCCAAAGGCTTGCAAAGCTTCCTCTTGCGGCAGGCATGGTTTCACCCGAGTGGGCATTCCAATTTCAGATAATAACGAGCGAGGAAGGAGGGGCTGAGTTGGTTCTTTCCTTGCGTATTGATATGAAAAGGAAAGTGCTCCAACTTCGAGAGTGAAAGGGGAAGTGGCGAATGGCGCACGGCTAGGCAGCGGTCGCTGTAATTCTAGCGCTGAACGTGCTGCACGATACGTACCTGACGCGTGCCGCCAACGACCTGGCGCGTTAATGGGCACAGCGATAAGATAAAAAAATTGTCGCCAGGTCCATCGTCTCCCATCATCGACATTTCTTCAATCCACCACACACCACACGACACCGCCCTCACCATGGACGACAAAGCAGAGATTGTCGCGTTTGCGCGCGAGAGCGCCAAGGCGGGCGTCGACCTCTACGACCTGTTGGGCGTCGACGGCAGCACGTCGCGCGACGACATCCACCGCGCGTGGCGGCGGAAGGGTCTCAAGTACCACCCGGACAAGGCGGGCGCCAACTACGACCCGACGCTGTACGAGCGGTTTGCGCGGGCGCGCGACGTGCTCGTGGACGACGAGGCGCGCAAGGTGTATGACGCGGGGCGGGCGGCGGCGGCGCAGCGGCGGCTGCAGAGCGAGCAGATGAGCACAGAGCGGCGGCGGTTCAAGGACGAACTCGAAGCGGCGGAGCGGGAGCACGGGGCCACGATGGCTGCCACAAATATGGGCGGTGCGCCATTCGGAGGGGCCGCCAGCACATCGACAGCCACGGCCTCGACCGAGCGCGACAAACTGCGCGAGGCCGGGCGGCGACGGGCTGAAGAGCGGCAACGCCGCGAGCAGGAGGCGGGGGACCGTGTGCGCCAGCGCGAGGACGAGCGGATTGCGGAGATCGAGCAGCGGCTGCGCGAAAAAGAAGACAAGGCGCGGCGGCGAGCCGAGAAGAAGGGCGGCTCACGCGACGCCGACGCATCCAAACCAACGGCACCAACACCGCAGCAGCCACCGGCGCCCCAGCCCGACGCAGCGTGGCGGCAACTGCTCAAGACGGGCGCTGCCCAAGCAAAAGCGGGTGACGCACCGACTGTCCAACAACGGCCTCTGTTTGCGTACACGATGGACCGGCTGAAGGCGGCGGGCGCCGCCCAAAGACAGCACGCCGCGGGAGACGCGTCAACACCTGTTCCACCTTTTGAGCCGCAGTGGGAGGGGATCGACGACCTGGAAGTACGAAAGTTCATCACAAGGGTGCCGAGGTTTGACCAGGCGGCGTCATCGGCAAGAACAGGCGACGTGCCAATGGACACCGCTGCATAGAGAAAGACGTTGGGTTGGGAGAAGGGTTGCTTTGTATATTATGCGTTATGTACATTAGATTATGATACCAGTCCGTTTTTTTGTTTCTTTGTAAAACGGATAATAAATTCGATATGAATTTCTGTCGTTCATACAATGGTCGTTTACGTGGCCTCGGGCTGAGTCAGTCCTTGCCGCAGCCAATCTGGCACAAAGGCTTTGATCTTGATGACGGTCGCGGGACCACTAGCTTCTGCCTCGCCCTCGCCATCCCCCACGCTCTTCTCCACGACGTTCATCACAAACTCGCTGGCCGGGTCAAAGGTCGCTGCCGCCGTCGCCGCCGCTGCCGCCGCCTCGCCGGGCAGCACGACGTCCGTCATGGTCTCGAGCCGGCAAAGTGCCAGGCCCAGGTTGCCGACGCCGCCCAGCCACTTGCCGGCGCTGCGGCCCCGCTTGCCAACACGGCCAATGCTCGTCTCGGCCGGGACGGTGTCGGCCGGGCCTGTACTAGTGCTGCCGTTTGCGTCCACGGCCAGTGACCGCGGCTGCTCGTCCTCGGCGCCGTACACAAGGCACGGCAGGATACGCTTGCGCACGACGCCGCGGTGGCGCGTGCGGATGGTCAGCTCCTGGCCAACATAGCAGCCCTTGTGGAAGTCGATACCGCCCATGAGGTCAATGTTGCTCTCGAGCGGCAGCGCCTGGTTGTGCAAAATCTCGTGCTGGCCCTCGGCGACACCGAGCAGGTAGCGACGTACGCGGTAGGCGGACTCGTCGGCGATGTCGAGCTCGATCTGCGGGGGGAGGGACGATGCTGTACTCGATGCCGGCGCGACAAACCGCCAACCGAAACCGGGTGCGCGCGTGTCGTTGTGTGCAATGAGACCAGTCTCAGCACCAAACGGCTGCTGCCGGCTTTCAGGTAGACCCCAGCCGTGCCATACAGTCAGCTCGCCAGCCTCCAGCAAGCGCACGTCGAACTTGGCTCGCAGTTTGTAGCGCCGGATGTGCTTGGCGAGCGTCGTGGCCGCGTCCGCGTCGACTTCGATGAGAAACGAACTGGCATCGTTGTTGCTGGCGTTCTTGCCGACACTTAGCGTATCCCGGTACACAAAGACGTCATGCAGCACGCGGCCCTGGGCACTCAAAAATGCCGAGTAGAGGCCGGCCTGGGGGTTGCTTGTCGCTGACCCGTCGTCTTGGCTAGTCTGCAGACGCAGGATGTTGGAGGTGATGACGCCCTGCAGGTACTTTGTGGCGTCGGGGCCGGACACGGAAATGATGCGGCGGGAGGCGATCGCTGCAACGCCTGCAGTCGGCACTTGAGATGAGATGGCACCGGCACTACTGCTGTAGGCCCGGCGAGCAACACCGGGTCGGCTCCGGCTCCTCCGGCACTCCCGGCAGATGACGAGCGGCGAGGACGAGGCCGGTGCCGACGACCGGAGAAGCGATGCCGGTACCGACCAAGATGAAGCGGGAGCGCTCTGTAGGCTGCGCGGCACTGCAAACCACGGTGCACTCATGTTGGCGATTTTTTCGAGATTTTCTGTCCTTTGCGAATGACGTATGTAGCTGACAAAATGCGATGTAGCTGTCAATGGATGTCAGGAGTCAGAAAGATACGACGTTGGAGCTAGACGAGCTCGCTGTCGTCCCTAAAAGCCGGCCTCTGATTCGCCCTAATGTGCCCTGTAATTATAGGCACTTCCTGCCCACCATAACCTCCGAAGTGCGGAGCCCGGAAGTACTATTGGCCGACTAACAGCGCTCCCAAAACAACCGTCGAACAGCGCTCGAGTCAACAAACCACACATATGCACAGCGATCATAGACGGCAGGGATGTCGCTGCCTCTTCTTGACAAAATGTGTAAATCAGTATTGATCCCGGTAAGGTGGCGACAGAGGCCGAGGTGACCGCCGTCGCCTTCGACACCCGACCGTGGCTGGACCACCGCGGCTTTTCCGTTGGAGACCGACGAGCAACTTTAGGAAAAGAACAAGGCCTGGATTGACCGTATTGACCAGGACGACACGGCCACGACGACAAGAACAACGACGGCCCTTTCATTTTGGGCCACGCCGACATGCATGGTCTCAGCATCCTCGTGGACGATGTGTGGAATATCCGCGGTGTTCTGGACTGGGAAGGCGCGGTGACCGCGCCGTTGTGCGAATTTACGCCGTCATGGCTCACGGGGCACGGGAGCAGAGTCTCTCGACCAGGGCTCGAAACGTGTCGGGTCATCCGCGCCGAGTTTTAAGAGATCCTCCCAGAAAAAGCCCAAACATCTAAGATCTGAGCAAAGTTGAGAGACGAATGGTACGGCAAACTTGGCTCAAGCAGAGACACCAATGCTGCCGAGAGGGTCTTCTACGTTGCCGATTGCCTCCGCAAACCGCTCCAGGCGTCAATCGGATTCTACAAGTTCCTAGCGTCCGAGTATATGTGACGGTCGTCGGACCTCACTGCGTATCTGAATTGAAGGGACAACTATACGACTGCTCGGGGTGAGCTGCAGCGCAGCTTCTTTGAGGTGCACATCGACCTCGCTGAAGAAGCACAGCGACGTACCGACGATTGCGCCCGCGACACAGAGTATCTAAAGGAGAATGATTTATACGAGATGGTCGAAAGCCGTCTTTTGGCCAAACTAGAAGAATTGAGAAAAAAGTATCCCCTACTGTGAATAGGGGGTCGTGTTTGAACCTTCATGAACGATGTAGATGTGTAGTTAAATGCTGATAGATTGGAGAGTGTATATATACAATGACGGCCGTAGCCTCATATCCCTTTTTTATAACAGTAAAATATCCTCCTTTGGCTCCCGCGTCGCTTTTTTATGTGCCTAGGAGAGAAGAGTGTTGACGGCGAAGCGTCATCTCTATAAATCCCTCTCTTTTTTCTCTATCTTTTTGTGACTCCTCCTTTTGCGTTTTTAGTTCAAAACCGTAACCGATAAATAAAGAATAAAACCCAAAAAAGACCCAATGCCGCCGTGTTGAGCTTTTGTGCTTGATTGTTTGTATATGTACATATATATTGGAGGGAAGTTGGTTGCGTGTAAACTAAACAAACAGCTGAAATGGAGTTGAGTGAGGAATTGTTAAAAGCTTTGCAACAAAAAGGTACAGAAAGTGACAAGAAACGGGACAAGAACGCAAGAAAAAGGCAAAAAAGAACAGACGCGAATTGATGGGGAGAGTAGGCGAGAGATGGTAACTTTTTAGATGTTGATGTAGAGTGGTTGTTGATGATGTGTGTGCTGTTGATAATACACCCCGGTAAATGTCGAGACACCGGTCGGCCGCCCCTTCTAATGCAAAATTCCCCGCCTCTCCTTTTTTTTTGTGTTTTTTGTGTTTATTATTTTATTGTGTTTGAGCGATCGGCAGCGCTTTACGCCGCGCCCCTCCGCTTGGGGTTGCTGCGCTTCTTGTTGCCGCTGCTGCCGCCCGCCTTCTTGCCCTCGGTGCCCTCAATGAACCGGATTAGCTCGTCAATGGACCGCGAGTCCATCGACGGCTTGCCGCCGACCGAGGCCGCCGAACCGACCGCCACGTTGGACGGGGTCGCACCAGCCTTGGCGCCCGCACCGGCACCGGGAACAACAGAGCCGGCCGCCGCACCGCGGGTCGTGAACTTGATACCTGCGCGCAGGCGGCGGGCCTCCTGGTCCTTGGCGTGCTTGGCTAGCGACACGGCGTTCTGCGTCAGCTGCTCGAGCCAGCTCTCGGCCTCCTTGGTGTTCTTGTCCTCCGAGCCCAGCTTGTTGAGGAAGACGTTGTAGCTCTCGCGCATGCGGTTGACCGCCGCCTTACTGTCGTGGTCCAGGGCCAGGGCCTGCGCCAGCTGGAACAGCAGCGTGGCCGAGTTCAGCGACGCGCGCCCAAACACCTGCTCCGACACGCGCAGCGACTCCTCGAACCACCGCCGTGACTCGTGGTACGCCTTCATGCTCTGCAGCATCACCGCCGCATTGTTCATCGTCGTGATGACGTCCGGGTGGTCTGAGCCGTACATGACGCGCCACAGGCGCAGCGCATGCTTGGCGTACTCGAGCGCCAGCGCGCTCTTGCCCTGCTGGTGGAGAAACAGCGCCAGGTTGAGGTAGTCCAGGAGCGTCTCCTGGCTGTCGACACCGACGACGCGCTCTGACACAATAATCGCCTTGCGCGCGAGCTCGACGGCAGCGTCTTTCTCGTCCATCTGGTAGTAGAG
Organism: Sporothrix dimorphospora; assembly: GCA_021397985.1. Taxonomy (NCBI): domain Eukaryota; kingdom Fungi; phylum Ascomycota; class Sordariomycetes; order Ophiostomatales; family Ophiostomataceae; genus Sporothrix; species Sporothrix dimorphospora. Next base: position 232,190 of record WOUA01000027.1, read on the forward strand.
CATGGACAGCGTGTGGTAGGCGTGCGCCACCTCGGGGTGCAGAATGCCGTAGATCTGCTCATGCAGAGACAGAGACTCTAGCAGTAGCTCCTGGCCAATCTTCTTCTGGCCCTGCGAGAGCGAGATCTTGCCGGCCTCGAGTGCCTCCTCGGCCAGGGAGCCGCGCGGCGCCGAGTCCTTGACTACGGGCACGATGTTGACAATGTCGTCCACCGAGAATGTGTGCGCGGGACGGGCCGCGGCAGCACGGGCCTCCGAGTCAATCGACGACGGCGAGCCGTCGCGGGCCGCCTTCTTCTTCTTCTTGTTCTTGCCGCCCTCACCGTTGGCAGCACCGTTGGTCGCGTGCGCGCTGTTCGCGGTGCCGTTCTGTCCGCTCTCGGTCGTCGCAGCCGCCGCCGTGGCAGCAGCAGCCTCCTCGGCAGTGAAGGCAAACTTGGAGCTCAGGACCTGGATACCCAGCTTGAGGGACACCTCACGCAGTAGCTGCAGGTGGTTGCGCAGCTCCGTGTGCCAGTTGGCCGGCAGGGTGAAGCGGAAGCGGCGGACCGCCTCGGCCTCTACATCTGCGCGCAGGCTCTCGGGCGTCACCGACTCGAAAGCGAGGTCGGCGTCGCTGTAGAGGCTGCGTATGGACCGGTCGACATCGGCCGTCGGCTTGGCGTTGAGACCAGCGCCGAGCAGGCAGTTCAGCAGGTGCGAGATGCAGGCTGAGCTCAGCGGCAGTGGCAGATAGCGCAGGTACTTAGCGGAGACGTGCTTGAAAGCGCGAGAGATCATCTCGCGCAGGGATACGTCGTGCAGGCACTTGAGGCGCTCCTCGCCCTCACTCAGCTTGGCCACGCGGCCGAGGTAGCGGACGTTGATACCGCGCTTGTGCAGCAGCTGGCTGAGGGACCGGCCGTCCATGGGGAAGCTAATCTCGGATTCGCTGAGGTCCGAAATCAGGGACGGGATGGCGACGTCCTGCAGGTACGTGCACACGGCACGGACGTCCTTCTCGTCGTTGGCCATCTCTTCCTTCTCCTCCTCGGTCTGCGGCACCTGGCCGCTGAACACGTCAGGGTTGAGCGCGAACTTGAAGTCGGACACGTCAATGCGGTTGTCCTGGGTCTTTGCCTCGCCCTCTTCCGTAGCAGCAGCCTCGGCGCCCTCGGCACCCTCCTCGGGCTTAGCCTCAGTCTCGGCAGCCTCAGAGATCTCGGCCGCAGGCTTATCCGCCTCAACCTCGCCCTCTTTGGTGGCGGCATTGGCCTCGGCCTCAGCCTTGGCCTTGTTGCGCTTAGCTAGCTCGCCATCGAGCCACTCGCGCATCTTGACGCGCGAGTAGATGTCGATGAGCTCCGGCCGCAGGACCGTCATACGGTGCGGGTAGGCATCGGCGCCCGTCTCCTCGGCAGCCTCGCCCTCCTCCTGCCACGAAATGTCCAGCGGCGTGATGCGGTAGAGATCCAAGACGTACTTGCGGCCGTCCGTGCCCATCAGGCCCTTGGTCTCAACACTGGCCTCCAACTCGTGGCGCTTCTGGTCCTTGTCCCAGACGGCGTGGCGCTTGACGTTGAGGGCCTGCGACATCTTGGAGAACGGCGTGACAAAGCGCTCGTCAGCGGCAACGACGTCCTTACCGTCAACGGCACCGTAGTCGATCTGGTTCTCGCCCGGCTCACGCTGCTTGAAGATACCGGGCACAAGGCTCTGGCCGACAATACGCTTGCCGAGGTAGTCAACAACGACAGTGCCGGGTGAGTACAGGCCGTCGAGGTCAAGCTGGTTTATGCGGCGCACGCCAGCAACATCCTTGCCCGTAGCAACACGGGCAGCCTCGTCACCGCCCTCAGACGTGAAGGTACCAACCCCGTCAGCGCCAAACGAGAAGAAGATGTTGTTGTACACAAAGATCTGCGCATCGCGGCCCTCGGTGGGGTTCAGGGGGCCGACCTCGCCGCAGGCCACAAGCAGGGCACCGCGGGTGGCCGCATCAATGTAGTCGGCGAACACCTTGGCGACCAGGCGCTCGCGGAAGATGCGGTCCTGGACGGTGTCGCGGGGAAGCTCCCGAGCCGACTGCAACTCCTCGTTCCAGTCGCGCAGGTTATCGACGTTCTCGGTGCCAGCAATCAGGTAGGCCTCCTGGGTGCGGGTGATGTCGGCGCTGTGGGCGCGCGCAGGCGAGGACAGGGCAGGCACCAGCCACGGCGCCGCAGGCAGAGCGTTGGTGATCTGGAAGGTGGACAAGGGGTCGCGACGGCTGTTGTACTCCTGGAGCTTGACGAAGCTGGCGGCGAAGGACGGCGAGAGGTCCTCGATGAGGCTGAGCAGCGAGTGGGCCGAATGAGCCTTGGGCGACGGCCGCGGCAGAGGGTCGAACTTGGAGTTGGACGACTTGTTGACGTAGAAGCCAGCGACGTGCGCGGTGACCTGGAACTGCTCGCCCTCGTTCGTCGTCACGATGAGGTACATCAGGTGGCCCTTCTGGCGCAGATGTGCTGGTGGCGGGTTCCAGGGAGAGATCTGAAGCGCCTTGATGGTCTTTGGCACCGTCTCGTCCGAGGACGGGCGGGGGAGGAGGGAGGTCTGGTCGGCCGGGGCAGTGAAGTCGAACTCGACGGGGGTCGCCTCGGAGGCAGCGGTGGCCTCGATGGTCACGCTGTCGAAGAGGGACAGGCCAGGCAGGACGCCATGGACGGTGTCGGGGTGGTCGCCGGCGGCGCCGATCAGGTCCCGTATCCGGATAACGTGGAGGCGGGCCTCCTTCTCGGTGTAAGGGTCTTCGACGACGTGGATGTCGGCTTCGAGGGCGAGGTCTGCGATCTCGGAGACCTGGCCAAACTCGTTGATGCGGGCGCCCTTGTATTCAAGGTGGAAGCAGGAGTACTGCTGGGCGGCGGGCGACTCGATGATGGCCTGACGGACCTCGCTGACCTGCTCGTGAGCGTAGATCTGGAGAAATTGCGTGTTAGATAGGGCTGGAGCTAGGGTGGTTACGCCCTCCGTGGCTCGTTCTTACCATGATCGTCAGCTTCTCAGACGAGTGAGGCAGGACGATTGTGAGGTTGTAGAGGGACTCTGCACACGAAAACCGGTTAGTAAACGCTCCGAGCCGGAACAGCAGCAAGCCGTGCGTTCGTGCAAGAACGGAGATAGAAAATCAGTCGTCCGACGTACCTTCAGCGGCCTGCTCGGCCTCGTCGACCTCGACCTGCTCAACAGCCGCATTCTCGGTGGCACCGTTCTCCTCTGCGCCCGTATTAGTACCCTATGCATCCCAACGACACTCCAAGCCGGCCAATCCACCGTGCATGCAAAATGTAGCTCTACTCACCCACAGGAGCGGCCAGAGGGGCGTTGCCCTGGTCGTCGGACGTCGCCATCTTGCTCGAAGCTGGTGCTTGGAAGTGGCGGATGGGGGCTGCCGGCTAGTCGCGGGAGCCGGAAGCGGGTGGTCAATTGCTCGAGTAAAGGACGGCGGAGCAGTTGGCTGGTGTTCTGCAACCCAATTGGAGCCGGTAGATCCAAGACGGAGACGGCGAGACGTCGGTGACTCTTATCGTGGCTTCGCGGGCCTTCGAGGAGCTGTTGTCGGGCGTAGCTGTAGGCGGGAAGCAAGCAGCTGTATAGACAAGCTCTAGGGATGGACCTTGGAGCCGAAGAGGCGAGTTGTTGTATGCGTGTTGTGCCGAGGAAAGCAAAGGGGGGGAGAAGAAAGAAGAGAGAAAAGAAAAGAAAAAAAAGAAGGAAAAGAAAGAAAATGGAAGTGGGAAATTGAAAACGGTGGTATTACAAACTTTTCGGATCCAAACCCCCAAAACCAGATAATGCACAAATAAAAGAAACCGCAGAGATCGAATTGCGTCGCTGCCAGAGATATGCGTGGTGTAGTGGACAAGAGACGGCAGAGATGTTGAGCAAAATATGGTCTTTGGTTGCGCTCGTGAGAAACTTTTTTTCGGGTTAACAGAAAAAAAATAAGCGATCATGGAGAATGCTGCAGTCGGCAAGAGCGACTGGGCCAGAATGGGTTAATGGGGTAGCTGCGCCAATGGGGAGTGCAGGGCGGCCATGCGGGAGAGCCGAGGAAAGAGGCGGATCTGCCAGACGTGGGAAAGAATGCTGGGGCATCTCGCCTGCTCCTTCCTCTTGCCTCGACCTGCCTCGCCTCTTCGCTCTTTCCTGCGAACGAGCGCCTGTCCTTTAGTCCTTCCCGCCAAAAAGCGACTCTCTAGCGCTTCCCCCAATTTTTGCCAGCGTATTTTGCTCTATTTTTTTCCCTCTTAGCGTCCCCGGCGGGAGTTGGCGGACCTGCTGCACAATGCAGACCAGCGGCCCCACAAAAAAGGCACGTCAAATGTGACCTGGGCGAAAAAAATCCGTAGGCCGCTTGGCCAATCAGAAGCGTCCATATGTCGTCGACTGTTCCTGCCAGTATTTTTGACCGCAGAAAGCCGCTTGGTCGCGTTTTGTGCCTGTGGATAGTACACTAGCCTAAGAAGGAAAGAAGTAAACAGCCGCAAGCGGACCAACAAACAGTGATGATGCTTTTCGGCATCTCTCCTTTTCACGACACAACATTAACTCGCTCGACATTCAAGCATCGCCATCCCATTATCACCCCGATACATACCTTATTCTATACCCGAGTTGAGCATTTGTTTACCGCGCAACACTTTACGACACATTACTACGACCCTCTCCTCTGTTTCTGCGAACCGACGACATCCATTTGGCATTCCTTGTTTTGCGTTTACCTCCTTTTGAGTCTCTGCGGCACACGGCGACGCCGCTGCAGACCACCGGAGACGCATATTTGATTGTACACGTTCTATACATTCTCTTTTGGACTGCAATTGCTGCAAAGCACTCGTTGGGCTGGCAGGCAGCACCGCTTTGGTGTCTTTGGAAGCAAGAGCGACGTGATGGATTGAATCAGGCGAGACAATGGCGACCACGACATTATTAGATACGGCACCCTTTCCGCCGCCCATATACCGACATGGAAACAGCGACATCCTCCCAACGAGGTCTCAGCGTGAGGCTGCGGCCGCAGAGCAGCCGTGGACAGCGACGCGGTGCCACCGACAGCTCCGACCTCTGCTCACGCATCTGATGGCACTCCGCAAAGAGAAAGCCAGGGCCGCGCTGAAGCAGAGAAACGACTTCTTACGACAGAATGCGAACCCCAACAAACGATTGACCGCCGACGACGGTCTGGCGAGTCGAAAACGAGTGCGCTATACCTACTCTCTGAAGGGCACAGGACGGCGGCGGCAAGGCCGGCCAGACGCAGCAGCCGGATATGCAGCAAGCCCGGCAGACAATGAGCAAGCCAGCCATATCAAAGTTGCGCCGCTCAAGCAACAGGCAACACGGTCGTTCTGTCCCGGTGAAGTCGTGGTGGCGACACCGGTCTTGAGCCGAGCACGGAAACACCGGCAAGCATGGTCTTTACCATCGTCGCCTATCATGCATTGCACATCGACAATAGCGGCAGGCGCTAGCTTCGGCCCTTCATTTCCAACAACATACGCTACAGATACATCAAGACCCAAGCCCAAAGATCCGGCTTTCAAATACTGCGGCTACTACCAGAGCTCTCGACTCGGTGCAAACAGCAGCGCCAGTTCGTCAATCGATAGAGACTGGGCAACTGTTGCCAAAGCGACACCACCTGAATTCCACCATCTATACGAATCGATCTTCCGGGCTTTTGACGCAGTCCTGCGGGCTACTACATGTACCCTACAACCCTCGCGTCAATCGAACTCGCTCCTGGCCATGTGTCTCCGCAAAGTCCCCCAATACGTCGCGATCTGTGAGGAGGCGGAGCGAGAAGACGCTGAGAAAGAGGGGACAATGCAACTTCCCTCGTCCAGCGTCTCGCTCGGTATCTACAGCGATCTGGAGTCTCTAGGCAATGAGAACAGCGGGTGGAAGCATCTACGAGTCATTGTTCGAGAACACAGCATCGATATACTCACCTCCGCTTGCGTCGAAGGCCTCTTGCACGACACGTTTATTCGCCTACTTGTCCGACTCTGCACGCACCTAAAGGCGCACGATGAGGCAGAGAGTCTGATCACTGCTCTCTTCGACAGCCATATCTCCTCCTTGCCTAAAGACCAACATCTCTACCAAAAGCCTGTCGAGCCACACATCGATCTCCCCGGGTCAACCGGGCCCCTCGCATCGCTAGGGATGCTGCTCCAGTATGCAGACGAGACTGGCCGAACATCTATTCCCCTCCGACAGATCACAGATCTTCTTAACAACGGCCATCTACCTGCTGCATGGCTTTCTACTCAGACTTTTGGTAGTCTATGGCATCGCGTTGTCCGGCTCCTATCCAGCAGAGGCTCGCCTGTTTGCGAAGAAAGCATCCTTCTCGAATTTGTGGCAACAGCAGTTGCGCGACTCATTCAATCCCGGCTGGAGGACGACTTTTCCGATATGCCAATTAGAACAGATCCCCAGAGAAAGTCTAGTCCCAACAACACCACCACCTCTCTTACTTCATCCTCATCATACCAGACCCTTGTCAGCATTTTAGGGAGCATATGTGCTGTTGGTATTCTTCAGCAGGAGGCTTCCCTCGAGAGCGGTAATGACTTGCCCGTTCCTGAGCCGGCGGTCGTCAAGCGTCTCGTGGCGATTGTTCAGCACTCTCTATCCGAAATATCTCGAAAAATCAGTGTTCGAAGAGGACAACATAAGCTTGATGTCGCTGCTCGCTGCTACCCACGGCAATATCTCTTGATGTTAGCACTATGCCTCCTGCAGTCTAGGCTGGAGAGTAATACAGAGAGCTGTATGGAAACAGGCGTCGAGGTTCGTAAGAGCAGCACTTTCGACGCGACAGCATTCCGGCAGTTCATAGAGTCGGCTACTTCTACTCAAAGAGGCCAGCTATACGATGCGACCATTACCTTTGTCACCTCTGTCGCCGAGAGCTGTGGCCGCGGATCCGAATCCGCCAGTTCGAACGTGCCGGCTGCTCGGGCCTACTTGCTTGAGCTGAGTGCATATGCGGCCAGCTACCTGAGCGCTGCCTTCGACTACAACTCCAACAATGGCTCAACAAGTCGACTGCAAGCAGACGCAGCATTTCTTCTCGCGAGCCGCAGCAACAATCTCCGTGACCTAACGTTCGCCGAGAACCTCAGCAAAAGTTCCATCCAGAAGGGCGAGCACCGCCTGTCGCCCAGGCACTCGCCAACATCATCTTCGATGGGAACTTTGAGTCCGCCATCCTCCAAGACTCGCACTGCGCCTATAGCGGCCCTCTTTGACGGATACCGGTGGGAAGAAGGCATCAGCGAATGGGTGATTTCTACTCCGAGCGTACCATCTTCTCGTCCTACGCCAAAACCAAGGCCGGCCCGAAAGAGCGAACTTGTGGTCATTATCGACAGCATGCCCCCTCCATCACTAGCAGCGCAAGACACGAAACGGCCACCGCAGCGGCCAACTTCAAGGTCTGGGCGGCTATCTCTACCGACGTCCTTCCCAACATTGTCCCCGTCGTCCGGGAACAAGTCGGACATGGACACTCGTTCTATATTCGACCACGATAGCGACAACGACACGCCCTTGTCTCCCAGGACTCCAGGCAGCCAGTCAGACGTTCCTTCCTACTCTCGCCCCAAACGATCACGGTACTGGGAGGCTATTCCCTTCGAATTGCCCGTCAAGCCCCGCCTACGGACAACGCGGAGTCTTTTGAATCTTGTTTCTGATAACGAAGATGACGACGAAGACCAAGATGACGAGAGCGACGAGATAGAAGAAGTGTTCCACGCCAATAAAGAGACAGCGCATCTGCCTCTCTTTAAGCCGTCTATCAAGGTGAGAAACACGAGGCCTAGCGAGTCAGCTAGGAACACGCTCAAGGGGAAAATGGTGGCAGTGTGCCGTGCCAGCTACCAAATTGCCGATGACGACGCCGAGGTGGCCTCCAGCGATGACGAGTTGCGTCTGTAAGGGGCTGTTTTTTGTGTATGATTTGATACATCTCTTGTCATGTTGATACTCCTCGGTCTTATCTTTTTCGTTGGCCTCTTTTCATATTTTGCATCTTTTGGAAACCTTTGGTAGTTTGAAATCAACTCCTGTGATACCCCGTCTTTAAGCCACATTGATTCTTGTTGCTATCATTTTTGATGTTTTGTTTTCCTACTGTTTACTGTTTTCACCCCTTTCTTCCAGATGGGAACGACTGTTAGCTCTGTTTCCACCGGCTTTAGCCGTGGCAGAGGAAGAAACACAACAGGCAACAAGGGGCCGAGTCCTTTCGGGGAAGCAGGCCCCCTAGGAGGCAGGGTCCTGATAGGAGAAATGGAGGGCGATCATCTTTGGAGCATGGACAAGAAATCAGAAGAAGGCACTGTGGCCTTGATCGGAGCAACAACGAGTTGTATCAGGTGAGTGGGGACACTCGTCGATTGTATACTCGTGCATGCCGCTCACAGGTTTTTGCTCTCTTCCTTTTTCCCGTTGTATTTTCTTTCTCACAAGTACACTATCCTGGTCGGGACAGGCAAAAGATACCGACAGAGTACACAGACTAAATTCTCTTCGTACTTTCATGCGGCTCGACCTTCCCTAGAGTCGCATGTTTCAAACGTGGCCTCCTTCCCGGTCATGTTTTTCTTTTAGTTTGCATCCTTTTTACTGCCACTCATAGTGTACAAGTGTAGCAAAATGTGCGTACGGGTGACATCTTCTTTTTAATTGTCACTTGTGCCGTCGCCTAAAGTTTCCCGTGTCCCACCTGCCGCCTACAGCTGCGCATCCATGCCTCCCCATCTATTGTGTATCATGTCGTTTTGTGAGCGTGCTGTAGCAATATATTGGATCCCGATGAACTACGTATGCATGGCAAGAGAAGTCAAAATGGTAGGCAACCTCGACAGTTCGGTTCGCTCGCCTAAACCATCTCCTTATCTCTGTGTGGGCGTGCTCATGACTTTATGAGTTCGTGTCTGGATATGTCTTGGTCGCTTTTCAGCCACATGCTCTCCGAGCTCCGACCAGAGACAGAAAATCGAATATCCGTGGTTTTACTATTCTTGTTTGAAAAAGAAAATCCAAAAATGAGAACCGAGACATCTTCGGAAACAGTGTCTGACTGAAAGGGTACAAACGAACCAAGAAGAGGATTTTGGTTCATGACAGTCCTTAATCTGATACAACGAATATCAAGCAGAATAAAAATCACATTCGGCTTGTTTTTACACAGTTCTTGATGCAAAATGAGGCAACCAATAATCGCTAGAAAGAAATAGCAAATTAAAAACAACGTATAAAATGCCAGAAATAGTCAAAATGTAATATGGTATCAGACCACTCGTTCGTGAGCGTCAACGATATTTGAACTCATGACCAGAAACGAATACAGGATGGAATCGCAATGTTCACAGTTCACAGCGTCAAAGGGCGGAAGCAATCTAGATTGGGTATGCACCTCCATACTCATAGAGTGCGCCGTCTACCCGTCGTCGTTCTCGTCTATTTTGCTGCATCCTCTTTCCTTGTATCAACCCGCATTGCATGCATCGCAGGAATCGCGTATATGCACGTCCTGCCTGCATCGACTTCTATTATTCTTATGCGGCCCGAAGCGAATATGCACTTGCTCTACATGTGCATGGGATTCTGGAAGAGTGGATAGGTGTCAAGTGAGAATTGGGGGTAGGCTATCATTGAAGGTGATGATCTGTGAACCTTTCCACAAGAGATAATGATTTCAAAGAAACTAATAAAATGAATTTTTTAAAAGAATTTTTTTTTTTTTTGAAAAAATCATTCTGAGGCCAAAAACAATTGCTTTTAAGTAAAAAAAAAAAGATCAATGATTCATGTCACAGATCTTGCTTCTCTCATTGAATCTCTTTCTCTTTTCCTTCCATCCGTCTCTTTTCATTTTCTCGTTACAGATCACACGGCACGAGTAAGCCGTTAGAACAGAGAAACCCAGGCAAGACTATCCTCCCGGGAAAAAAAGAAGAAGAGAGCGACGTAGGTACAAACGAACAGATCACAACCTACAGGAGAACGTCATCCAAAGGGCCACGCCGCTCACCACGAGGGGGCTGGATGTCGTGCTCTCAGTCAAGCTTGAGGGCATGGTTTAAGACGATAAAGATAGTTAAATGTAGAAAATCAATAGGAAACGCCGACTGTAAGTATGGTACTTCACCAGTGTCAGAAAGAATACAGCCTGTGTATTGACTTCTTATCTACAAACGGGAGAGCGGAGGTTGGACTTGAATAGAGCCCCGACGCTGTCGGCCACGAGCAACAGTGTCGGGTGCGAGAAGCGCTTGCGACCTTCGCTCCTAGGCTAAGATGGAGAACAAAATGGAAATAACAACAAGCAAACCTCTTTTCTTCTCATCTGCTGTTGAGTCGTTTTGCTTTTGAGTTGGCATTTGCAGTTTTCAAAACGAGTTTCGTCTCTTGATATTTTTATCTCTCTCACAGCTTGTAAACACCAAACTCCCCTTTCCCATGGCCGTCATAAAACGTGCAGGTCTTGGCATTCCTCCCAGCCACGTTGGTTGTCGCCGACTTTTCTTTTATTTTCTGGTTTTCATTTTGGCCCTTCTCATTCTCTTCTCTTGATGCATCGATTTTGTTTTGCTGTCTGTCGTCTGCTCTTTTCTATAGTTTCAGCAGTGTCATAGTACCCATGCGGACTGACGACAGCAGTGCCGCATGTTTCTCTTGGCGCTGCGTCGACGGCCCTTTTGCTCGGCCCTCTCTTCCAGGCACCCAAGTGCCGAGGGTGGTATTCTGTAAAAATGCTGGAAAGAAACGCCGTTATCAAGAAGGGAATGCGAGTTTTTTCTAGAACATGGGCTGGGGCACCTTTCCACCTTAGCAGCGTAGCAGCGAAGCCCTCAAAGCATCGCATCTCGAACATGGGCTTCGTGGCTAACACACGCATTCAAACCCCTCCGCCTCTTGGCATTCGCGCAAATTCATGCGGTGGTGAACGAGGAGGCCGCAGGCGAGGCGGTGTTTTCGTCCTATTTCCCCGCCCTCTTGTCTTTCGTCGGCCTTCCCTGTCTCCTTGCCGCTGTTTGATAGCCTCCAATCCTGCTCATCGACCCGCCAATTCAGCCGGAGTTGCCTGGTTCACTTTGTCAACATGATCTTCCTCTTTTGACGGGGAGCCCGCGGCGGGTTGTAAAGCATTTGTATAGGGAGAGAAGGGACGTGAGAGAGCAGAGGCAAACATGGACGGAAAATGATTTGGACTGAAAAGCTGAAGAGGAGAGTACGGTATTTCGATTGTACTAGGCATTGTCGTACAGGCGCGCTACGGTGACGCCTCTATTCCGCATTGCATCCACACCACAGCTGCGCTCCCGAAGACTGTTCGCGTTTTGTTCCTTTTTATTGTTCTTTTCATTTTCGTTATCGGCCGTCGCATTTGTTTTTGCTCTCGACCTCGGGTTTTCGCTTGAAATTCGACGCCCGGGCCCCTTTCTTTTGCTGTGATTCCATTCGGCCCTTGTGCGTTCTGGGAGTCCACATGCTGGGGTCTTCGCGATGGCCGTTCACGCCGTCGTCTCGTCTGTTTTGACCTGGCCTGACAACCGAAAGGTCGGAGATTTTTGGGGGCCTGAGGGGCGGACGAACTGAGCAGATGGGTGAGCACGAATACGACGTGCTGGGCATGCCCGCGGGGAAGAGCGCTCGGTGACGGACAGGCATTGGAAGCTGGCCCAATGGGAAGCTGGGGCGAGTGTCGGGAAAAGGAGAGAAAGAAGAGAATGGACGAGCAAGACAGGGAGAGAACCAGTCAATCGTATCTTACGAATGTCAACCTCCGATCGGCTGTGCCTTTGGTGGCGATCAACCCACCTGGGCTCGCTGGGCATCCTTGGAAGCATCCCCCTTTCTTCATGGAAGACGCCAGGCTCGCCAGGGAGGCATGCTCACATGCAGCGACGTAAGTTACCAAGTATGCAATGAAAGGGAGAACGCGGCCGGGCCTTCTTTTTGGCTTGTAGGACACCAGCAAACGAGAGGACCAACCAGGCCAAGATGCAGGGCAAGGCCGGCGGTTCCCTTGGCAAGCTGCAAGGGACAGGCCTCTGATTCGCCCGTCGTCTTTGGCTGTTTCCTTTTGTTTCACGTTTGGAAGACGCCGTGAGCCAATCAGTCGAGGGGAGAGGTGGCCGTCTAACACCACGCCCAGGGGAATCCGCGCGCCGCCGCTGGATGGCTGGATCTTAGCCGTGGATCCTGTGGGGGCTTTGCAGCACGTACTCCGTATAAGTAGAACTCGCAGAAGCAAGCCAGAGGGTCTTGAACCGCTGCAAAACCTAGCTCTGCCCCTTTTGGCCTTCTGCGGTAGCCAACCGCTCGCTGGCATCCTTGATCGCCCAGGCACAGAGACACGCCAGCCCGTCCTTCAGCGCATGCACCGTCCTTTCCCGCCTGACTTGTGCCTGGACTAGAACTAGCGCGTTTCAACGCCTGACTCCCAGTCGTTTACTTCTTGGCCCTTTCGATACGATTTTTCTCGTTCGTGTTGCTGTGCTCGTTTGCATGGGTAGAGAGATGGATGTTTGGAGAACACTTGGTGGCATACGTAAGCCAGCGCCGAGGTACATGTGTGCTTGCTTTTGAGAGGTGCGTCTCCGAGCGCTTCTGGCACCTGTGACAAGGGGCACTGGTTAAAATAGATAGAGCGTTTCGATGTTTGCACTCTGTCGCGGCATATCGAAACGCTGAGTGCGTGCGGCATCTTGTCGACATAGATAAATGACAAGAGGAGAAAATTGATCAAAGAGTTAGACCTCGATAACAATACTCGCAGTGGCGCAGAGAACGATGCCGTTTCGTGAGCTACTGAGTAAGACAAGGCCTGGCACTCCAAGCCAAGGGGGTGGTTGGTGCAGGCCTGGTTTGTGTGTGGAACCCTCTCCCCTGCGGCGGATCGCCGAGAAGAACACAGACATCTTGGTCGAGAGGGAGGCAGCCACAAGAGCCACAGGGCCCACAGGGAACCACCAAACAGAGAAAAACCGCTTCCCAGATCGCCAAACAGAATACGACGTCGACACCAGGACGGAAAAAGACACGCCCCTCTCGCTGAGCAAGCCAGTGACGAATGCAAACGAGGCTGAGATGGGAGGGAAAAGCGCATACAATGGACAAACGCAAACGCATTGCTCGACAACACCAAAAAAGAACAGACAGATAAGGCACAAAGACAGAATAAGAACAATGCACAATGCCGCACACTTACAAGCAAACAAAAGCCGCTCAGACTAGGCTGGTGAACAGCAGTCTCGCGAACAATGGGCCCCAGCCTGGCCAGAACAATGAAACAATGACGCCGCCGCCAACGAGTGTCTGTCGTGTGTCGCACTGCCGAGTATCAACAAGGCGGGGAGAGGGCCAGATCCCAGGGCAGCAATCTATCAAACGCCGTCAGCACAGATCTCGAGATTGGGCAAAGGCTGGGCAACACTGGGCAAGCTGGGCAGCTGAGCATCGAATCCTGCTCTCGTGAGGGCGCGACAGATCTAGATTCCTAGATCGAGCCAGGCAATATGGGCAAAACGCTCCGTGGTTCAGTCAATTTGCGGGTGAGTGCAGTAGCAGAAACTCTATTTCGTACAAAGTGGTGCATTTCATTTCGAGAGACTGCCTTGAACACCTCGTATCCGTGTTCTTCCTCGTTGCACGCGCTGCGGGGGTTCGCTGCTCGTTTGCAGTGCATCGGCGTTGCTTTTCTCAGGTTTGCTGGTGTTTGTGTTTTTGTGTGTCTGTGGCGCCACTCTATTTCGCACAGAGGAGGAGGACAGAAGAGAAATTCGTCCGGCGAACACACAAACACACAAACACACGAAACAGAGAAACACAGTATCGCGCCTTCCCTGAACCTGCCCCGGTCAGTTTGTTCACTTTTTGCTCAGAACCGGAAGCCACGACTGGCATACGTCGGTGGGTTTCACCAGGGTTGACGTATCTTGGCTGCACAAACTTTCGTGTAAAATGTATGCAGCCGGGGTGGCGTTAAGGAGGGGAGGGGAGGGGGGTGCGGGAGAAAGCGTGTGCATCGTCAAAACAGCGAGAAACTGCCAAAAGGGGAAGGCACCCCCCCCCCCCCCCCTGGCAGGTCCTTTCCTTCCCTTTCTCACCTGCTCTTTCCCTGCGAAGAGCGGTCCAGAGGCAGATCTATTAAGAAGGAAGGCACCGTCGACAATCTATCTCGATCTGTTTTTGCCGCTCCTTCTGTTTGCCCATTATTTGATCTTTCTCCTCTTTCCATTTCCTTCCTCCCTTCTTTCCTTTCCAACCTCCATTCTTCCTTCCTTGCGTGTTATTGCTTCCACGGAGCCGTTCCGTGCTTTTCCTTCTCTTCGCTTCTCCGCCTTCTCTTTTTATTCCATTTCATTTGTATCGCCATATTTCTCCTCGCGTTCCCGTTTGCAATCTCTGGCCAGCAACCAACCATCCCAGAGACAATATCGACGCATCAGAACGCCAATCTGTCCCAGACTGCCCAGCGCGGCGAGACCTTTCCTTCACCCATCCAGTTCTTGTGGAAGCCAAACGAGCCGGTCCTCTTTCCTCTTCCCTATCTGCTTGCTATTTCCTCATTTTCCTCATTTTCTTCATTTCGACTATTTCTTTTGTTCACCGCCGCTCTTTGCACACACGCAATCTATTCTTCACGGTCCAAGCGACGACGACAGTTCAGGACAAAGCCTTTGTCACCTTTTCGTCAATATTTCGTCTCCTGTGGAACGCGCTGGCCGACTGGCTGAACGAGACCGACAAAACCACGCGAACAAGTTGCATTGACAGCAAGGTAACAGAGCCGGCACGACAGAACGGTATAAATCCGTGCCAAGACCTGCTTCGAACCTGTTCAATCGACGTCTCTTCAACACCCTCACAACGTTTCACCTGTTCTTTTCTACCACTCCCGCCGGTCGATCTGCAAAGCATTGGGCACAAACCCACCTTCATTTCATACACGAATAAAAAGCAAGAGCCGAAGAAAAAAACGCATCGTCTCGTCTACTTCTCTCGTCTTGACTTGGAGAATCCGCTTTCTCCTCGCCGCGTCTTTCCTTTCCTCAGCCGGCTGGTTTCCGGCCTCACGCCTTCCTTTTTTATACTTTCTTACCTCGATATCTACTAGACACGATCAACAATGTCTGGTTCCAGTCAAAACGCCACCGGGCCGACCAACGGCACCGTCGCTACCACGAACACGACCGGAGCCGCCGCTGCCCAGAATGCCACCACCGCAGCCGCCTCGTCTGCCTTCAACCCGGCCCTGGAGAACCAGCTGCTC
Organism: Sporothrix dimorphospora; assembly: GCA_021397985.1. NCBI lineage: Eukaryota > Fungi > Ascomycota > Sordariomycetes > Ophiostomatales > Ophiostomataceae > Sporothrix > Sporothrix dimorphospora. Next base: position 247,512 of record WOUA01000027.1, read on the forward strand.
GCCAAGTACCTCCTGCTCATCATCGGCTCGGTTGCCATCGCCATGTTCCTGCAGCGCGCCATATACGCCATGCTTCGCCATGTCCGCACCGTCACCTCGCTCCAGAACGAGACGCAGCGATACTACGCCCGTGCCGACCCCCAGATGTCGTGGATCAAGCGCAACCTGGTCTACGCCCCCGTCTTCCACAAGCGCCACAACCGTGAGATCCAGATGAGCTCGGCCGTCAACATTGGCACTCTGCCTACCCGTCTCCAGCTGGCCTTCCTCGCCGCGTACTTCGGCACGAACGTCGCCTTCTGCCTCATCGACATCCAGCTGCACAGCAACTTCTCCACGGCCGCGGCCCAGCTGCGCAACCGCAGCGGCGTCCTGTCTGTTGTCAACATGGTTCCCCTGTTCCTCATGGCCGGCCGCAATAACCCGCTGATTCCCCTGCTGGGCATGTCTTTCGACACCTTCAACCTGCTCCACCGCTGGTTCGGCCGCATTGCCATCCTCGAGGCTCTGCTGCACACGCTCGCCTTCCTCATTCCGAACGCCGCTGCCAAGGGCTGGGGTGCCGCCTTCCATACCGCCATCTCGGTCCGGTACATCATGTTCGGCCTGATTGCGACTATTGCGTTCCTTTTCATCGGCATTCAGGCCATGAGCCCGCTCCGGCACGCCTTTTACGAGACGTTCAAGATCTTGCACATTCTCGCCGCGGCCGTCGCTGTCATGGGTGTGTGGTACCATCTGCAGCTTAAGGGTCTTCCTCAGATCGTCTACCTGTACGCTGTTGTCGCCCTCTGGGCCGTTGACCGCCTCGCTCGTGTGCTGCGCGTTATGTACCACAATGTCGGCCAGGGGGGCACCAAGACGCTTGTCGAAGCCCTCCCCGGCAACGCCTGCCGTGTCACCGTCACGATGGCCCGGAGCTGGGACTTCAAGCCCGGCCAGCATGCGTACCTGTACTTCCCGAGCATCGGTCTCTGGCAGTCGCATCCGTTTTCCGTCGCCTGGAGCGAGGAGGCCGAGTCGCTGGACACTGAGAAGCTGGCTATGAACCGGCAAGACGTGCTTGCGATGCGCAAGACGAGCATGTCGTTTGTCATCCGTGGCCGCACGGGCATGACAGGCAAGTTGTACAAGAAGGCTGCAGCGAGCCCGGACGGCCGGTACGTCACGAACTGCCTCGTTGAGGGTCCCTACGGCGGCCTGCACCAGATGCACTCGTACGGCACGGTCATGCTGTTTGCTGGCGGTGTTGGCGTGACTCAGGCGGTCCCGCACGTGCGCGATCTGGTGGTCGGCTATGCTAATGGCACAGTCGCGGCCCGCAAGATCGTGCTCGTGTGGATCATCCAGAGCCCCGAGCATCTGGAGTGGATCCGGCCGTGGATGACGGAGATCCTGGCCATGGACAAGCGGCGCGACGTGCTTCGCATCATGCTCTTTGTCAGCCGACCGCGGTCAACCAAGGAGATCCACTCGCCGAGTGCGACGGTGCAGATGTTCCCGGGCCGCCCCAACATCGACACGCTGCTGGGCATTGAGATGGAGAACCAGGTGGGCACGGTCGGCGTATCGGTGTGCGGCCCCGGTGCGTTGAGCGACGAGGTGCGTCGCGCAGTCCGCCAGCGGCAGTACCAGGGCTCGATCGAGTTTGTCGAGGAGGCCTTTTCATGGTAGGCGCCCCTTTAGAGCGCAGCACCAACACATCACGGCAATGACAGCCTGGCTGTCCACACTCTCTGGTTCGGTTTGTACATTTTTGGGTATCGGTTTTTTCTCCGGCATAGATGCGGCGTCCGCGCGCACAGTCGTTACTGCAGACGAAGATCTTGCGGTTTGTTTTCATTTGATTTCCATTTTCGTTTCCATGTCTCTCATGTCTCTTTCCTGTGCTTTTTTCTTTTTTTCTCTTTCTTGTACATTTTTTCTTTCCCTTTCTTCCTGTTTCACTCCACACTCTTTTCACGCTCTTTTTTGCGATGAGCCTCTGGACTCGCCCGGTTAGAACGGTGACAGTTACAAATAAAAACAGAATCCATGCAATCTCTGCGGTCCGTAAATTTTCCAACTATGCTGTCATTCACGCGAACACGTATTTCTGTAGTTCTTTTAGGTCTGTGTGTTGGTTGGTATTACTGTACCTTCAGAATGTAGTTGCCTCGTGTTGTAGAAGCAACTCATCGACAGTGCGTCGTGAGATGCTGGTGAACGAGCTGTCCAATCCCACCGCAGGAAAACTGGAGCATTTGCACCCGATTGGGGAACTTGGGCGGTTGGGCAGGTGCTACTGGCGCCTAGCCCAGCCCCACCAACGCCGCCAAAAGGCCCATCCATTGCATCGCTCCCGTGCCGTGTGTCGTCACCTGGTCATGCGTTGTGGCGCTCCCCTAAAGGACGCTCTTTCCCCGCCTCATTCACTCTTTGCGTACGCCATCGCTCCTTCGCTAACTATTTGTTTCCCCTCTTATCGCCTTCTTTTGTCTCTTCTTCCTCTTTCTTTCTTTTCTTCTTCTTCTTCTTCCCCAACCCATTTTGCGTCCCATCATCGTCACCGCATCACAGCTCGTCATCGCATTTCGCTTTTCGCATTCGCCCACTCCAGGCTCCAGTCCAGCTCCAGTCTTCTAATCACGCTCCCACTTTAGCCCTCCCGACATTCCCCCCTCGGCCTGCCTTATCGTCGTTTCCACCCTTTTTGGAGTCCCCTAAGCCTCGCCCTTGACGATAGAGTGTCCCGGGGAGATACGGATAAGCAGCGACCGATAAGACGTCTCGCCATCCGACGACGACGACGACGACGACACCGACGGCAACGGGACTCGCAACTCACTTTGGTGAAGATCTGCAGGTAGTTGTCCTTGCGTGCCGACGATCCAACGAGATCCTCTCGAAACGCAACATCCCTCCGTTTGCCGCGAACGAGCGATTGCATCACCGCCTTTCCTCCCACCTCTAGCTTACATCAAGTCGTCCGCCCGGTCCCGATACCTCCGACAACCTTTTCTTCGTCTCTCTTCCCACAGCTCACAACATGGGTCTCACGTACAACACATACCTCAGCAGCTCGCGTATCTACGGCTGCAAGGTCTGCAAGGCGCACCTGGCCAACCATGACGACATTATTAGCAGAGTGAGCCCCCTGCCCAACTCCCTCCTATCGGCGATAGTGTGCTAACAGGTGTAGAACTTCCGGGGCCAGCATGGCAAGGCGTACCTGTTCAACTCGGTGGTCAACGTCGACGCGGGCAACGCAGCCGAGCGCAATATGACGACGGGCCGGCATGTAGTGCGCGACATAGTCTGCCGCGGCTGCGGCGACACGGTCGGGTGGAAGTACGACAAGGCGTACGAGGCGTCGGAGAAGTACAAGGAGGGCAAGTACATTCTTGAGGCCGAGCTGCTGTGCCAGGTGAACTAGGGCGGAGGTGGACGCGAGAGAAATGGAAGGCAGAGGGGCAGGAGAGCGCTTGCTCAGCATGCAAGCTCGAAACGCTACACGCCCTTTTATCTTTATCTTGAAGGGTGGGATGCTTTTTCGGGCACTGTCCCTTCGGTGTGTTCTCCCTCCTCGCTCTCTGGCGGCCTCCGTTTTGTCTTGCTTCTCGTCACCCCTTTTTTTCCTTCCCTCTCGTCCATGGAGTTCTACACATTTTGTTTCTTTCACTTTCGGGCATACAGCACAGGGAGTTCATGGCGCTTCTACACATCCCCTCGGTCTTCAGGGTAGCCTTGCTTTCCGTCTTTTGGTCCTTGGATAGTATGCCAAGGCATACACTCGCATGAGGTGGCTATGCTTGTCTGTTCGACGACCCCTTTGCCTTTTTCTCTCCTTTTATTCCACACGTTCCTCATGTCTTGGTGTCTTTCTGGTTTCCTCTCTTGTTGTACTCCGCATGTCATACTGTCACTTCTTGTCTGTTTTACTCTCGGTTTTCCCCACTCAGACAGCGCATCGTCAAACGAGAACTGGTGTGCTTCGAGACGAGGTTTGGACCTTCTTGCCGCCTCGTTTCTTGAGCCGTTTTGAGCTATCACTCTCTTTTATGTACCTGTTGGCTTTTTTTAATTCGTCTTTATGGATCAGCATGGTCGGCTACAATTGACATTTGTTACTCTCTTTACCTGTCTTGTCCGCAATGTGACTTAACTTACTCCGTACAGACGGCGCCTTTGCAAAACATGCTACCCACCACCGTGAGCGCCTCTCGTTTCTTCTTCACGTCGTTTTCTTGCTTCAATACGACCGGCGTGAAACAATCAGAGCGGAGGCTTGGGGGTTTTAAAGAGCGTGCAGGGCAGCACCGGGCGGTATGTCGTACTTGTAGTCATACTGGTGACTAGACGATGAGATCTAGCGGCAAGGATTCGAAGGCATCGTGATGTTTCTATTAAAAGAACGAGGGGGACGAAAATGTGGTAAAAAAAAAGACCATTGTGAACCGATCGTGGATTTTTTTATATTAAAGGACGCCAACATGCCGTTACAGGAATGCCATCACGTCTCCTTTTTCGGTGGTGTGCTGGGGGGTTGTGAGCACGGGGCATGTTGCATTTTGGGGTGCATTGGGACTTTCCGCTGCCCGCTGCCGGTCTTCCCACCGTGAACCTTGTCCCACACCCTTCCCTCTTCTGAGACGTCGAGTCCCGCTCACGGTCCAAGACGGTGGGTTTTGCATGTATTTTACCTACCACGATTTTTCTTCGCGACCTTTTCTTTTTCTGTGTTTCTATTCTTGTTTGCCGTGGGAGGTGACCATTTTGCTCCTCTTTCCCTTGACTATCCGTTTTTGGTGATCCTGAAACAACCTTAAAGTCTATAAATGGGAACATGGTCGAGGCTCTTTGATTTCGGCGTGCTCTTGTTTAAAAGCTTTGCACTGACGCTTCCGTTTCAGACGATGTGCAAGAAAAGGAACAAGAAAAAAAAAAGCAACTTTGCAACGAGTGACCTTGCGAGGCTGCCCAACGAGACCTTGTCAAACTCGTCAAAACGGCCAGGAGGCTGCGATACGAGAAACACAAGACAGACACGGACGAGACAAGGAGAGGGCGGCGCATGGAAAGTTTTCCTAGTTCAGCCCATCCAGCTCATTCAGCTCGACGAGATAAAAGACTGGATGGTGTGATAAGTCCGAAGACAGAGCAGAGAACAAAGCAATTGCTTCATATCGTTACCTCCTCATTTTTACCTCATCTGGTGCTTTGCTCTTCTGCCTTGTCAACTGTGCAACCAGCCAAACATGTGCCTGGCTTTGCCGCCTCCTCCTGATGCCTCTATCGCCCCTGTCGCCTCTTCATGCCGTGACGACGGTCCACGTGCGGATGCACAGGTCGGCTAAGAGCACTGAGGAGCACGTGGGCACTGGTCTCTGTCAGGACAAGATATGGATGCTCCTGTCGTCCCGGACGCTGTTCTATCATATCTGTCTGTATGGGTTTTCTGGCATATCGTCTGTCAGGTCGTCTATCGAGTCGGCCTGTCCCCTTTTTTTGTATATCCGGCGAGTCAACAGAGTTCCGGATCGAGGTAAACCGGAGAGGGAGCATGTGCATGTGCATATGCGTGTATATGACCTCCCGGAAACATATCGGTGGCCCACCAGAAGCATGCCAGAAGGACAAGCGCAGCGGCTGATAACAGAGCCCGAGGCTTGTCTTCTTGTCTCCTCTTTTCCTCGTCTTTTTCCTCTTCTTTCTGTCCGAAATAGATATTACGAAAGAGGGTTAAAAAGCAGAAAGAGGAAGACAAGCCGACGAGAAAAAAGGGTCCTGGTCGTGTTAGTGCCGTCTGGTCCCCCGTAGTCGATTCTGTTAGTGCCGGCTTTGGACTGTGAATGTAACCTGGAGACTGGACAGCATCTGAAAGCGCATCGCGAAAGATTTAGGGCGCCTCGATCGAGGCTCCGCGCTTGCCTAGTGCTCGCTCTCGTTTCTGGTCCGTCGTCTTTTCCGTCGATTTTGTGGCCTGTCTGGTTTGCCTGGTCGTCTTCTCCTTTTCTCCTCTTCTCCTCGCGCCATCGCCCGTCTGTCGTCGAGATACTGAGCACTTGCGTGTGACAGTCTGGCGGAAACCCCGGCACTTGCACCCGAGCGTGTCCCAAGTCCCCACGACCCGCTGACGAAACGAAGAAAGAGGGAAAGGGCGAACCACAAAAGGCCAATCTGGAACACAAGCGTGGGGAGCCTGTCTGTTGGGCTTGGGCGGTGGATGGGAGAAAAAGGGAGAGGGAGGGGGAATACGAGCACGCAGAGGAAGAACAAGAAAGAAAAGTACGACGTAATTACGAGCAGCAGGACAAGCGAGAAGAGGAAAGAGGAAAGAGGAAAGAGGAAAGAGGAAAGAGGAAAGAGGAAAGAGGAAAGAGGAAAGAGGAAAGAGGAAGACGAAAGAGAAACACACCGCAAAGAGAAAGAACCAGCCCCGACCTGTTTCGGGTGGACTGTCCTGGGCTAGTCCCGACAGCGTGTTGTGTCTGCTGGCACCTGCCGTCCTCTTTTCGTTTTCCCCTTCCCCTTGTGTTGTGTCCTGGATGGCTCCTGCCCATGCTGGTGGAGCAGATGCTACGCCGGGCGGTGGCCGACTTTGCAGGCAGGCGCAACAGGACGTCGCAGCCCTCTGTTCGCGTACGACGTAGAGCAGTCTCTGCGTGCGCTTCGACATATAACACGCAGCACATATGGTGGAACGGGTGAAAACAGTAAATTACTGCGACGATGAAAAAGCCTATCCGCAAGAAAGGCGACGCCGCTCATATTACACTGGGCCATCTCCTTTCCATTTTCGTCTCTGACTGGCTGCTCCACATCGCCTCTGACAGCAGGAAGGAGCAGCTGCTTTCCCTCGACAAATTCCCCAACTGGCCAATAAGCCAATGGGCCAACGGGCCAATCTCGACCCAAATCGACTGGTCGCTCCTTCTCTCTCCCCTTACGAGGTCGTCCTTCAGCCTCTCACAGGACTGGGGGGACTGGGTACGGGATATGCTGCAGGGGGGGAAGGAGCAAGCCCACTCCCCTCTTTCTTTTCTTCCCGGTGGCGTCAACTCTATTCCAGGTGTTCTGGAGTCTAAGTGGGCAACGCCCCGAGAAGCCACTCGCCCCTCACCCCCTGTTCCTGCCCCCTGGCGTGTTAGAGAATTGGGCGCACGTTTTGAGGGACGGCCTTTGTGACTTGGGGTCTCCACCGGGATGCGACGCTGCTATTGGTCAGAGCGTTGTTGTAAGTCATTACTCCGTACAACGCATAACGAATTGTCAACTACGTCCGTTGACCTCTGAGCCTCCTTTCAACCCATCAACTGCTCGACCGTCAACTCGTCCAGTCTCGTCTGGTCCGTCCTTTTTGGCCAGTCTACCTACCATCCTGTTTAACCGTCCAAAGTGGTTCCTGTTTTTGCCCCTGACCTGGCCTGGTCTCGGGAATACCTTTTTTTTTAGTTCTGAAGCTGGTATTAGTGCCATCTCGTTTTCCACCGTCCGTGGTGTGGACAGTCTCGGTTTCGACGCGGTCGAGTTCTTCTGGCTGTTGTGAATGGCCAACCCAAACATGCTCGCCGTCTCTGCCGGTCTTTTTGGCGTGCTTTGCGGTTGTACTTTGTATTTTGTACCCATCTACGGAGCATTGTCCCTGTCATTGTACCTGCGTTAGACTCGTTTTTATTTCCAGTCGAGTCCCGTCGTACGAGGATATCTGCTGTCGTCGAAAGCGGAACATGTGGCATAGGAGGCGGGCTTGTCCTATTCGTTCCTGTGTCTGATAAGTCTACTTTCTAGCATTTCGGTCTTTTATTGCTGCTCACGTCGAAAGGACGAATGGCCGTCGACTTTGGTCCGTTTTTGTGTGTCCCCTGAGATGAGCCTCACGGCCGGCCGCACGGGCATCGTATTAGAGACTGGCCACTCACAGCGAGCAGATGCATTGAAATTGGCCTGCCGGGCGTCGTGGAAATGCAAGAAATCAGAGCAACGAGTAGGGTCGGTGAGCATCAAGAGGCTCAGCCTTTCGTCTCCCATTTTTTCATTATGCGTATCCTTTCGTCTCTTTTGTTGTTCTTTTGCAGTACTTGTACTTTCTATCGTTCTGTTGTTTCTGCATCCGGTCAACCGGGTTTACAACAGCAGATCCTTTCGGCCTGTCCACTATTCAACGACCATTCCTACCAAGGTCTATTATAACATCCCCCGTCTTTCGTTTTAAAGCCCGCCTACCATGGACCTTCGTATTTTCTCGTCTATTGCCAGTTCAAGCGGCCTAGCCGCTGGCTCCAGTTCGATCCGGATCCGGATCTGTTCCTTACATCAAAAGGGAGAAACGGAAGAAGAAAAACAACAAATGGTAACAACAAAATAGCGCGCATCACGAGCTCGTCAAGAAAACCTGCTCACGGACAAAAAGACGAGAAATAAAAAGACAAAAAAAAAAGATCGGTAGGATTTAGCCCAGTCTCTCTTTCTTTACTTTCCACAAAAATATGGGCCTCTCGATCTGAGCACTCATCTCGGATACGACGCTGGCCCAACATGGGGCACGGAGTATTGCCGTATTCTTTGCTCATGAAACGAGTGAGGCTTTGCAGTTTGCAGTTTGTTACTGTTACTGTTGCTGTCCCTGCTGTCCCTGCTGTCCCTTCTTTTGTTGTCCCCGTTACTTTGTGCGTTTTCTGTTTTATCGTTTTATCGTTTAATCTTTATTCTTTTATCTCTCATCCTCGTATCTCTCATCCTCGTCAAGCTTATTCTGTCCCCTCTTTTTCGTCTGCCCATCAATCCCTCGGGGGAGGCAAACATCTCCGGTCGTCAGTCTACCTCAGTCTACAGTCTAGCCTCCTTCGTAGCCTCCTCTCCTCCTCTCCTCTGGCTCCTCGTCTCCACCCCGGTCCTCAACTCGTTCTCGTCCACTGACCCCTGCCTTGCCTATTTCGGAAATCCCCTCGACATGGTAGCCCCTCTGGTGCCGTGCCCTCGCCGTGTAAGTGGCACTGCACGGGAGATGTGACCGTTGCACTCTCCTCTCGTCTTCCTACCCTCTCACCCTCTCTTGTGTCGTCCTCCTTGACTCGTTCTCCTCGTCGTCCATAAAGTCAGAGTTGTTTCCCTCTCTCTTGTCGTGTTTCCTTTCGTTTTTTCTCTTTTTCTCTTCATCCTCTTTCTTTTCCACCGTCTTTCACTTATTTTCCTTTTTGTTCGCTTCTCCTTCCTATATTTACTTCTCTTCTCTTAGTCCTTCGCTGATCTCCTTCCCCATCTGTCGTTCACTCAACGCCCAAGAAAGACGGAACAGGTCCTCCTCTAGACGAGCTGGTCCTTTCCCTTTTCTTTTTCCTTTCTTAATTCTTTTCTCATCAACCTTCAATTCGTTTCGGTCTAGCACCATTTTTGCCGGTCGTTTCCGCCTTGGTCGTATATTGACTATACCTTCGCTTGCTGTGTACATTTTTGATTATATTCATCACCACTACCACAACCACCACCACTATGTTGTTCACCAACCCCATCGGCTGGGCTGCTGTGGCTGCCTCGCTCTGCCAGGCCGGCCCCGTGGCCGTCGCCCCAGCCCTGCCCCCGGCCAACGTCGCCCGCGGCAACGACCTCGTCGCCCGTACAGTCCTGGATGAGAGCCTGGCGGTCGCCCGCGGCCTCGAGACGCGCACGGCGGCAACGTATGACCTCGCGCACAGCTGGAACAGCGAGATGCTATTTGACGGCACCTACCCCAACAGCCTCGGCGGCACCGTGACCATGGCCGTCCAGTGCAACACCTGCTACACCAAGGGCTCCATTGCCGCGTCGCTGACCGACGACTTGCTCATCAACCCTACGCTGCGCCTCGACTTTACCGGCGTGGAGGCGTACGTCGATCTGGCCGTCGTCGTCAGCGAGTCGGCCGTCTACACGATCAACCTGTTCACGTCCAACACGCCCATCGGCATGGGCATCTCCGGTCTGAGCGTCGGCGTTGTGTTCGCTGTCGACCTGGTGTTCAGCCTCTCCGAGCAGATCGACATTGAGGCCGGCGGCTTTTCGGTGACGCTCGCCGACGGCGCGTATGTGGAGGCCAGTCTGCTGCAGGGCACCATCACCAACTCCTTCTTTGACGGCCTCAGCGCCCAGTCCCTGCCCGTGTCCGTCAAGAGCGGCACCGCCACCTTCAAGGCCGACCTGCGCGTGCGCACGCAGTGCGGCGCCGAGGGCACGAGCATCGTAGGCATTGGCGCGGGCCTCGAGCTCGGCATCTACGCCAACCTTATCGAGTTTGTCAGCATCCTCGAGACCACGGAGTCTTGCGGCCTGCAGTCGCGCGAGTACTGGGACTGCAATGTTGGCGCCTACATGCTGGCCGACGTCCAGATCGACTACAAGACGTTTGGTGCCGTGCCCACCATTTCCACCACGCTGCTGTCTGCGCCCACTGCCACCCAGTGCTGGGGCTCCATTGCGAGCGCTGCGGGCGGCGGTGGTGCCAAGTATGGTGGCGGCAGCACGACGGCCACGTTTGTGTCGACCGGCTCCTCGTCCAAGGAGACTGGCTCGTACAGCGGCTCTGGTTCCGGTTCCGGTTCTTACTCTGGTTCTGGTTCCGGCTCTGGTTCTTACTCTGGCTCTGGTTCTGGTTCTGGCTCCTACTCTGGCTCTGGTTCCGGTTCCGGCTCAGGTTCGTACTCCGGCGGCTCCGGATCCTCAGGCTCCGGTTCTTACTCTGGCGGTTCCGGCTCGGGTTCTTCGGGCTCCGGCTCTTACTCTGGTGGCTCCGGTTCATACTCGGGAAGCTCTGGCTCCGGCTCGTCTGGCTCGGGTTCATACTCTGGCTCCGGCTCCGGCTCTGGAAAGGGTTCGGGCTCGGGCTCGTACTCTGGTGGCTCTGGCTCTGGCTCCGGCTCCAATTACGACCACAACAAGTCCAGTGCCCAGCAGTCGGCGTCGGCTTCTGCGTCAGTACCCGCCTTTGCTGTGAACTCGTCCATCCCGGTCTCATCTCCCCGTGCTTCCTCCAGCACTGTCGTCGTTTCGTCGTCTGCTGCTGCCGCCGTCTCCTCGAGCGCTGCCGCCGCGTCGTCCACACCCTCCAGCACCGTCAGCCCGCCCACCACGTCGTCGGCTGCCGTCTCCTTCAGCCCGTCCGTCACGGCCACGAGCGCGAGCATCGGCGTCGGCGGTGCTGCGGCCACGTCGACCATCTTCTCGACCACCACGTACACCATCACCAGCTGCGCGGCGTCCGTCGTCAACTGCCCGGCCTCGTACCAGACCTCGTACGTCGTCACCAAGACGTACACGAACAAGGGCCACGCCAAGGGCACTGGTACGGCTGTCGTCACCACCACCGCCGGCGCGCACCTGGGCATCACGGCGACGACGACCAACATCATTGTGCTGGTGCCGTGCACGTCGCCCATTGTGCAGACCTTTACGCCGCCGACTGCCCTGCCGACCTCGGGCAAGGGTAGCGGCAGCGGTAGTGGCAGCGGTAGTGGCAGCGGAAGCGGCAGTGGCAGCGGAAGCGGAAGTGCGGCCGGCAACGGCACCCTGAGCGGCACCTACTCGCCGACGGCCTCCAAGACCGGCAGCGCGACGGGCGTGGTTGTGACGGCTGGTGCGGTCCCTGTCAGCATGGTGAGCAGCGGCCTGACCGCCGCGGTCGGTGTTTTTGCGGCTGCCCTGCTGCTGTAAGCCAGCCCTGTGCTTGCACACTTGCACACAATTTTCTTTGCTTTCTCTCTCTCTCTCTCTCTCTCTCTCTCTCTCTCATTCTCTCATACACTCCTTTCGGAAAAGGATCGGAACTCACTGGAACTCATTGATACCACACAATTTTCTTGCTGTCCTACTTTCCTACTGTCTGTCGCATCTCGCATCACTGGACATTGACTTGTACACGTCTTGGTTTCTTTTTCTTCTTTTCTTTTTCTTGTCTTTTTCTTCTTGTCTTTTTTTCGCCTCCATTTCTCTCTCTCTCGCTTTCTCTCTTTCTACTATATCTTTCCATTCTCTCCTTTCCTTGATCCCTGTTTAATGTAATACTACACCCAACGTTTTCCACAAGACGCTAGAAGTCTTGGCCAAAACTCCTCGATTCCAAAATCCAGAAGTACGTGCGAGCAAGTGGTGAAAGCAAAAGACCATAAGTCAAATGAAGTCACGTCTCGATCTTCGATGCAACGTCGGTGCTCTGTGCCACTGTCAGGCACATCCCTGTTCTTGTCGTTAGCGTGCGAGATGCCCACTAACAGGCGCGCTCCCGCTCGTGGATACTGTACAAGTAAAGAGATGCCCGCCGCATTAGGCAAGTTTTGTGTTTCTTCTGTGCCAGCCGCCTGTATTTTTGGCAACAGTGGAGTCGGCCAGTGTGGGGGCCGCCTGGGCGCAGGGCGCCTGAAAGCTTCAGCTGCGGGGGTGGTGTTAGTGAGTCTCTGCGTGTTAGTGCTGGTCGTGAGGGTGTGTGGAGCCCCACTTTTTCTTGTCGATGGGCGGGACTTCTTTCGCACAGTGACGTAGTTGGCCAACCACCACGGCGACGTCATGCACAGGTGAAAGCTGGACAAACGTCGTTGCAGACGATACAAGGCGTCCATTCACAGGTACAATTCGTCAAGGGAACTGCAATCGGTCTCAAAGAGCGTCCATCGACTGGGTTGAAGAGGGCGTGCTTTACCACAGCAAACTGGCGGCCATTCGCGGTGAGGAAAAACGCAAGCCCGCCGGTCAATGTGTCAGAACAGACCATGGGCTGTCCTTAGTAAGGAAAGAAAACACAGAACACAGGGAGACAGAAATCAAGCGCCCAGCAGCCAAGCAAAAGAAGCACACGACGGCACAAGAATAAGACGACATGGCCAAACGACCGATCGCCGAGATAACCGCACAGTACGACGTAGCCAGTTTGGGAAGGCGCGCGGACAGGAACAAGACAAAAAGGACAAGCAGGCCAAGCAGGGCAAGCAGCACAAGCAGCACAAGCTGGACAAGCAGGACTAGCAGGACCATAAATGGACAAAATGGCCCTTGGCCGAAATACCCGCCCTGTCTCGAAGCTTGTTCGATCGATGGGAAGGAGCTAATGAGCCAATGGTTCTTTGTGTGGGAAAGAGCACTCCCCGTACCTCCGCTTCCTTGTTCTTTCCTGGTCAGCCCACGCCCGCCAAAGAGGGAGGAGCCATCGACGTCAGAGAGGGGAGGTCGAACTGAGGGGCTCTTTCCGAAACTGGGATAAGTTGACCACTATATAGCGAGCCTTTCTTTCCAATTCTTTCGCAGCCTCAATCAACTTTCTGAACCAGAGCACTTTTGACCCATTGTCGCAGCCCACATTCATACCATCGCAGTTATACCCCCCCTCACCAACCAATAGCATATTAACATCGTAACATCTTGCCTATACGCCATCATGGAGAGCATCAACAACATGGCATCCGCCGCGGCGCAGGCCGTCTGGCCCCACAACAGCAACAACGCCAACGCCACGACTGAGACCACCAACGACTCCGCTGACTTCAACAACAACATCAACACCAGCAACAACAACAACAGCACCAGCAACTACGACAGCAACTACAACCGCAACTACAACAACCACAGCAACATCGCCGCGAACGCTGCGACCTCGTCCGCAAAGGCCAACACCAACACCGCCGCCGCCACCACGGCCACGCCGGGCAGCGCCATCCTCAACAACAACGAAGAGCCCATCTCCGGCGTCCTGGGCGACACCTCCAAGGGTGAGCCGTACGACGCCGGCAACAAGGACGAGCAGGACGCCGCCAACTTGCGCCACTCCGAGTCCCAGACATCGGCGCCCGGCGCGGACCTTGTAGGCGCTACGGGCGCCACGGGTGCTACGGGCGCCACGGGTGCTACGGGCGCCACGGGCGCTGCTGGCGTTGGAGGCGTCGCAGGTGCCAAGTCGGTTGACAACACCACCGCCACCTCCGCAAACACCACCACAGACAACACCGCTGCCAACAACGACGGCTCCGACAACCCAGCCGGCACCTCCGCGGCCGCTGGCGACGCCGGCATGAAGGACTCCAAGGTCCCCAGCAGCGCGGGTGGCGAGTCCAAGATCGACGGGCCCGGCCCCCGTCCCATCCAGGAGGTCGCTCGCGATAACCACGGCGATGCGGGACGCGCCCAAAGCACCGGTGCCAAGGCTGCGGGGGGTGCCGGCGGTGGCTCCTCGGCCGTCGCCGGCGGCAACGACGACGACGACGACAAGCCCCAGTCCAGCTCCCATGGCGAAGGCACCGGCGAAAAGTACATTCGCAGCTCCGGCCTGCAGGCCGATGGCGGCGACTTTGACGCTGCGCGCGAGGGCGCCGGCCGCGAGGCCGACCGCATTCTCGAGGAGAAGGGCATCTCGGTCGGTGGCGGCAACCAGCCCGGCGCTGCGGATACGGCCGACACGGCCGCCGCCACCGGCGGCCCCGTCACCAGCAACAACCACGGCAGCGGCAACAGCAACGCCAGCGGCAACAGCGGCACTGGCACCGGCACTGGCACCGGCACCGGCACCGGCAACACGGCCCAGGGCCACAAAAAAAAGCTCAGCCTGGGTGAGAAGATCAAGAACAAGATCCGGCGGTCGAGCTAAAAGGGTGCGACACCACGATGTATAGGAAAGGGCGTTTCTTGAGAGTTGATTTCAAATTTTTGGCAATGTTGTACCATTTTTATCCATTTGGTCTTTGATTTTCTGCCATTTCCATACCATGTATCTCGCACTGGAATTCAAGCATAATCGTTTTCTCTTCTAAATCATGTATCGTCTGTGAGCTTGGGGCTTGTAACCCCCCTTGTTCCCCCCACCGGTGTACGTCTACTATCGCCTCTAAGTCGTGATGTACCTCTTATACAAATAAAGAAAAACAAATACATAAAATATCCAAAATGGTATGCGCAGATACTAAAAGAATGTCGTAAGTCATAAGACTACCACCACCTCACGCCCCCAAATCCAACGGCTGCGACAGCGTGTTCATAATCGACTCCCAGATGCCAGTGTCAAACTCAAAGTCGACAAAGCTGTTTGGCCCAGCGCCCGCGTCCACGGAGCCGTCCAGCATCGTTCCGTGCAGGTCAGAAGATGCACCGTTGGCGCCATTCCCACCGCCTGCCCCTCCTCTGGCTCCGGGTGGACCACGACTCTCATCATGCCCGTTGCCATTCATGAGACCCGTCCAGTCAGAGTGGCCCGGTGTGGCGCCGGTGACAGACACAGCCGAGCCAGGTGTCGTGTGTCCTTGCCCCGGAACGGGTGGTGGCTGCATCATGCCCGGACTGGTCGACGTCGTGGTCCATGCTGGGACAATCGTGGCTGGCTGGGCCACGCCAGCATCGGCCATGTCGATGCTCTGGTGGTGCATGTGGTGTGGGTGGGCGTGTGCGAGGGGTTGTTGCTGTTGATGTTGCTGTTGATACTGTTGTTGCCGATGTTGCTGCTGGTGCTGCTGGTGCTGCTGTTGCTGCTGGTGCTGCTGTTGCTGTTGCTGCTGATGGGTGGGCTGCCGCTGCGCGTGGTTGTCGCGGTACTCGCCCAGCACGCGGAACAGAATGTTGGACATGACGCGCGCCGGGTAGTAGACGCTCGCGTGCGCGTACAGCGACTCCGCCAGCCGCTGCAGGTGCAGCAGCGTCTCCGCCTGCTTATCGGCGCTCTGCGTCGCCAGGCCCTCGACAATCGCAAACGCCGCTGTCGCCGCGTGCTGCATGCCCGTCACAAACATGCTGCGGCACTCGAACCGCGCGCAAAACGCCTGGTAGATGCGCGCCACCTCAATCGCGTGCGCAAAGCACATCTTCCGCGCCATTTCCGTGACAATGTCTGTGCCGAGCTCCGGGTCCATGCCGTCGTCGTTGTCGTCGCCGTCGTCGGTCGCGCCGCTGTCTTCAAATACATCTTCGTACGGGCTGCCGCTGCCACCACCACCACCACCACCACCATTCCGGTAAGGAGCCGGCTCGGGATTGCCGTTGGTCTGTCCCCCGCCCGTGTTGTGTGTGCCGGCCGGCGTGGCCTTACCAGCCGACAGGAATGGCCGGTACATGAGGATGTACATGGTGTGGTACTGCTGGTGCAGGTTGAAAAAGGCCGACGGCGGGTTGCGCGCTAGGTTCGCGGGTGTCCACTGCAGGCGGCTGGGCAGGTGCTTGTACCAGCTGCGCAGCTCGCGGTGCAGGCCCGTGACAAAGTAGTAGGCGCTGGGGTCGGAGGTCGTGTAGTGGCGGTGGGCGGCGTCGGTCAGCTTGGAGGCGGTGTCCGTCAAGTTGATCAGTGCATCGTAGATCTCCGTCTCGAAGCGGCACTGCGGGCCCATGGGCAGACAGCCCTGCATGGGCCGCGGCTTTGTGGGGCTGTTGGAGATGGTGATGTCGGCAATCTTGATGCTTGTCGGCCGTCCCAAGAACAGGCCCCAGAACCGGTCCAGGACAACACACCCCCACAGCACGGTCCGCTTCACCTCTATGTCCAGCCGTGACTGGCCGGCCTGACTAATCTGTCGGTTCAGGCCCAGATCGAAAATCAGTCGGCACGCCATCCCCGCATACAACCACCCTGTGTTGTAGCGGCCGACGCCGCACTCGAGGTCACCCAGCAGCAGTAGTGCCTGCAGCGACGGAATGCCGCCGGGCATCTGCAGCTCGAGGTCTACCAGTCGCTTGGCCTCCTCGTGCAGCAGCGACTCACCGTCGGGCGTCGCAAACGCCTGCACGTCGGGCCGCGTGCGGTCGGCGTATCGGTAGCCAACGGCCAGCATGCAGACATGCAAGAACGGTGAATAGTAGCTGCCACTGCCGGTGTTGGTGTTGCTGCTCCCCGCACCCGGGATCATCTCTGGCTCTCGGTTGTCGTCGCTACCGTTTCCGTTGCCGTTGCCATCGCTGGAGCCGCCGCCGCCCACCATCATCCCGCTGTCCAGCTCAAAGGCCCGGCGGTGGATGATGTGGATGATCGTGTTGTAGCACGACCAGAACTGGTTGATCAGGTGCCGGTGCGCCTCAAAGGGGATGTTGGCCAGCACCTCGCGCGTGCGTGCCGCGTTGTTTTCGCGCTCGCGCCGTGTTTCTTCCTTTTCGGCGTGGTACATGTTGGAGTAGATGTGGTAGTTGGTCGTGATGCCAATGTAGCGCGAGTGGCCGCCCGGTCCAGAGTTGCTCATCGATCCGGCACGCAACCGGCGTCGCTGGTCGGATTCGCTGTACATGGCGGACGAGGCCATGTCCGACGACGCAATTGTACTTGCAGGCGAGTCGGTTTCGTCCACCATCATCCCTGGGCCGCCGCTGGCGCCGCTGATGCTGCCATTTGTTCTACTTGCAGCGCCGTGTCCAGTCTTGCTCCGGTCTTGTGACGGGTGCATCGGTGGTGGTGGCCACATGGATCCGCTGCCGCCGTTTGTTGAGGAAGACGGTGTGGCACCTGACTGGTAGTGGTGTGCTTGCTGGTGCTGTGGAGGGGACGAGCTGTCCATGTCGCGGCTGCCGTCACCGCGCAATGCCGCCGCCTGCGCCGCGCCCCGGCCGTGCCCAGTCGCCGCTGCAACTAGTGCTGCTGCCGAGACGACGCTGCCTTGCACAGCCGCAGCCACGTCGTCGCGCATGGACGTGCGCCGTTGCCGCGGGTCGTCGCTGTATGGCTCCTGGTCGCGCGGGGTCTGCATGGCCGCGGCCGTCGACACGTCGTCGGCGAGGGTTGGCGGAATCTCGAGGCCGGCATCGCTCAGGCGCTGCTCGAGTGCACCAATGCGCCGCACCAGCGCGTGCACCTGGGCCTTGGTGACAGGCCGTTTGCGCTCGTCGTCGTCGCGGAGCACACATGTCTTGGACAGGCGGATGCAGCGGTCGCAGGCGCTCTGGCCATCGCCGATGATGCACTGGGGCCGTCAATAGGCTGCGTCTGGGTATTGGGGATTTTTGGAGAAGCGTAACAAATGTTACCTACCTTTGTGCGCCGCGCACGGCAGCCGGCGCACGCAATGGATGCGCGGGACCGCGGCTTGGACGACCGGCCGAGAATCATCATGAACGGTCGATGCGGTTCGTTCTGTCGCGACGATGACGTGAGGCCGTTGTAAAAACCCGTTTAAAAAATCTCGCGATATCGTTCGCGTTTAATTTTCGTATTTTTTGTCGATCTGACAGGGGTTGGCAGGGGTCGTCGCCGTCTTTCCTCTCTTCTCTCTTCTTCCTCTTTTTCCTGTTGCGGCTCGCTTAGGACGCCGCCATGACTGCGGCGCGCGTGGTGACAGATGACGAGAGATCGATGGCGATGCCGGAAAATGACAAAAGGAAGCAATAAAATGAGAAGAAACGAGTCAAAATGATTAAAGAAAATAAAAATAGCAATAGGCTTCGAGGACTCCGTCTCGTCGTTTCGACTTTTCGCCCACTGGCCACTCTTTGCCCTTGTTCCCCATATGTTTGTGCCCACTCCTGAAGAAACAATGGTCTGCGATAGGCCGGCGAGACCACAGATCGGCCCCAGTACCGGCGGCGCTGTGACGACTTGGGAAATCGATTCGTCTTGTCGGGGACGAAGGGCCACTCGCTCTGCTCATGTGAGGGACTTGGTGAAGGACTTGGTGAGGTTGGGGGAGAATATGCTGAGGATAAGGGCGAGTTAGTGCCAATACGGACAATTTTGGTGGCATTTGGAGACCCCAGCTCTTGCCTCTTTAGCGTGCGGGGGTCACGACTAAGGAGCACTTAAGGAGCACTAGGAGGGAAAGGGCGTTGTTCTTTCCAGGAAGACGATTCCCGGATCAGGTGACTGTTTACGGAGGAAATCACTCTGTTGACGAGGAAGGAGTGATGGAAGATGCAAATGAGTGAGGAAGGAGTAAAGGAAAGAGGAAGCAAAGAGGGAAAGAGAAAGGGAAAGAAACAAAAAGCCAGGAAAGAGTGAACGACACGGAGGACAGGGACGGAAGGCACGGCCGTCCGAGACGCGGACTTTGAGAGGTTTGTTTATGTTGTTGATTTTCAGTATACAGACGGAGATGCTACAAACACAGGACACGATGACGACCTGCCGACCGTCCACTGCCGTCTACACCCGCTTCTCCTCTGCGTCGACCCAGCGCGTGCCGACATCGCCAAAACCACGCAGTATCGAAAACGCCGCGACGTCGACCTTGCGTGCGCCCTCCAGCACAGCCTTGGACGCGGCCGACGCCTGTGGTGGGAACGTCCCGACGACGCCCGAGGCCGGCACGATGCCGGCGCTGGCAAACTCGTGCAGTGCCAGATACTGAGGCGTGATCTTGGCCGTGCTGTTGGCGTCGTCCTTGTTCTCCTTTTTGAACACCAGCTCGAACCGGCTCGTGCGCCGCCATCCGGGCAGTGCCGCCACCTCCTGGATGTGCTCCGTGCGGAACCACGTGTTGAATCCGTCGTCGCCCAGGTCGCTCGCAGGCTCAATGGCCTCCGAGACCAGCGTTGCGGTGCGTCCATCGGTGGCGTCGGGGCTGCTCCACGTCTCGATGTGCTTGAGGAACCGCGCGTCAAAGTCGGCATAGCGGTGGATGGGCCCATTGTCCGGCAGCGTGGGATGCGTCATGGGGATGGACTTGAACTCGGTGCTCTGGATGAAGTTCATGTTGGGGCACTTGTACACGGCCAGGAACGGCGCCGCACGGTTGGCATCGGCGCACTGGTACCGCCACGACGATATGATGCCGCCCGGGCGAGCAGCGATAATGTCCGGGATGTGGACATCCTCGTACCAGCGAGTGAACTGCTCGACGGGCAACGTGGCTGGGTCGGTGACCTTGGAGTTGATCCACAGGATACCCGGGCCTGAGAGCTCAGGGCCCTCGTAGTCTGTCCGGTTGGGATTGGCCATGGCGAAGATAATGGACGGCGAGAGTGTGCGAGAATGAAAACAGACAGACGGACCGGCGACAGACGAGACAGTAGGTTAAACGACTGGCAGACTCGACAGAAAAGCAATTCAGGCAAGGAAAAGGTTACTCGGGCACTCGCCAGAAAAAAGAAAACGGAAGACGGTTGACAGACAGAATCAGCCCTCGGCGTCGATATATATCGCGGCAGAGCAATGCCTAGTATCGGACACGACAACAACTTCGAGCAGTCAGGAAACATGGCCAGGTCCCACGACACAAGGCAAGGGCTCTGCATTTGCGCACCCGCTTGCCGCAGCCTCTCCATCGGCCAGACCCTATCGATGGGGCCCGTTGGCTATGGCGCTTGCCACAGCTACGGCGCTCACTAGATCCGCCAAGCGACAAACCGGAGCAGGAACGGTATAGACGATGATCCTGCTTTTTTATGACAGTATCTCGTCCTTCTCCCCTGTCCGTATTTCGCTTTCAATGGACTTCCTCAGTCCTTTCGACTCTTCTGTTCACCTTTTGACTTTCGAATTCACTCATCCAGAGGAAACATTGACCTTTCCAGTGTCAGCAAAACAATATCGGATGGCCATGAAACGGGTGTCTTGCTCTGAATCAGTTAAGAGGACAACAAGTTCCGCACTCTGCATTTGCACTTTTGAGCATGGAACAAAACTGTGTTGGAGAAAGCCACAAAGGTGTAGAAGTCACTAATAGTGGAGGGGCGGAAAACGCTCTTACGCTCCCGCAGTAGCACGACCATCACCAACAAGGGTGGTGACCCTTTCCACGCCTCCAACATCTCCCACGACGGCCGATCGGCACCTACAACCTGGAGCTAGTGTCTGTTGTAGCGCCGCCCTGGGTCAGTCGTGTGCGTTTTGTGTCGTGGAGACCCACGTGCTTAGATACCTGCCGCCCACATCTTACCCCAGACTTTCTTTGATTTTCACTTGTTACCTCGACTTTTTTCAACTCTCTAATTCATGTCTTCTTCGAATGCGCTACTGAAATGCACTTCCGCACATACATTTGAAGTATGACCTCCGTACCTTTGTGGCCTTCCCTCATCCGGAGCAGGCTCTTCTCCAGTTTCCCCGACTCGCCTTGGCAGAGGAGGTCCTTGTCCGAGCTATCCACAATGGCACAACATTTCTCGAACAACTGGCAAGTGCAAGTGCAGCCCAAGGAGACACAAACAGGCATCTGTTCGGATCCGGAGCACGGCAAGGGCTGAGCCAAGCCGGGCACGATCTTCCGGGGCGCAAACAAGACAACGCCACTTTCATATTCGAACCTTGTTTCGACTTCGAGGTGCGATATGGGCAAAATGCACCTGTTCAAGTCATGGAAGTGCCAAGACAACAAACTTTATCTTTTGAAAAGACACACATGTGTCCGTCCGTCCTGTTATCACAGAGGATACAAACACCTCAACCGAGATGGGAAGTGATGTGCGCAGTTGCACACCCACCCCCCGCCCGCAGTTGTCCTCTCCCGAATATTCTCTCCTGAATCATCACGTCCCCTGCCAGCACCTCGCCTTTACCCCGGACATAGCTTCTTGTGCCCAAATCCGCATCTCGCTTCGTCCGGGGTAATTACTCCACACACATTCTGGGGTGCAGGTCTCGCACATCGTCCTCCGCGTGGTCAGATCACCCCTAGAATGTCATGGGTCGCTTGACTCACTGTCGGTTCATGCAATTCCGCTGTCTATTTTTGTGCATATGAGGAGACGAAAGAGACCCAAGATGGCAAAGGTGAAAGTAAAAGTGAAGATGAGACGGTCAATTCGTCTATGTCTGTGCTTTGATAGGCAAGCAGGCCATGTTCGCGCACCTCTCCAACCACTGTGTCCTTCTATATGCAGCTTTCCGACGAAAGAGACTATAACCACATTTTTTTTTGTTCTTATAACCCGGCTTCCCAGCATCATCGGCTGAAACTATCTGATCGGCATGACCATTGTCTCGATCTTTTTTATTCTTTCTTCTCGGCCTACATCCAGTCGTCTTTTATTTTGTGTTCCTTCTCAATTCCACTCTTCAGCCGTGATTGCTTGCTCTCATACAGGGAAGCATGGCCAAGATCACGGCCCTCAACCTTGCGTCGGTGTTCTTCGCCGCGTCTGGTGGATTTACCTACGGCTTTGGCTTTGGCGTCTTCACGTCGAGCATTGGCCAGCCGGGCTTTTTCAACTATTTCAACCTCGTCAAAGGCAGTACCTACGAAGCCAACATCATCGATGCTGTCAACTCCCTCTTCGCCTTTGGTGCGGCCCTCGGCGCTCTTACCCAGGGCTACACGAGTGACTGGCTTGGACGTCGCCGTGCTATCTTTGCTGCTGCCATCCTCTGCATCATCGGTGGCGCGCTGACAGCCGGATCTGCCGCCATCCCCATGCTCATCATCGTACGCTTTTTCCAAGGTATCGGCCTCGGCCAGTGTGTCACCTTGGCTCCGCTTTACATCAGTGAGATTGCACCCGCACGTCGCCGCGGCTTGCTTATCGGCGTATTCTCGGCCGCTCTCGGCTCGGGCTACACCGTCGTCGCCTGGATCAGCTTCGGAACGCACTATGCTACCAACGAGACCATACAATGGCGTGTACCTCTGGCACTAGCATGTGTGGCACCGCTTGCTCAAGCCATCGGTGTGTGGTTCATCCCCGAGTCACCCCGTTGGCTCGTACTGAAGGACCGGAAAGAAGATGCCTGGCAGATCGTCAGACGGCTACACCGCGACCCCGCCGACACAGACGAGCGCAACGCGCAAGCCGAGTTCACGCAGATCTGCCGTCAAGTTGCCTACGACAAGAAGTTCGACGTGTCGTACTGGCAGATGTTCCGGCGCCCCTCGTGGCGCAAGCGGTCATTCCTGGTCCTGTTCCTCATGTTTGCGAGCCAATCAACGGGAGTGCTCGGCATAGGCAACTTTGCCATCCTGATTTACGAGAGCTTGGGCTTCACCGGTGGCCTGCCAATCATGATGAATGCCGTCTACACGCTGATCGGTACAAGTGCAACGTTCATCGGCTCCTACCTGGCCGATCGTATCGGCCGGCGGACTTTATTGGGTGAGTCCGCTCTTTCTTTTTAATATTCCTTTTTTTTTGTCAATTTGCACTATCCTAACGTTTCCAGTCATCGGTTTCCCGATAAATTGTCTGTTCCTCCTCGGTGAGGCCTTGCTCCAGCGCCAGTACGTCGACGGTACCGGCACTTCCTCGCACGCCGGTCTATCCGCTTGTGTACTCTTCCTCTTCCTCTACATTGTCAGCTACGACATCTGCATCGACCCTGTCTCTTTTATTTATGTTGCCGAGGTCTGGCCTACCGCCATTCGCTCCAAGGGCATCGCCCTTGGCTGGTTCGCCTACTTTATGGGCACCTTGACCTATACTACGCCCGCCGCTCTCGCCTTCAAGAACATTGGCTGGCGTTACTACATGGTCTTCTTCGGCTGCAACATTGTCTCGGCCATTGTGGTTTACTTTTTCCTGCCCGAGACCAAGGGCAAGACTCTCGAGGAGATGGGCGATCTGTTTGGCGACGAGGTGGTCGTGCACATGGCAGACGACGGCCGCGGCTTTGTCGAGACAGGCGGTGATCTGATGGAGAGCAAGGTGGCTGCCGATGGCGAGGTGGCTATGCAGGAGATGGCCGATGCCGACCGGGAGGGCACTGTGTAGACGGTTGGAGAGTGTCTATATTCTGTCGGTAGAGGCAGGTGCATTGTAGTCATATTAGCTGTCAGCATATCAGCCTGTAGCTTAGCAGAAGCAACAGCAGATATACAAAATGACAGTAGTAGCTTTTATAAAAGATATATGTTGTGGCTTTGCAAGTATTGCCCGCTCTCGACTTTGCGGGGTGCTCCTTTCAAGCCGTTGAGCTCCCGATATACGATACGTACTTCTCTAAATGGCTACAATAGCAAGTCGAAAACTCACAGTACCTACGGTCGTACCTTCCTACCGTAGGATGCCATAAAAGTTGATCGTTGTTTGAGATGGAACTCACGATCGTACCTTCCGTATTTATTTGTGTTCGGTCCGCTTATCCCCTATTCCTTCTTTTTGGCCTCTCGCTCTACGACTTCTCTTCTCTCTCTCTCTCTTCCGTCTTTCTCCTGTAACCATCACACGAACAAGACGACAGCACGTTGTCAGTTCGACACAACTGCCAATACCTTCAATCGCCAAGATGTCAATCGCTAGAGCTTCCCCCACCATTTTCTTACAGAATCAGCTAACGGCTTTTTGTTAACAGACGCAAATGTCCGTGTGCAAGCGAGCAATCCGCTTCAAGACTCCGTATATCAATCAACGATGCAGATACATTTGGAGTTAGTCAAGAACCAATTGATATTGCCCGAGAACGACAGGCAGGGGTGCGAGCCAGGAACAGATACAAAATACAATACAAGTGTGTGTCCCACAACTGACGAACGTCGGCCGAAACAAGCGTCTGCTCGTTTTCCTCACCCGCACAGCTGATTCATGGCGCGTATTCAATACATCCGCGTCCCATCCTCGACCAAACAATCGCCCGTCCTCGCCGCCCTATCAGCGTCTTGCCCACACTCTCCGATCCCCATTGTTGACCAGCGGCCACCGGTCGCCTGCTTCACACCAAAGGCAAGCTAACGCAGGAAATAAGACGAGCGTAAAACCTTTTCCGCCAAACGTCAACCTGCATACACAGCAGCCCCCCAAATAGCCGTCCTGTGACACCCAAGCGATGGCAGAGATCAAATTATACCTAGTACTCGATAGGGTCGTGGCCAGTCGAAATGGTACACGAGACGAGACTCTACAATGCGGGAGCAACAAGATACTAATCCTACAGAAAACCGGCAGCTGGGAACGAGAGTACTCGGCCAGCAAAATCATCCAGGCGCTTTAATCGTCGCCTCTACCCCTGGGGGTTTATTTTTTCAAAAATAAGAATAATAAATTCGCTACCTTCACTTCCTGCTGCCCCTCCTGGAGAGGGGGGTAGGGGTAAAGTTGGAGAAAAGCATGGGGAACAAAAGATGGAGAAAGGAGCCCAAGTTCTGCGCCAAAAGTACGCCAAAACGCACTCCAAAGCCACGGAACACGCCAACCTGCGCCAATAAGGTATTACACCATCCGTCACAACGCAACTTTGTGTGGATTGCCCACTTGGTCGGGAAACGTTTGCCACAGAGCGTGGCCCTGGCATCCAAACGGTCATTCTGCACGTTTTGTCCCGCTCCTATTCTCATTCCGACTTTCCTTAGCAGCTAAGTCGCCTCTGTTATCAGCGATCTGAAGCCAATGCCCTCCACTTTTCGGAGTCCGCCCACGTCCCTCTGCGCCCGCGACAGGCCAAGAGAGGTCTCCAGATGGGACAAACCAGGCACATCTCCACATCCCTCACCCACAATGTACAGGCGCAACTATCAAAAGGTACGCTACAACGCGCCAAGACCAGGTTGATCTAAAAAAAAAAAAAGAGTCCTGAGACCCAAAAGCATATGGGCTCCCGGGCCGGTCGGTGGGTCGGTGCAGGTCTGCTCGGAGTATGGGCGGACTTGGAGATCCTGTTGCGGGCAACGAACGAGTAAGTGCTCCTGTGTTGTCTCGTGTGTGTACTCCGTACTCCATACCGATGTTGAATATCAACCACTCACGGAGGTGTGCATTTATAATAATGCCACTCGACAACGGCTGCTTCAAGTGAGCTCCCCTTCATAAAGAGCTAGCCTTGTCTTCTCTCCCCCTCTTCATTTGTATTCCCCTCTTTCTGTTTCTTCTTCTTCGTCTTCTTTTTTTTTTCTCCTCTCGCCTCTTCTTCTCTCCCAAGAAGATCCTCTTCTCCGACTTACACTCCTACCAACCGTACCACCTCCCAACACACACACAAACCATCATCATGCCGTCCAGCACAGCCAAGAGAGCCATCCGCATCGCCGGTGCCTCTGGTGGCTTCACCGACCGTCAGCGTGCCATCCACGACCTCGCCAAGAACAGCAATGTCGACGTCATTGTTGGTGGTATGTCGCTTTGCAAAGAGCTCTGTCTGAGATTTGAGGGTGAGAGCATGCCCGCTAACCGAGTCTAAATAGACTGGATGTCCGAGTGCACCATGACCATTCACGGTGCCCTCAAGGTCGCCCGCCAGGGCAAGGAGGACGCAGGCCCTGGCCTGTTTGACCCCTGCTTTTTGGGCAGTCTTACCCCGGCTCTGACCGTTCTTCAGGCCAACGGCGTCAAGCTGGCTGTCAACGCCGGTGCTTCCGATGCCGAGCTGCTGGCCCGCGAGGTCAAGTCTAAGATCACCGAGCTGGGCCTGACCCTCAAGGTCGCCTGGATCGAGGGTGACGAGGTCACGGCACAAGTCAACGACCTGATTGCCAAGGGCGAGAAGTTCACCAACCTCGACACCGGCAAGGACCTGGTCGACTGGGGCAACGATCCCATCTATGCCCAGTGCTACCTCGGTGGCCTGGGTATTGCTGAGGCGTTCCGTGCCGGTGCCGACATCATCATCTGCGGTCGTGTCGCCGACGCTGCCCCGACAATCGGTGCCGCCGCCTGGTGGCACGGCTGGGACCGCAGCGACCTGGATGCCCTCGCCGGCTCGCTCATGGCTGGCCATCTGATTGAGTGCTCTGCCTACGCTACGGGTGGTTACTACTCCGCCTTCAAGGACCTCTTTGACGGCTGCGAGAACCTCGGCTTCCCCATTGCCGCTGTCGAGGCCAACGGTGAGACCGTGCTGACCAAGGAGGCCAACACGGGCGGTGAGGTGTCCGTCGGCACCCTGACCTCGCAGCTGGTCTACGAGATCCAAGGTCCCCTCTACTACAACTCGGACGTGACGGCCAACATCGAGGGCATCAAGTTCACACAGACGGGCAAGGACGAGGTCCGCATGACCGGCGTCAAAGGCCTGCCGCCACCGCCGACCACCAAGGTCGGCCTGACGGCGCAGGGCGGTTACCAGGCGGAGTTCCACTACCTGTTCGTGGGTCTGGACATCGAGAAGAAGGCCGAGTGGACTGAGCGCCAGATCCGTTACGCCATGGGTAAGAACATTGACAAGTTCTCTTGCCTGAAGTTCCAGCTGGTTGGTTCCGTCCCCGAGAACCCGGAGAACCAGAACTCGGCCACTGCCGACTTCCGTGTTTTCGTCCAGACCCGCGATCCCTCCGTTCTTGGGTATGTCTTTCCTTTTCTCGACCCTCCCTCTCCTTCTTATTATCCTTTTACTAACTACCTTTCCTTAGTCTCGGTAACATGACCGGCCCCAACTTCACCCGCTGGTGCATGGAGAATTTCCTCCAGAGCGCCCCGGGTGCCACCATCGTGCCCGACCAGCGCCAGGCCTCTGCCAAGAGCATTTACGAGTACTGGGTCGCCCTGCTGCCCCAGGAGGTCGTCAAGCACCGCGCCGTTCTCGAGTGGAACAACCAGGTCATCGACATCCCCGCCCCCAAGATCACCCAGGTCTACAGCCGCCGCCAGAACTCGTACGAGACCGAAGCCGCAGTCGACCTCTCGACGTTCGGTCCCACCACCCGCGGCCCCCTGGGCTGGGTCGTGCTCGGTCGCTCCGGCGACAAGGCCAGCGACGCCAACATCGGCCTCTTCGTGCGCAACGACGACGAGTGGGACTGGCTACGCAGCCTGCTCACCAAGGACAAGTTCATTGAGCTGCTGGCCAAGGAGTACCTCGGCCACGGCCTCGACCGCTTCGAGATGCCCAACCTGCGCACCGTCCATTTCCTGCTCAAGGACCACCTCGACCGCGGCTTCAACTCGACGTCGTCGCTCGACGGCCTCGGCAAGAACCTGTGCGAGTTCATTCGCTGCCGCCACGTCGACATCCCCAACAAGTTCCTGGCCCGTGGCAAGGTTTAAACGATTCGCGAGAACGAAGCAAAAGAAAGAAAGAAAAACTACAAGTAACGCAGTGCGCATGAAAACAGAGACACGAAACGTTTGGTCAGAAACAATGTATATTGTGTCCACACATTGTCGCGCGTTTTTATGTTGATAGTTGGAAACCAGCCTACTTCTGAGCCATGTGCTAGGAAGAAAGCAATGACCAGATCGATAACGTCTATTTTATGACCCTAAAATGCCAATCTTATTCGCACGCCAGTATATGTCGAGCAACTGCAGGTCATTTGTACGTAACCAACGTCAAAGTACGAGTAAAACATTGTTTAGAACCGTCAATCTTAGAAGTTGTTCTCTGGAGAACGCGCCTTTCTACCTCCCAAAACACCAGCTACTTAGAACACGGCAGATTGCAATGCCAAAACAGAACACAGATAGGTCAAGAAAGAGACAAACAATATGCACCAAGAGCAGAAGAACAAGTGAAGCAAACGTTGAAAACCAAAATCCAATAAGAGTAAAAAAGAAAGAATGAAAACGCCATCCACAAAAGACTAAAGAGTTGTCTTCCGTCACAAAAACACCAGGGAACCAGAGCCTCCAATATTCTCCATGTTAATACATGAACAGGGATTCAAGAAAGAGAAAAAACACAAGCCCATTGCATAGAAAGAAAAAAAAAGGCAATCACAGAAACTGCAAGAAAAGAAAAGAATAAAAAAGCAGAATCAAATCGTACTCCAATCCCTTTTGCTTCACCTTTTTCCGAGGTTCAAGTCACCAGCAACAACCAATCAAAAAATACACCACACAAAAATAATATGCCAAGTGTCCCGAGTAGGACAGACAGAAAAAAATAAGAGGAAAGAATAATAGTTATAAAAAAAAACGCCCACAATTAGCGATTAAAAGACGTCACGGTTTGCCGTTCATTGCCGTTGCAACGGGCAGGCCGTGTCGAACAGGAGCGTGGTAGGAACCAATACTTTGGAAACCCCTGCGCAAGACAAAATTAGCGTCGGTACAATGGGGACAGGAGAATAGAAATAGACAGACAGGGGGGCAGGGGAGTGAAAACATACTTGGAAAGGTCAAAGCCGCCGTCCTCTTCGACTTCAGGAAGTACCGGAGTCGGTGCTGGCGGTGCCTCTACTTGTGCAGGGACTTCCGTTGTATCGCTGGCAGGCGGTTCTTCCTTTGCCTCCGAGATGCTTCGTGCAGGTCGCGTTGGGCTGGAAATGGGAGACTTAATCCCAGATCGCTTCACAGGGGGCGGGCTGCTGCTGGCCGGCATGGCGATAGAGCTGCTCACACCGCTGCTGAGCCCAAGCGCCTTGGACGGGCTGAAATCAAACGAGGCTGGCGGTTTCAAAGGGGTGCTTCCAATGTCGGCGTACTTCCAAAAGGGGGCGGGGGAACTTGTCGGCATGTGCTGGCTAGGTCGTTGCAGGGTGCTCGGGGGGTTCAACTTCAGTTCCACGCGGTGCGGTGCCGGTGTCACAAAGGACGAGCTGATGTCGTCTTGGAGGAACGTGGATGTCAGAGTTGGCGACCGGGGGATGACTGGATCGGGAGCTGTGCCGCTGGCTGAGGCATCATTAGTAGCTGCCCCGCCGAGGATGGATGTGCTGTTTTTGGCTTTACTTGCAGCAGCGCCTCTACGGTAACGAGGCAAGGGGCTTCCGTCCGACGACGCAGGCGCTTCATCCGGGAGGAGGCGGCGCGAACTGCGGTCGGGTGTCATGTGCATGTCGCGGAGACTTGAGCGAGGTTGCGGGGAACCGGTCGGTGACACGCGGCGTTTCCGGGCGGATCCTTGGTCCTTAGCGGCCATGTCGCGGGGACCTTGGTTGACGTAGTTCAGCTGGCTAGGTGATGACGGGTTCGAAGAGCCACGGTGGCCGCCGCGACCGCCCCGGTAGGCGGTGCGGACCATCTCGTCCTTGTATTCGGGCAGAATGTACCACTTCATTCCCTTTCCGGGTTCCTCGGTCGAGCGCGCAACCTTCTCGAAGGCCTTGTTCAAAGACAGGTTGTGGCGGATGGAGTTCTAAGAAGGCACCCTTGATTAGTACACACAGTGACACAAGAAGCACGCAGAAAATACTTGAAAAAGCAAGCAAAGCGCGACAGCATTGGTAACGTTGAGAGCTTTGGGGAACATTCGGGATATTGGGGGTATTGGGAGCTGTGCCGGCCTCGGCTTACCTGCCAGCCAGCAGCTTGCTGGTGCTTGTAGTAGGAGTAGTTCTCCATGATAAAGGTGTAGATGCCATTCAGGTTCAAACGCCCCTCGCTGGTGTTCATAATAGCTTGGGTGATCATCTGGGCGTAGGAGTACTGGGGCTTCAGGTTCTTGTTGTCGTCCAAGCTCAGGTCGACGTCGTTCGGATGAACCACCATGGTCGGTATGTCTCGGAATTGCGGCGACTTAAGATGTGATCCCGGGACCGACGTGCGGCTTCGAGCCGAAGGCGGCGTGCCAGGACGCTTGTAGTCTGGCGGTGCGGGCGCGATCGCCTGCGGCGTAGGCTGCCCACGGGGAAGCGTGCTGCGTATTGTTGAACCACCGCGAGGAGACGATTCGAGGCCGCCGCCGACGGGTGTCGTGGCGCGCAGTTTGTGTCGCAGGGGCGTGTCGTCCGACAAACCGGGCTCGGCCTTGGGCAAGCCAGCGCGTTGCAGGTAAACGTCGTGGATGTGCAGCGGGCTGGTCTCCAATGGCAGGACGAACATCATCTCGATGCCGCCGACATCAATCACGTCACCGCTCTCCAGCGGCTTGGATTGGCCCAAACGCCACGGCGCGCAGTTGACCTTGATGCCATTGCGCCCCTTGACGTTCAGGTACCACTTCTCGCTCTTAGTGTTAAAGACAATCTGGGCATGCTGGCGCGAGACCATCTTGCTGGGGCCAAGGTCGATGTGCACGAAATCGGGGTCGGCATCGGGGTCGTAGCGTGTCGGGTACTCCGGTGGCGGCTCGGGGGTGCGGCCAATGTTGATTGTGAGCTTTGTAACGTAAAAGGTCCAATCTTGTGCAGCGATCTTCGCGTAGGCCTGCACGCCTTCCTTGTTTGCCTCGTGTATCGCGTTGGAGTGGTCCTTGCCTGCGCGAAGGTCATCATTCGGGGCAAGGAGGTGTTGGGTCACGCGGGCGACAATCTGGGTCTCGTCGGCGGGATTCACCGCGGAGCTGTCGGCGAGGAGGCTGGACGTCTCTTCTTCGGGGACATCGTGAGGCGATTCATCGGCCTGGACACGAAACGACACGGGTCAGCAACGCGAAACAAAAGCGCGTAGAGTGCGACAACGAGGGCGAAACACGAAACACGCGACGATTGCGAAATCGCCATAAAGAAAGTTGCCTACCTGCTTTCTGCGCTTGGCAGGCCGTGTCGGCGACGACTCTTCGGGGCGGTCGGTAACGGAGTCCTTACGCCACGAGTTGCGGCGAGCCCGCTGCGATGATCTGCGCGGTGTTGGCATCGTAAAGGGCGCGGTGGCGTCAAAACGGCGAGTGTTCTAGGACCATGCACGGGTCGGCAGCGATGGAATCCGGAATCGAGCTTGTTCCAAAAAAAAAAAAGCGCGAAAGACGAGTCGTGGGGAGGAGAAAACTTCTTCAACAGGAGAGATTCGACGCGACGCAAATCGAGCTGATGGATGGAAGGAAGAAGAAGAAAAGGGCGAGGTTCGGGGTGGCGGTCGATGGTAGGCGTAATGAAAAGAAGTCGAGGTCGACGGCAGGGAGAGAGAGAGTAGCAGGATAAAAATGGGCGCGATTAGGGTGGCTGGTGTGGGCAAAAATGTCCAAAGTCCAAAGTCAATATTGATTTTTGAGCTCCACGAAGCTGTCAAAAAAAAAACGGGTGCGGTCGTTTCGCGCGCGCGGCCTCGAGCACACAAACAAAATGGAATGGAGACAGAAAAACTGACCAGAAAGCACAAAAAACGATGAAGCTCTGCAGGTTTTGCTCGCGGGGCTGCCAATCCGGTGAAATCGCTGGATAATTTAATCGGCTGGCTGGTCCTTACGAAACCCAAAAAGACACGGCGGCGACAGGGGGTAGAGGAGGAGAAAGGGCGAAAAAGAAACGTGAAAAATAAGAGGCTAGTCCAATGCGACGATTAATAAAATGGTAGGGGAGGGTGACTGGGGAGCGATGTGGGTAATTTAGTGGGTGGGCGATCCTGGTGTGCTGCAGGGTTGGTGGTTGACAATGTTCGTGATTATTGATGATGAACGGGAAAAGCAGATGTTTGGGAAAAGAGCAGAAAAAAGGGAAGGGCCATGAAAATGAGGAAAGAGGGGAAGGGGGACGCGAAAATGCGCACCAAAAGTAGACGAATGGTCGAGAAAGGAAGCCGCGGCGAGTCGCAGCTGCTCTTTTGGCATTTGTTTAGTTTGATTGATGACAATGCGAACTGCTCCGTTTTGCTTTTTTGGCAGTGGTGGTCGATCGCGGTTGCTCTCTTTCGCTCTTTAATTGTCGCGTCGCTGGCGCTGCTGGCTCTTTCCCATTTTTCGTCCTTATTTCTTAGGTCTTTCCGCGCCAGGACACCGAAGAAGCCTATTGCGCCTGCAGCTCCTTTGTCCCTCGCCTCTTTGCGGAAAGTGCATTACTTGGTGTATTACGGCAGGTGGCGGCGACAAAGCGACAGTCAAAAAGAATGGGGAAGTCGCGACTGGGTACATCGCAGTTGTGTTTTTGCTGGGGACGTGAGTGGGAAGGTACGCGAACACGACATGCAGTTTGTGGGCGCTGATTGGCCAGCGCGCGCCAACTGAACCCCGCAGCCAAAAAGGGATAAAAATAAATAAAACACTGCAAAAAAGTGTCTCTGGTCGTTAATTAAAGCGCAAAAGCGCCCAGAGAGAGAAAAGTCGTGCTGTCTCACCTTGAGCGCATCCGGCCCAGTCGCAGTCAATCTACGGAGCGGAACGTACTTTGTTCACAGGGCGAACTGATGCGCGAAAGGGCGGGTCTGGGCCAACGAGGGACAGAAGTGATTTCGGCAGGAAGGAAAGGCAGGAAGCTGTGCCAGGGAGGACTGATTGGTGCGTGTGGATGCCTGCACAAGTAAGTAAATACAGAGGAAAGAGCGATCGTGACGAGGGGCAATTGATGACACGTAGCTGTTGAACCGCAACGACAACCGCAGAATCGCGCCCAGCGCAAGGCAATTGCGTGTTGGTGGCAGATTAGTGGTGCAGAAGTGCGTGTCATGGCCCCCGCCGCAAAAGGATACAATTGCGAGTGTTGGGTAGCTGTGATGGGGGTGTGTTTACTCAGCTCCAGCATCCGACGTTAGCGAGCAAACAAACCAAACCACGCAACCGCGCTCAGCCGGCAGCTTCTACCGGTTTGGGCAGAGGGAGTGCACAGCAATTATCGCCCGCACTGTAATAAGGCAATAAGACGCGAAGCCATCAAAGGTCATCAGGGCAGTCCCAATTCGGCACTGTGAGTCTCTGACGAGCGTGCGCTCGCGCGTGGAACGTGGGAAGCGTAAGGAGACCAATGTGCAATGTATGGGAAGTATCATGGCAAGCAACAGGTGAAAGAGTTTGTGAAATACGGCCTCTGTACGTCGTGTGGCTTGTTGACTTTGTGAGCTCATGACAGAGCCAGCTGACCCTGGGGCGAGAGAACAAAGAACAGCTTCCCATCATGCGAATCAAGCTGAGCAACAAAAGAGGGGCAGAGCGGCAACATAACGCAGCATGCAACATGGAGCATGCAATATAGAAAAGCCCGAAAGGACTGCGATGTATGGGTTATATTTCGTAGATTTCCAGTCTTGTGTAAACATACAAAAAGGCCAGCAACGGGGGCATGGCGTAAACAAAGGTATCCAAATAATGAGAGACAAAACGGCTGCAAAGACAAAAGAAAGAAAGAAAAGGCAAAGACAAAGACACATAGAGCTTTGAACATCCCATACTGTCTGCCTACCGCCGCGGTGGAGGGTCCCGTGGAGTCGGCGTCTGGTAGAGTGTGCGCTGGCCGTCGGGGATCGGCGACGGCGACGGCGAGGGGCGCTTCTTGATCACCTTGGGCGGCAGCGGCGGCATGCCGAATAGCTCCAGCACGGGGTTGAATTCGACAATGTCTTCTGACGTATTGGGCACGTGCACCCAGCAGATGCCGCCGGCCACGTCGATGGCAAACGCGCCACCCATCTGCCACTTGTTGCCGTTGGCAGACGAGCCGGGCGCAGACGAGCCAGCGCCCGTCGTTGACGGTGTAGGAGTAGAAGCGGAGGACTCCGCCGGCACCGGCACCTTCTTGTGGCCGCCCCACGCCCGGCTCCAGATGCCCTCGTCGCGGCCCAGGGCGTAGGTTGCGTAGAGCGCGCGTGGGTTGAACATCTGCCACGACGTGTTGAGGCCCAGGCCCCAGCGGGCGTACAGGTTGCGCTCCGGGTCGGCGACAACCTCGACCTCCCAGGCACCGCCAATGTCGGCCACCCAGAGGTCCGTGACCTCGCGGGACGCCTGCGAGACGGCGATGCACGTCAGCTCCGGGCGGTCCTCGGAGAGCGCGGCAAGCGAGCGGAACGTCTTTTCGGCGACTTAAAAAGTTAGTGGAGGGTTGAAACCAAATTAAATATATTTCGTACACGGCCAGAATACTCACAAGGATCGCCGCATTGACGCAAAAACACGACGAGAACCGGCTTCGATCGCGGCAATTTAAACTCTGGCGACGGCGGTGCCGGACCGTCAACAACGGGGAGGGCGGCAATGACGGGCCCGGTGGCCTTGCCCTCAGCAGGCGTCTGGTTAGCCATTGCGCAAGCGGTGTGTTTGCGTCACAAATACCAGCTGTTCTGTGCTGTCGAGTGAAGTGAGAAAGGCGAGAGGTCTTTGAGAGCAAAGAGATGAAGAGTCGCCAGTTCGGGGCCGGCGTGGCAAAATTGCCGCTTTGGGGGGGCTCTCGCACATAAAATGGCAGGTGCGAATGGCGGGCTGCACGGCACGTTTCGCGAGCGAAAAAAATGGCGGTCGCCGATAAGATAAAGCTCCCCGCTTCCAGGTCGCCAATGTGACAGCCTTCAAACGTCACCTGTACAACACGAGTTCAGGCGGCGCTGTGTAAAAGTGTTTCCGAACAAATTTATTTTTGAAAATATTATCTCTCATTTTACTGGTTTCTGTTTGTTTAATACGATATTTTCTATATATTTTTTTGTTGTGAAAACTCAAAATTCGGTACCGTTTTCATTTGGCTTGCATTACAATTTCTATTTGTAAGGCTACATCGCGAGCCTCAAAAGCCCCAACGGACAAGCAAAACCACAACCCAACCTTGTCATTGCTGACCGTAGACGGCCAACGAACGCAATGCACGAGATCATCACACTCCAGCTAGGCCGCCAGAGCAACTATGTGGCGGCACATTTCTGGAACGCGCAGGTAGGCAAACGCACTTGACTACGTTGCTTTTCCTTTCCATCCTCCCTGACACACCTAGGAATCCTACTTTACCTATGGTCAGGATGGGCCGTCGCCCGTCGACCACGACATCCACTGGCGCGCGGGGATCGGCGCAGACGGCTCTGAGACCTACCTGCCGCGCACCGTCGTATACGACCGCAAAGGCGGCTTCGGCTCGCTGCGGAAAGTGAACGCACTCTATGAGGCGCAGGCGGAGGCGCACAACCAGCAGACGTCTGCGATGGACCTGCCCTCGAGCCTGTGGTCGGGCCGCACCGTCGTCCAGCGCGAGACGCCCATCCTGCCGAGCGCCTACACCCAGAGCCTCGACACCGGTTTACCGCCCTCGGAGCCGCTGACACCGGCCACGGTGCGCTACTGGTCCGACTACAGCCGCGTGTACTACCACCCGCGGTCGCTGCACGAGGTCGGTGACGAGCCCGAAGTGTCGGCGCCGCAGACAACCACCAACGGCACCAATGGTGCGCCATCAGGCACATCAGCTTCGGGCACAGCATCAGCACAGCCCCGCGAGTACACGTGGGGCGACGGCGAGGCTCTGTTCACCGAGCTCGACCGCGAGCACGACCTGCTGGACCGCGACCTGCGCCCGTTTGTCGAGGAGGCCGACCAGATGCAGGGCTTCCAGGTGCTGGCGAGCGTTGACGACAGCTGGGGTGGTTTCGCGGCACGGTACCTGGAGCGCATGCGCGACGAGTACGGCAAGGTCGACATATGGCTATGGGCGCTGCAGCAGCCAGCCGGACGGCTGCCGAGGGTACGACCAACGCCTGTTTTCTTTTGTGTGTTTTCGTTTTCTTGTTACCTTCTGCTAACACCGGCCTAGGAAAAACGAATCACCCGCCTCGCCAACAAGGCGCGCACGCTCGTCGAGGCCTACAGCCAGGCCTCGCTCGTCATCCCGCTCGCCGTGCCCCCGATGCCCCTCAAGTCAGTACTGCCAGACACATTCGACCCCACGTCGACATGGCACACCGCCGCCCTCCTGGCTACGGCCATTGAGACCGCCACACTGCCGTCGCGTCTGCGCAAGCTGGGCAGCGGTGCCGCCGGCCAGGGCGGCGATTCCATGGCGTACCTGACGGACCTGCTCAACGCCACAGGCAAGCAGACCGTCGCCAACCTGCAGATGAGCGTCGTGCAGCCGTGGAAGCAGGTGAAAAAGGACGCACGGGAACGGCGCGAAGCAGCCGGCTACGACGAGGACGACTACGGCGACGGCGGCGGCGGTGGCGGCAACATCACCAAGATGGACGGCGACCTGCAGCTGCCGATTGACTTTGCGCCGCGGGACGAGTCGGTGGTCGTGGCCGGCCGTTCTGGCCGCAGCCCTCGGGGCAAAAAGCCGCGCATGTTTGGCCAGTCCGTCGTGACACGGGCAACCCTAGGCGAGGGTGACGAGGAGGAGGAGGTGGAGGAGGAGGACGACCGCGAGCGCGGTGCGGCTTTGGACCGCCGGGAGATGATGCACCGCCGCTTTGCTCTCAAGCCCGTCAGCCAGCGGTACACCGTGCCCCTCGGCTTCCCGCTGCTCGACAGCTTCCCCTACATCTACCAGCAGACCTCGGACAGCACGGCGTCCATTCCCGTGACGACCGCGCTGGCCACCGACCGCGCTGTGGCCGATCGCATCCAGGCGCTGCGCTCGACCGTCACCGTGGGTACGCCCTGGGCCATTGGGCTCGAGGACCGCGAGGCCCTCGGAAACGACCTGGCCGGCATGGCCGACGCCTACCATGACGGGTGGTCGAGCGGGAGTGACGACGGCGACGACGAGGATTGAGGTGGATGACTATTTTGTCTGTAAATAATGATAGAACGCAACAAGATCATGAACTGGAACAATTTTTTGGAGAGAAGAGGCGTTTGTGCCTCGTAAATTTTTTTGGTATCTAATTTCTGGTTTAATACAGCAAAAAGAAGTATTCTTCATGCAATTGATGAAGTTGGAAAAGAGGGAATAAGAAACAAAAGAAAACAAAAAGCAAACACTTGTCCCGACCGTGTTCTTTGATATACCACAGTTTGTTGCAGACTCCTTTGGTAGTAAAAACGTAAAGGGTTTCGCTATCCACAGGGTATGGCAATGGCTAAAACAAGGGAAAGAATGACGAACAAGAGGCATTGGGGGGCCTCTTCTCTCCCATCCTTCGTCTCAAATTCCCCCGACACCACACGACCACCGCTTTATCTTGCTCGAGATATCTGTTGGCTCTCCGTAATGGATGCAGGGGAAAACGTGGTTCGTACCGAGGACCGTGTTCGCTGTTTTGTTAGACAGACATAAATGCAACGTGAGGACAACAAGCCCTCTCTCTGTGCTCTAGTCAGCGCTGCCTCTATGGACTGAGTTAGCTTGGCCATTTTCAAAAGGTGGCCCGTTTGCTCATCTCTTTCCCACTCTCCCTATCTGTAAAATTCTTCTCGGCCGCTGGAGCTGCTGTCTTGCTCGCGGCCTTATTTTCTGTTTCCATTTTAACAATTTTTTTTTGCAGAAATATTAGGTGCCTCTTTTTTGGCACCGCAAGTGGTCATTTCAATCAATTCACCTTGATCGTAGTCATTATTTGGTAATTTTGTTGGATGGGGACGTGCGTGTAGGAAGAGGCGGTGAGATCTTTATGAGCTGGGGACTGGGCGGCGTGGGAGATGATGCTGCCGTGGGTGGGTTCGTTTGTTGCTTTATTAGATGTGGTCGTCGTCGGATCGCTCGTTGCCCATCGAAACGAGGCCGGCGAACGTAGCGGTGGATGGACGTGGTCTCCCCTCGAATAGGCCGTTCCCACGGCGGTGGAGGCAGGGGGAGCATGCTGTCTTCGGAAAGTCGGGACCGGCAGAGGTTGTGCCCCATTTCAACCCGCTGCTGCCGCCGTGACGGTCGTCGAGCCGTTAGCCTGAGGCTGGACTGGTGCTTGTGACTGCTGGCGCTTAGATGGTGGCGCGTTGTTTTCCTCTTGGGCATTCCGTTTCCTAGCGCCGTTGGCAGAGTTGCCCGAAGGGTTCCGGCGGGCGCCAGGGCGCGGAGGACGAACGGCCTTAACGGGCCTCACCTCGCCAGTCTCGAAGACATCGTCGGGCAGGCCGAAACTGTATGTAGTTAGGATACGTGCTCTTCGTGTGGTGTGCAGTGGTATAGAAAATAGAAGTCACTTACTTGCGGACGTGCTGGATGCTCAAGGTGCAGCTGCTAGACAGCTTATCCTTGTACTTGTCCCAAGCGAAGCAGAGCTCTTTGAACTCTTCGACTTGATAGGACAAGTCCAGAGCTTTTGCTCCTGGATTAGGTTAGCATTGGCTGGCGACAATAAACGAAATGGGACAAAGGAGAAGAATGGGGAGAACTTACCCTCAACAAGCTCGATACCGATGTAATGCGTTAATGTGAAGACCTCGGTCGGCTTAAATGGGTCAGAGTCGCCATTTGCTTCCGCATCGGCACCATCCTTTGCTTCCCCGTTGGCCTCGCCAGCAGCAGCAACCTCTCCTCCCTCTTCTTCGGGCTTCTTGACGTACTCCAAGCTCCCGTTCCGCACGGCATCCGACTCCTCCGCGGTCTTGCAAAAGTGCGTCCGCTCGTAGCCCTTATTGAACGCACGGGCTAGCGAGATGGACTGGTGCCGCTCCAGGCCCTGCACCAGCACGCGCACCTTGGACTCGACGAAGCCCGACCACACGTTCTGCGACTCCTTGTCCGTACTGGACGAGATGACTGAAATGTAGTACTTGAAGTCTGACGTGAAGAAGGTGTGCTTGACAAACAGGTCCTTCCAAGGCTGCCGTCCGGCAATGACCATCTGTGCGGTCTCCGAGGCCCGCTCGAGCTCCCGCTTGATGATGGAGAGGGAGGACTGCGAAATGTTGTAGGTGGCGCACATAGACGGGTACGCCGGCGTGATGATGGGCATGATGTGGAACTGGTCGCCACGGTAGACCTTGGGGTTCCAGACGCGCACGGGGAGGGGGCCGTCCTCGATGGGCTTCAGGAGCACCGGGTTGGGCCATGGCCACCGCAGGATGATGCCAAAGAACTTGGACACAATGACGGCGCCCGTCGCCTTGGGATACAGTTGGCACACGCGGGCGACCATCATCGCCCACGCCACACCACCGGGGAAGCCCATGATGTTGGCGTAGATGGCCCGCCGCTGGGCCCACAGCTTGATCGCACGAAGGGCGTCACGGAAGGTGCGCTGCTCGGGCACAAGGCTCAGAATTTCGTCAGTGACACGGGTGCCGTTGACGGACCGCAGCTCGGGCTCATCGAGTCCACGTAACAGGTTCGAGTCCTTGAGGCCCCAGCGCTCGTCGGCCGGCAGCTGCGTTAGCAGGACCCGCGAGAAGATAAGATCAATGCTGATGCCTAGGTACTCGAATTTGATAATGGGCACAAAGGCATCCTCGACGGCCGTCAGGTCGGTGATGGCGCCCGGCGGCGACATGGACTGCAGCATCTCGGGGAAGTAGCGGAAGTAGTCCTCGCGGGTGACGTACTTGGGCGCCAAAACGAGGGTGTCGATATCGGAGCCGGGCATGTACACGCCGAGACGGAAACTGCCGTAGGTGAAGACCTTGGCGACAGCGTCCTTAGAGAGGGTCGGGTTGTCGGGGGCGCGCTCCTTGGCAACACGTTTGACGAAGGCATCGGCAACAATTCGCAGCGATTCGAGGACTTTGTACCTGGAACGAAGATAAGGCCGTTAGCATCAGCAAATAAGCTCAACAGTAGAACCGGTCTAGAAGCTCGTCCGCATTCCATCTACGGCCATCATCCCCGATGACGATCGCGCCTCATCTTGCATCATCTCTCTATCGATCCATCCCTTACCGTTTCTGTGTCTCCGCCGTGCTCTCGAACGTCCCCTGATCTCGCAGCTCTTCTAGCAGCGCGTCTGTGGCGCGTCGTTGCTCCTCCGTTGGCATCTCCGTCGACAACGGCGGCGTTACGCCGTACTGCTTCTCGAAATTCATGGCGGCCGGTGACGAGGTCGATGTGTCGAAGGGGGGAGGATCTGCCTGCAAATCGGGGGAGATGGGAAACGAACAAGAGAAACAAGAGAAACAAGAGAAAAACAAGAAAAAGAGAGGAGGCAGCACAGAATGGAGAAAGCACGGGAGAACTCCTAGTTAGCCGGTTCGAGTAGCTCCTTCCCTTTTTTACGAGAAGGCCGGCGCGTTTTGTTCTGAATTAAAGTGGGCCCATTGGCAGGTACAAGGTAAGTTATCTGCACTGTGCAATGGAAGGAGCAGCGAGGATAGCGCGTTTGTAGGCGCTGAAAAGGGCAACTACAGCGGGTGTCACGTGTGACAAGGGATCAACTCCAGACCCTGAAGCCCCCATTTCGTCCAAAAAAGTGACTGTACAAATAGCGGCTTTGTTGTCTGTAGACTCGCCTACAAATCAAAATTGACGTCTTTTACTTTTACTTAATTTCAACAATTCATATTCATTTCCTTAATATTGCTATAATGTAGGTGTGTAAAATAGGGTGTTTCCTGCCGAGAAATACAAATGATAAGAAAAGAAGCATCCAGTTCCCATGAAAAATGCCAAACGCCTTAGTTAATGCCCTTCTGTGCCCCGTGGTATTGTAGAATGGCGATGCGAGAAAAAACAGAAACAAACGAAGAAAGACAAAAACAGAAAAATCACCAAACGAATATTGGCACCTGCTACACGCCCGAGACACGCCACATAGCACATACCCGCGTATTGCCAATCCGATAGACAAACAGCTGAGACGAGGCCTAACGCTCACCGTTCCACAGCCTCGACCACTCGCCCATCACCCAGCCGTACACCTGCAGATGGTAGTTGTGCTTGGCCATCCACAGCGCCATACCGCCGAGGACGCTCAGACTGCCAACCACTTCTAGAACGAGCATGCCGCGCGCGCGCAGACCGGCCGTCACCTCGAGCAGGCCCAGCGGGTCCTCGTGTGAAAAGGCCGACGCGACCGACGCCGTGGAGGCGGACGACGACCACGCGGCGCTCTTCTTCTTCTTCTTGGCCAGCTTGGCCTGCTCCTTCCTTGTTTGGCCGACGACATCCCGCGCGGCCGGCGGCACGGCGACCAGCGTCCCGTCCTGAACACATTCGCTCAAGCGCTCTGTCAGCCAGACGGCGCGCTCGTTGCGGGCGAGGTTCTCGTAGTGGGCGCGTTCGTTGTCGAGGCTGCGCTGCAGCTCGGCCGCCCAGTTCGCGAGGCGGATCTGCGCGAGGTGCTCTTCGCGCTGCGTGTGGTCGGTGATGCGGGCCAGGGCGAAGGACGACGGCGCACCAAGCGGTGTAGTTAGGACGCCAGGACGGGTGCCGGCGCTACTAGGGCCAGGAAGAATGCCGAGCTCGTTGCCACTCAAGCCAAGAGGCCGGTAGAGTGACTGTGGGCGCAATGCCTGGCTGTTGTTGCTGCCACTGTCGGCAGAGTCGGACCGCCGCCACT
Source organism: Sporothrix dimorphospora (assembly GCA_021397985.1). Classification (NCBI taxonomy): domain Eukaryota; kingdom Fungi; phylum Ascomycota; class Sordariomycetes; order Ophiostomatales; family Ophiostomataceae; genus Sporothrix; species Sporothrix dimorphospora. The sequence goes on from WOUA01000027.1 coordinate 289,134, forward strand.
TGGCAAACTTTTGGGCAGCGGCATGCCGCAACCGGGAGATGCCGTCCGGGCAAAAGACCTGCTCGACGAGGGCTGAGAGGTCTGTCGGGACCAGCGGCTGGACGTAGTCGGGGCTCATGAGCAAACTGGCATCCATTACGTCGTGGTCGGAGCCGTTGGCGCTCGAAACGGCGTACGGCTGCGGGAGGCCCGAGGACGACGCCAAAGTAAGGGCAAGCTCCTGCGCTGTGGTTGGTACGGTAAAGACAAATGGCTTGATGTTTGCCTCGTGGAGCTGGCGGGCAATTTTCTCCTTCGCCTCGGCCACATCCTTGGCCGTTCGCAACGAATCGGCCCGGGCCAGAACCGGTATCACGTTGGTTAATGGCGCCAAGAGCCGCAGATACTCAATGTCGGCAGGCTTAAGGTGGCCGGAGATCATGTAGAACACAACGTCGACCGAGGTGCCGCCGTCGCCACTGACAAGGCCGACAAAGTCTGCGTCGCTCAGTGAGTTTGCGCAGAGCTTCTGTAGGTAGCCTTCCACATATTCGACGACAGGCATGATGCTGTCCATGGTCTGCATAAAAGTTAGTAGAAGCTTCGTGTGCTTGGAAGGCTCGTGAAACGTACAGATGTGTTCCGAGTGAAGCCTGGCGTGTCGACAAAGCAAATATTCCGGTCGAGCACGTTATCACCCAGGCTCTTCCTCCGACGCATCCCGCCTAAGTCGCTGACTTCGTTCCACCACGCAGGGTACGGCTTGGTGCTGGCATAGATCTCGGTGATCTGGCTGGTGGAGAGATCTGGCCGAGTCGACCGCGAGGATTTTCGGCGCGCGCGAATTGTGTTCTGGCCCCCGTCGGGTATGGTTGTAGACGCTGCTACGGTCGCTGCCGACGAGCGGCGAGTCCCGCCAAGCGAGAAAGATGTTGGCGTAATGTGGTCAACATGGACGATGTGCTGGCAGGACTGCACAATGGCCTTGATGAGAGACGTTTTGCCGAGGCCTGGTCTGAGTTAGAAATGCTACAACAATAATGAGACAGGATATAGAGGGAATACGCACCCGAATCACCAGCAATCAGCACTTTGAGACGCCCCATATTCTTGCCCGTCTCGGTAAACGGCCGCCGGCTCGGCATCTTGATGCTCGGCATAATCAGCTGCGGGGCACTGCCGCTGTCCATCATCATGCTGTCAGTTGTCGAGAGGCCGGCCGACGACGCACCGAGGAGGAGCGAGGCCGTTGCTGCAGCAGCAGCTGCGTCTGGAGACTGGCCCGCTTCATTGCGGCTGGCCGCTAGGCTGTCCGTCGTGGCGGCCTCACTGGCCGCTTCGGTTGTGCTTGTGATGCCCGAGGCACTGATGCTCGGCCCAAAACTGATCCCGCCCTGCCCCCTCTCCAGATCGAAACTCATATCGCGGCTTATCAGTCCATCCCCTCCAGCACTACCGCCGACCGAGGGATCGTCCATCATCAGCGAGCCACTCAGCGAGTCTCGCCGGGACGAGGGACTGCTCATGGCGGACAACGACGCTGGGCCCGGTGTGCCGAACAAGCTCGTCGTGGTTGACTGGGAGAAAAGTGGAGAAAAGTTGGGCGGCAGGGCGGACGGGTTGGAGGTCGTGATCGAGTGGGTGTGCCCGTGGCGGGCCTGGTGCTGTCGGACGACATCGGGGTAACCGGGGGTACTCGGCCGGGGCGGCTGGCTCTTGTAATCGGCACGGTCGTCGTCGTCGGTGTCGTCCACGTGGTCGTGGAGCGGTTGTGCCATAGAAACAGCGGGACCGGTGGGAGCCGCATGTGGTGCCTTGGCGGCACCCTGGGACGAGCTGCCTGCTGCCACCTTGCTGTGGGGAAAATGCCGTGCGTGCTGGAGCGCCGCCTTGAAGCTCTCAGGGTCCCGGCCGGCGGCCTCGATGGCAGCATCCACGTCGTCCTCATCGGCCAAAAAGTACGTCATCATGGGGCTGGAGCCGGCCCCGCTGCCGCTGCTGTTGGCTCCGACATTGCTGGCGGTGTTGCTGCTGCTGCTGCCCGCAAGAACATTGCCCCCGCTGGCCAGGGGTGTCGCCACTGCGTCGGATTCCGCGGCGGCGACGTGCCGCGGGCGCCCAAAGGCCTCTGACGGGCGCATGGTCGGGGAGGAGGAGAAGAAGAAACGAGGGGCGCGCGGCGTGGTGCGGTGACGGAGAGAGGAGTTACATGTGCTGCGGGCAAACGGGAGAATCTCGAGGATGGGACAAGGCGAGGCGGATCACGAAGAGAGGGGAGGGGAGAGGCGCCTGATGCGGCAAGAATGTGTCACAAAGTAAGATACGATAGAAATGAGAAACGGAGGACCGTGCGGTACGCGGTCCAAGAGAACGTGGTTTGTAGCGACAGGAGGCAGAAACGGAGCGAGGTTAACGTTTACAAGGTGACGAAGTGACGAGGTAAGAAAAAGGGAGACAGGATGTAGGGCTGTCCGAGAAAGGAAATAGCCACTTCCCAAGACGAGCCCGAGAGCAGGTTTGGGCCTTCCCCCTCACGTCCGTCCAAGATAAGAAGGCACGCGGTACAATAGTGGGCGATCTTACTATCGTTAACAGCCAAATGGCGTAACCGTTAGGGGAAAGAGGTGCTGATGTGCTCTCGGAGGGAAAGAACAACCCAGGCGTCCCCGCCGCCCTACGGAGTACAAGTATGTGAATGGGTGGAACCCCGCCTTTCCCGCTCCTGCCGTGTCGAGGAAGGGGCGAACAGCCCAAGCGCGTGAGCGTGTTGTAGCGAGGGTCGTGGACTGCCCCGCTTTCGTGCAGCGGACCGGACAGTTAGTGACAGCGCTCTCTTCTGTGGGGGTCTCCAGCAAGATACATTTTGGCGTGTTAGTGGGCTTGTTAGTGACTTCAGTGGGTGCAGCGCGTGACCAGCCAAAGGCTTCGAGGATATCATGGCATACCAACGCATCATCGACCACGGCTCTTTTCTCTGGTTAGGTTCAGCTAATAGTTTTTTTGTTATTAATGTATCTATTTAATGCTCCGTTTGACTTTTGGATTGTTGTCCGTGTCCCCGATGCTGTGCTTTTCGCTTTCTTTTCCAGTGTGAGGCGGTCAATGCCCAAAAATGCATCTTGTGATGAAATGCAGCCAAAATAAAAGATAATCACAGTACGACGCGTGTAGTTGCCGTTGGAACTGCGGCTTCCGACGGTCACACCCACGCCGTGCGGCTGCGATGCGACGGCAGAGCCTGCACGGCCAGGCTGTCCGCGCCCTAGCGATGGCCCTCGCGCTCAGCCTCGCCGCGCCGCAGCCGGTCGCCGGCATCGTCTGCCACCACAGCTTCACCGCGGCGGCCTTTGCGCCGGTTGCGTCGTCCACTGCCGCTGCCGCCACCGCCGTCGCCACCTCCACCTCCACCTTTGCCGTCGTCAAAGTCGTCTCGGCCGCGTTTCGACCCGCCGACTAGGCTTGATATGCCGGCCCGCTTCTGTGCCTCGGCGGCCACGCGTTCGCGCGTCCTTCTCTCGCGCTCCGCGGCATAGGGGTCGCTGCTGCCAGCGCCAGGCGCCGCGCCGTTGGGTGCTTCGGTACCGTTGCTGCCGCCCTTGTCGCGGCCACTGTCTCGATCCCGATCCCGATCCCGATCCCGATCCCGATCCCGGTCGCGGTCGCGGTCACGGCCACTGCGGTCACGACGGTCGCTGCGGTCCTTATCCCGCCGATCCTTATCCTTGCCGCGGCTACGGTCAGGGTCGCGGTGCTCACGGTCACGATCACGGTCACCGCTGTCCCTATGCGACCGGCGGCGGTAGTCGTCACGGTCCCGTCCACGATCACGTTCCCGGTCGCGGTCACGCTCACGATCACGGTCTCGGCTGCGGTCGCGGTGGTCGCGGTCACGTTTCTTATCGGTGTCGCGTTCCCTATGGCTGCGGTGGCCACTGGACCGCCGCGACTCGTCCAGGGGCGACATGGACCGTGTGCGCCCACCCGCATCACCGGACACCTTGGCAGCCGGCCGTTCCTCGTCGCCGTGGCGGTTCTCGCGCCTGCGCCGATGCCTCCGTCCACCGCGGTTCTTAGTGCGCCGTGGTCGAGCACCAATGCCGTCCTGGCCGTCTGCTCCTTCGGGTTGGTCTGCGCCTTCTGGCGCGAGCGAATCATGCGAATGTTCGCGCTTGCGACCGTAGCTCGAACGGGATTCGGACCGGCCACGGCCGTCGTCGCCGTCGTCGTGGTAGTCGCGCGCTGGGCCGTCGACGCCATCCTCGTCCCAGTCATCGTGCTGCTCATAGTCGAGATCCTGGTCATTGATGGGGCGCTTCTCGGTCGACAGCATGTCCACGTCCTGCGTCGCCGCTTGGTCTAGGTCGCGGCCGGTGGACTTCTCGCGTTTGTAGCTGTCGCTGTCGTGCCGATCACTGTGGCGGTGGCCGTTACGGCGGTCGCGTTCACGGTCACGGTCGCGGCTACGGTCTCGACTGCGCTCCCGATAGCGGTCACGGTCGCGCCGTTTGGTGCTGACCGAGTTGCTCCGCGACCGGCCGTGGCCACTGTGCTCCGTCGCCGGGCTGTTGTGGCCAGAGCCGTTTGTGGCTCCGTTGGGGCGGTCGTCTGTGAGGAAACCGCGCGCGCGGAGGTGCAGCGTGCTGGTGTTGGGCAGGCCCTGGCGCATAGCTTTGGGGCCAGAGGGGGCATTGAGGGGCACATCCGGCGACGGGCCAGGGAGACGCGCGACGCCGCCCATGCCAAACTGGCCTTGGGGTCCAAGGCCGCCGGCAGCACCGTTCGGGAAGAACTGGCCGCCGTTGCGGGATTCAAAGACAGGAATGGCCGCGGCAGTTCCATCAGACGACTCGTGCAGCACCCCGTTTTGTGCAGGTGCATTGGGTCCATATTCTAAGGATTGCTTGACGCTCTCGTCCGAGGCTCCGTCCTGGCCCTGGGAGGTATCGTTGTTGGCCATTTCTGCGTCGTCACTGTTTGCGTTTCCTTCGGCGCTAGCATTGGTGTCGCCATGGCCTTCTTCACTGTTGCCGTTGCCATTGCTGAAGCCGTTCGGTACCTGCCCTTGCTGCTGGTCGAAGCCTTGGCCTTGGAACTGGAAGTTGTTACCGTTCGCGCCATTCATGCCGTTCATGCCGTTGGTCCCAAAGCCGTTGCCTCCATTGAAGTTGCCGTTGCTGTTGCCGTTGTTGTAGAAGCCGCCACGACCGCCGTTGAAGTTGTTGTTGTAGAACCCGCGCCCACGGCCCCTTCCACGGCCAAAACCGCGGTAATTAATGAATTGGTTTTGGTTTTGGTTTTGGTAGCCAAAGTTAGCCTGTTGATTGTAACCCGGCTGGAAGCCACCGTTATACGACCCGAAATCCCCGTTACCCATGCCCGAAGCATTTGGATGATTGAAATTGTCTTGGCCGCCATTCCATGCTTGCTGTCCGTTCCAGTTGTTGGGCCCGGCGCCGCCGTTGGCACCGCCGCCTGCACCGCCAAATCCGCCTCCCATCATGTTTGGGAACCCGCCATTCATAAACATGCCCTGCATGGACGGATCCATATTCATCCCGGGCATACCTGCAGAGATTGCGTCAGCAGTCATTCCAAAAACCAAGCGAAGGTAAATAAATCATAGCGGTGCCATACCCATTATGGGGAAACCAAAGTTGCCGGGTATCATGCCGTTCTGCATGGCCATCATCATCTGCATCTGGGTCATGTCGCCGCCCATGCCGTTGTTCATGGCAAGGAAAGCGTCGTTCCCGGGTATGTTGAAACCGTCCATGCCGTTTGCGTTGCCGCCGGCCGTCGGGTTGCCCGAGTCGTTTGTCGCGACATCTCGGCCCTCTTTGTTGGCTGCTTGAATATCGGTAGCGAGCGCCTGCTCGGCGTCGCTGTCTACCATGGGCTCTGTGCCGTCTGCTTGTGTAGGCTCTGCTGTGGCGGTATCTCCTTGTGACGTTGCATTCTCAGTTGTCTTGTGCCGCGATTACGACATGTTAGCAAATTGTACGTTCCCGAAGAAAGTGCACTGCACAGTTTTCCTTGGCTTGTCGTCTAGTCTCCAGAGGGAAAAAAAGGAGACTGCTGCTGGTATCATCAATGGAATACGCAGAAAATGAGAATTACGAACATTTTGGTCAGCTGTGTCAGCACTTAGGTCGTTGTCGCCGTTGGTTAGAGCATCCCCGTCGGCTGGGGCATCATCTTCTTGCCTTTTTGCGCCTGCATGGCCACTTTCTTGCATTTGTGAATCTTCTGCCCGAGACTGAGCATTATCCAAAGGTTTTGAAGAATACGATGAAGAAGAACCGGTGCCCTGGCCCTGGCCCTGCTGTGCCTCTCCCGCCGCAATCGTAGCCACAGCAATCCCATCCGTCGCAGTCGACTGTGCTTGTGGTTCACCAGACGCAAGTGCCGCAGTCGCCGCAGCAGCCTCCGCCGCCGCCGCCGCCGGCGCCTCCACCGGGGTGGCCGTAGCGACCTGCGTCGCGTCTTTGGTCTGCTTCGCGCGGTTTGTTTCGCGCTTCTTGAGTTCGGTCTTGATGAAGACGCGGATCGTCGACCGCATCACCTTGTTCGGGTTGCAGTCGGCCGCAGAGAGCGGCGTGTGTTCGCACACGGGGCATGTCGAGGGAAGTGTCGCGTGACCTGTGTCCAACGTTAGACATGCGAAACAAAGCAAAGCTAGGTGAGGCTTTTAGGCAACTACACCAAGGGGGAACTCACAGTTCTCGTCAATGAGCTGCTCGCAGCACGGGAGCTTGAAGGCGTTCACTGCCAGTTTACTGCAGATGGCACAACGCAGCTTGGTCGGGATGTCGTCCTCCGTCAGGGAGCTGTAAAACAGAGCACGTCGTTAGTCACTGCCCAATAGAAGAAAGCGAGCACATATCCAGCTTGCTTACTTCACCACCTCCGTCTCCGCGGGAGAGAGCGCCTTGGCCGCCATTGCGCGAGAAGAGCACGCGGGTAAAGTGAGTGAGCAATTGGCGAGTTGCTTATGCGCAGCGGTGGTCCATCAGAATCGGCAGAGCGTGATCGGAAGGTCGGAGAAATAAAAAGAGTGTTGCGTCGACGAAGGTATGGATAATTGATAGGGAAGAGTTGGTGTCGCGCAGGGGCTCCAGCATCCACTCAGACTCTGCAGGCTGCCGGCGTGCGCGAGGAGAGATGCGGGTGCGTTTTGTGTGTCGGTGCTCGCTCGCAGAGAGCAGGATTCGCGTCGTCGTGTCCGAGAAGAAAGTGAAGCGTGAAGATCTTTTAGGCGGAGAATTTGGGTGTCGCTGCAGTCTAGGCCCCTTTCTGATTCGCCGTCGCGCCGCTGTCACGTGCATCCTTTGCAGGATTGGCCGCCTTGCATCTTACATAACCCAAAGAGGCAAGAGCTAGAACGACCACTTCACCTCATATAACAAAAACCACGAGATGACCGCATTTCTTTATATTTTTTGACCTGAAAAAATCTGTCATTTTTCTAGATTTTCTACAGACTATTACGGTGTAAAAAAACCACGAGTGCAGGGGCGGGATGGCTGTAGGTGGCGAGACAGTGGCCACAGTGAATCGCCACATGACTGCCAGCCTTGCGTCGGTTCCAGAACTGACTTAATTATTTTGCCGACCGCAACTGATGGCACAGAGGATGTGGCGGGGCAACATCACAGACAATACGTCAAATAGCTTCAAAATTGAGTCTCATGGCGTTGATTTCTACAAAAACAGCGAGCACTCTTAGACGCGTCGTACGTGACGAGATATATCATACATCTATCAAACCAAAGTACAAGGCTGAAGACGAGAGACCAAGAGCCGGCAAATGTACATACAGACATAGGACGCAAGCGAAAGAACTGGAAATGCGGTTAGCCTCCGCTTTTTGTCTATCTGGTACCCAGTGTCCCGCCGGTCTCTGCGGTCTTGACCATTCCAAGAGGAAGACGCATTTCGAGACAAGATTCTTTTTGAATAATAGAAAATTTTCGTTTTTTATTTTGGTGCCCTAGCTATGGCCGTCCCAGTTCCGTTGCATCGCATCGTATCGTATCGAATAAACGACTCGGATCGATCCGCTTACTGCTCGGTCTGGAAGTAGTTGAGCAGGATAGAGCGCTCCTGCGACTCCTCACCCCAGTCCTTGACGACGACGCAAGAGCAGTTGACAACCTTGCGGGCGTTGCCCTCGCGGTCGAGAACGCCTGAAGAGAATGTTAGAAGATGTTCTAGATGGAAGGGGGGAAGGTCATGCCGGAACATGTATCGCAAGTGAAAACACGTCTGGACATGACGCAAGGCGGGGTAAAAAATAAAACGTACACAGGCCAGCCCACTCGCCGAGCTGCTTGCCGTCAGGGACCTTGATCAGGGGGATCTTGTGCTCGGAGCACAGGGCGATGACGAGCTTCTTGTAGGCATCCTCCTCGCAGGCCTCGTTCAGGACGCACATGTGCGCCTGGCGGCGGTCGAGGGCCTTGGACGCCTCGCGCAGACCGCGGGCAAGACCGTCGTGGATCAGGGAAAGGCGCAGAACACCCTTGAGGGCGTCCAGAACCGACATCTGGCCCTTGGAGGCGGCATCGGCCGAAACCTCAACCTCCTCCTGGACCTCGGGCTGGTTATCTTCTACGTCCGACTGTTGCGCAAAAGTCTAGTCAGCATGCGTTCTCGTCCGTCTCGTATTGTCTGTCATCGTCGTCCGTTCTCGATCGCCGCCCGCCGCCCCTCGCACCCCTCTGTGGGCTGTCGATACTCGAGTTTTCGAAGCGGGGGTTTGCGCGCAGGTCGATGCGTGAGGCGGCGGCTCGGCCGTGAGTCGTCGGCGGGTGGGGAGAACGGCGGCGGAACAAGTTCAGTGCAAAATCTAGTAGCAACTTACCATCTTTAATGTTCAGTTGTCTTGAAGTTGTCGATACGATCCTCGAAGAGTTTTGTGATGGGAAATTTGATTTGTCGTGAAAAGAAGCAAGTCTTAACTTTGCGGATTTTTTTTAGAAGGAAGGAAAAGGTGGCGCCCCTGCACTTGAGGTGCACTTTTGTGTGAGCGAACTTTTTTTTGGAGGCGACCCCGCTTATCTAATTCAAGAATAAAATACAGCCAATCACAGCGCTAGAGTACCATTCTGATCGGTGCATTTTAGGGCCCACCAGGGATTTTGTGTGTAGCAACGGGACTGGAAGAAGTATGGTCCGGCCTCATCTTCTGCTCGCACGAAGAAAATTGGCCAGTACAGTGGGGACCCACTGCGAAAAACGCAAAAAAAAGGGAAAAGTTACAAGCCCGTCGAAAGCAACCAAAAATTTGCAGCTCTCAACCATCTCCAACCTTCGACAATCCTCACGAACACCTCTCTCAACACCACACAAGGTAGGTCGACGACTGTCATCCGACGATCGATTTCTCGATATCCCGTCTTATGGACTGGGCCCTACGCGCGAAAAGAAAAGAAATACAGAAAAAGAGGGAACCAGCAATGGGGACTTGACGTGGACCACGACGGCGCGAGACGGCGTGAAGCAATTCGAGTCGTTTCGCGACAGACGGCCACACGATGGGAACATTTCCGAACCGACCGTCCTCGTGACGGTTGCAGGAGGCTGGGGACAGCAATCACGGGGGCACATGGAAACATGGGCGCCCGTGATACGCTGCTCTCCTTCAGCACTGAGCGGGCAGAACCTTTCTTCGAAGAATTCTTTTCTTTTGCGTCGAAGGGCACTCTCCACGCTCCAGAGCCTCATCCACTAACATGTTTTGCGTAAAGAGAACTTCTCACAACCGCCAAGATGGTCCGCACCTCCGTCCTCCACGATGCTCTGAAGAGCATCAACAACGCCGAGAAGGCTGGCAAGCGCCAGGTGCTCATCCGCCCGAGCTCCAAGGTCATTGTCAAGTTCTTGACTGTCATGCAGAAGCACGGTACGTACTGAGCTTGCTTTCTCTCTCTCTCTCTCTCTTCTCGTCTTCGCCATGTGTGGTTGCCATCCCCGCCCTTCGGCATGATAACTGGACGACCGTCTCAAATATCCTACGACACGAGTCTTTTAAGTTGCCGATAGAACAAACCACCAAATGCGAAGATCTTACACGTTTCTCGGAGCCTTCACTGGCAATCACACATGACGTTAGTACGTTTAAATTTTCGCAACAGTCCACTAATACGTTTTCTTTCTCCAGGCTACATTGGCGAGTTCGAGGAGGTCGATGACCACCGCTCGGGCAAGATTGTCGTCCAGCTGAATGGCCGGTATGTACCACCCACCCTCATTTTTTGTCGTAACCCTGCGCACCCGTCACTAACTCCCTCTCAGCCTGAACAAGACCGCTGTCATCTCCCCCCGCTACAACGTCCGCCTGTCCGACCTGGAGAAGTGGGTTGTCAAGCTGCTGCCTGCCCGTCAGTTCGGCTACATCATCCTGACCACCTCGGCCGGCATCATGGACCACGAGGAGGCGAGACGGAAGCACGTCTCCGGCAAGATCATCGGCTTCTTCTACTAGACAGTGGACAAGGTTGGTGGTGTGCTGGTGCGACGGAGATGTAGGACACGTGCGGCCATGAATAGTGCGCTGCGAGCGGACTGCGATTTTGTGTGGTATACTCGGCGTTTGGGACTGGAAAAGGATGACCAGAGTCTTACGAGACCATTTGAATCTACAACGAAACGAAGCAATCTTTCTACAAAAACAAAACGGCTCGCCATACGCCCAACGATCAATGCCAGTGCTTTCCTCTTCTTCCACCTGCTTTGATCATACGGTTCCGAATGTGACCTTTCTCGTAGTTGAACTCCGTAGACTGTGCCCAAAGACTACTGGAAATTGGCAGTAGCATTTGAGAAATTTCGTTTCTCGTGAATCGAATAACCACGGAAAGATTCCATCCAAAGTCGCAAAAGCGTCCTCAATTGGCACTGCAGCGGCAAAGGTACTCTTACCTCGTTTTTACCCCTAATCACCAAAAAGTTGCAGGCTTAGTCACCAAGACAAGGGGCCCAGACCGGGCTTTTGCGTCGCCCTGCCCAGAGAGGAAGGAAGCCAACAGCTGCCTGTCGAAAGACATCCCGCGCCGTGCATTGATTGCACTCCGCTGGGAATTGATTGGGGCCTCCCACGCGCCGCTCTTGACCTGAGAGTGTGTGGATTGCTTGTGACAGCGCTATGGACTTAGCTCCGCTGGTCGTTCCTGCCGCTATTGGTAAGTTGACGGCGCACTAACAGCACGCGCGGCAGGGGCACTCGGCCGCCATTGCTTGTATTTCTCCATTTATACGGACTTTCTGCATACGCTTGAAATTACGAAATCTTGATTTTTTTTTACTCCTTTTGCCTCCAACGACGACGCGCCTCGACTGTTGTCGAATTGCTCGACCTATTCTTCTGTCACGCCGCTCGCTTCACGAAATCAAGACTTACCTGCCCATTGCGGCCCTAATGGTGCATAACAGGGCCTCTCTTGCTCTCGACAGCACGCGTCTGGTGCGCGCTCTCCTCTCGAGATCTGCCCAGGGATAGCTTCCTACTTTTCGCTTTCGTCGTGTTTGACGGCCTCATTTCCTCCCGTCTCCCATTGCGCAACACGGGCCCATTTTACGACCGCGCGCCAAGCTACTACGGAGCTTGGTACCTCTTACTTCTCACGGCTCACTCTTTCTCTCGCCTTTTATTGATACGGCATATAAACCCCCCCCTCCCCTCTCACCCATCGACATCATGCGGTCACGACAGTTTACGATCCTCGGCGTCGTCGCCTTCCTTATCATCTGCTTCTACTCCTTCTCGCACATCGAGCGGACACCGTATCTAGGCCCGCTTACGAATGGCGAGACAGCCACAGATCCGGCCGCACCAGCGGCCCCAGAAACGCCCGAGAAGAGCCTGCCTCACCCACCCGAAGTCGAATCGGGCCACCAGAAGCCTGCCTCCATCCCCGAGATCCTAACTCCGTCGTCGAAGCCGAAGAAGGCGTCGCGTACGTCTCACCCCATGTGGTCGCTGATCAGCGGGGCCGAAAGTGGCCTGGAGAAGGTGAAGGCGCGCCAGTCCAAGACGCTCAAGGACGCCGTGGCCGAGTACCGCAAGCGCTACGGCATTGCACCGCCGCCGCACTTTGACAAGTGGTTTGCGTTTGCCAAGGACAACGACGTGCAGCTGGTCGACGAGTTCGACACCATCCACGACCTGCTGACGCCCTTCTGGGGCCTCAAGCCCGCGACCATCCGCGCGCGTGCTAAGGAGGCCCTGGGCTTTGGCAACGGCCTGCTGGGCCTGGCCATTCGCGACGGCAACATCTCGCACATTGAGGGCGGCGGCGACTGGCAGCGCGACGCCACCAAGGGCATGCTGCGGCAATTCATCCAGTACCTGCCGAACATGGACCTGTGCTTCAACGTGCACGACGAACCGCGCGTCGTGGTGCCGCACGAGGACATGGTGCGACTGGTGGCGACGGCCAAGGACAAGACCATGGCCAAGGCGCGCGCCAACGCGGACAGCCCGGGCACGCTGCGCAACCAATTCACGGCGCGGGTCAAGGGCCTCAACAGCGGCGACCGCTTCGACGAGGCAGCCCTGACGCGCTTCAACGTCTTTGCGCACCAGCCAACGTGGACACACTCGCGCATGTCGTGCCCGCCCGAAAGCCCGGCGCGGGCGCTCGAGGAGGAAGACCGGCGCGACGACTTGGCGCAGTACGGCTTGGGCGAGCTGGGCTTTGTGTACAACACGACCGCGCTGTCGGACATTTGCTACACGCCGTCGCTGAGCGAGACGTTTGGCTTTTTTGATAGGCCCAATGCCTTCAACATCGTGCACGACCTGTTCCCCATCTTCTCGCAGTCCAAAGTGTCCTCGTACGCCGACATCCTGTACCCGTCACCGTGGTACTGGTACTCGAAGGTGTCCTACGACGAGTCGCGCGACCGGCCGTGGGCAGAAAAGATTGACCAGCTGTACTGGCGGGGCTCGACGACGGGCGGCTTCAGCCGCGATGGCGGTTGGCGGCGGCAGCACCGCCAGCGGTTCGTGCAGAAGATCAACGCGGCCGACCAGGCCAAGATTTTGAAGAACGCGGCCGCCGACCAGGAGCAGGGCGAGCAGGACTGGGAAGCCAAGGAGGTGGCCCGCACTGACTTTAAGGACTTGTTCAACGTGTACTTTTCGCACATTGGCCAGTGCGACGAGGGTGACTGCGAGGCGCAAAAGGAATTCTTCACGATTCAGGACCGCGCCGACCAGCAGGATGCTTGGCAGTACAAGTACCTCGTGGACCTGGACGGCAACGCCTTCTCGGGGCGCTTCTACGCGTTCCTCCAGAGCAAAAGCCTTGTGTACAAGCAGGCCATCTTCCGCGAGTGGCACTACGAGTGGATCAAGCCGTGGGCACACTACATCCCGCTGAGCCTGCGCGGCGACGACTGGCTGGAGACGGTGCGGTTCTTTGGCGACGGCGCGCTGGGCAAGAACGAGGCGGAGCGGCTGGCGCTGCAGAGCCGCGACTGGGCCAACAAGGTCGTGCGCAACGTCGACCTAGAGGCGTGGTTCTTCCGGTTGCTGTTAGAGTGAGTGTACTCCCCTGTTATTTTCTTTTCATATGATTCTGAACCCCTGCTAACCGTTTAGATATGGCCGTGTTATTGACGATGACCGTGAGTCCATCGGTTTCACTGTTTGAGCGACCCCATCCTTCTTTTGCTCTCATTTCACTCGTCTTTTTCTGGAGTTTATTACAACGCTGCGGCCTTTTTAATTACACATTTCTCAAAGAGAGCCTGTCTACCGAGGTGGGTGTGGTTTCGCACGCAGAGGAGTCAACAAAAGTTACTAGTATGCTGAGGCGACAGCTCGCCGTGTCGTCTTCTCTTGTTGATTTATCTCATGTCTTCCCTGGTCGATTTTAGAAGCGCTGCTCTTTTATTTAGGGACATTCGGATACTGGCGTTGTCGTTTTCTGTGTTATTTACTTCGTTTTCAGAAGTCTCGCTTGTCTTTGCGTTCTTGCTTGTATATTATAGCCCCACTAGAACGAACTCAGGACACTGTTAATAGACTGCATTTATGATCTTCATTCACTACTGCACTTGTACTGCACTTGTATTGTATTCACTCTTCGGGCTTCGGTTGTTTGCAATTATTTCCTGTATATATATTTCGATGCTGGTTGCATCTCCCTCCCCGGTACTCCATTCTAGCTTTTTTTGTACCTGGTTTGCAAGATCAAAGTATATGAAAGATGCTCCTCGCGGTCCTTCTTTTCCAGTTTGACAATATGAAAAATAAAATGGAAAACAGACATATGACCCGCTGACGACAAAAGACAAGAAAGACAAGAAAGACAACGAGGTAAGACAAAAGAAAAAGATGGGAAAACAACTGAGATAGCCAGACGCCAGTCCGAGTCGCTGACTGGCCCCGTCGGCTACTCGTCCTCTTCGCCCTCGGCGTCATCCTCTTCGTCCTCCTCTTCGTCCGACCTGTGGCGACCGTTGCCGTTTGCCCGGCCGCGGTTGGGACTGCTGCTGCCACGGCGGCCATTCCGCCCATCGTCCTCGTCTTCATCGTCCTCGTCATCCGACCCATCACGGTGCCGGCCATTGCTCTTTTTTGATGGTGCAGCGGCAGCAGCAGCGTCGTCCTCCTCCTCGCCCTCGGCGTCCATCTCGGCATCCTGGAAGTGCAGCGGGTCGGCACGGATCCGCGCAATGTGCTCCTTCATGTCCTCCGGCGGGTCGTGCACCGAGACCAGCAGGCGGTCGATCGGGCGCTCGGCGCCGTCGTTCTCGTCGTCGATATCGTTGCCCAGGCCACCGCCGATGCCGCCCGTGCCGCGCGCAATCTGCTTCTGCCGCTGGCTCCGCACAACGGTGCGTTGCATGACGGGGTAGTACAGGGCCGCACGCGGGCCGCCGGCCACGCGGTCGCCCAGGTCGGGTGCCGCCTGGACGGCATCTTCGGAGAAGGACAGCAAAATCTCCTCGGCGTACTTGGTGGCGTGGGTGTACTCCTTCTCTTCAATGGACTCGTAGGCGCGGACGCGATTGAAGCTGAACTTATCCTTTTCTTCGTCGTCGTCCTCGTCCTTGCCCTCGGCCTCGCCAAACGTGCGCCGGAACTCGTCGCCCGCGGCGGCCTTGTCCGGCAGGTAAAACTCGTACTGCATGCGGTTCTGGGGCCGCGGGTTGCGGCGCGGGTCACGCTCGTAGGCCTTGGTGGCGGCCTCGAGAGCTAGGCGCTCCTCTTCGGGCATGTCGACGGGCTTGAAGACGCCCGACAGCAGGCGCGTGTCGTAGACGCCGCTGCCGGCCACGACGGGGTTGTTGCTGAACTTAATGGTGACATAGGCGCCGCTGTCGGGAAAGGCGCCGAGGTCGGGCAGGAGCGGGTAGGCGGCGGCGAGGCGCAGGTTCTTCTTGGTGGGGTGGCGCACGCGGCTGTAGCGGTCGCGGGCAGCGGTCTGGGCAGCCTGGAAGCTCTGGTCGATCTTGCGCTTGACGTAGGCAGGGGTGCCGGCGTCGGGCTCGGGCGACGAGCGCTTCTCTGGCCGGCGGGCCTTGTTAATGCCTGCCCGGAAGGGGCTGGCGCCGGACGCGCCGCCCTTGGAGGCGATCGAGGAGATGTACTCGGTGCGCCGCAAAAAGGAGACGGCGGCTTCGTTGATGCGTGGTTTGCCCAGGGAAGAGAGTGGCTTCAGCAGGGCGCGGTCGTGGGGGTGGACGGGGGGCGGGTTCGGGTCGGACTGGATGGCTGTGGCATCGTGTTAGTGCACAGGGGAAGCAACGGGGAACAGGCCAGGAGACCACCGGTTCGACGTACATCTCTCGTCGCCGTCAAAGACGCCCGGCATGCCAATCAGGTCCAGGGGCATGCCCAACTCGGCATCGGCGTCGATGTTCAGCGGCTGCTCGCGCGCCAGACGCGAGGCAAACGCGGGCGTGGTGTAGAAGCCGCTGCCGAGGCCCGTGTTGGGGATCTCGAGCAGCTTGGGCGGATTGGGTGGTGGTGGTAGCGCGTTGGAGTAGCGGATGCGCGCGATGAAGTCCTGGTGGACGGTCCGCTCGCCGCCGCCGCCGCGCGACGCAGACGACGACATGGCTGAGTATCGGCGGTGGAGAGGAGGCGAGGAGGCGAGGAGGCTGGCAGCAATTCGAAAAAAAAGGGGGCTATCGGAAGCCGGGAACCGAGAGAGGGTGGAGAGGATGGCAGGGCGGCAGGGCGTCAATGCGAATGGTCGTGGTGGGTGCCCGTCGAGCTGGCTTTTGGATGCGGGCAAATTCGTTGGAAGCTTTGCTGTTGTCGAGAAAGGGAGGAGCAAGGCCGTCGTGGGCAGGAAAGCGAAAATCCAAAAAGCGAATTAAATTTAACCGAAAATAAAATGGGAAATAAACGGCGCTGTGCAATATCATATATGTCCGTTTTCGGTGGAGCCCACTGTTTCTGGGCGGCAACCAGAGGCCTAGCGGCACAGCACAGGGGAGCGTCGATAGGGGGTTAGCGCACCGCGAAAGCCACCACAGCACACGGGCCGCACAAAGGACGTCCACAAACAGGACAGACACACGGGCTTTGCCTCTTTCTGCTGTGTCCTGTGTTGGATAGAACGTCATATTAATTCATATTTTTTTTTTGGTATGATAAAACTGCAACGGCCGACGGCCAGATGGTAGCTGGATGTCTGGTGATCTGACCCCGATACAAAATAACCTCCTCTCCGTAGAATATCTCCGTAGAAAATAGATAAAAAAAAAAAACCCTCTCTGCGCATTAAAAAAACTCTATAGGACAATAACAAACAGCGCAGCAAAACTAGCATGAAATAGAAACATTTCCCGAGGCGTAAGATGTAAGATACAGAGGCGCCCAGGCTTCCCCTGCCCGGGCGTCCCATCGTTTTGGTACAGTGTCGCGGTCGTGCGTGGCGAGGCTGAGCTCGGCAGCCTTTGCGTCGATTCTGAAAGGGGGTGGCACATTGTCGTGCTGATGCTGGTGCTCGTAAGGTTGGTATGGTCGTCCACCGCGTGTGTCGAGGCGCGCTCGTAGTTGCTTGTTGCTAGAGGGCGACCGACGTGGGGGCCGGAGCGTATGTTCTGCTCGATGCAGGCCGCGGGGCTGCTTACGAGCTGTTCTTGCCGCCGTAGCGGGCCTTGCCGAAGGAGAAGGGCACGTAGCGGTACTTGATCATGTGCTGGATCTGTTTCCGCACTGGAGAGGGTGAAGTTGGGGTCAGCGACGTGGACAAGGTGGGGGATATGGCATGCACGAGAAGTGGGCGAGCAGACGTACTTGTCAGGACAAACAGGATGATCCAGTACATAACCAGGACCGGCCAGAAGACGGGCACGTCAAAGATGGCGAACCAGCTGCACACGAAAGAAATGCCGATGGCGCGCGTGGCCGAGTGCCAGAACTTGAACTCGGGCAGGCGGCGGATGAAGGGGCGGAACTCCTCGTCCTGCTTGGTGGGCAGGCTGCTAGCCGTGCCGTCCTCCATCTCGTTGTCGAGGGCCTCGTTGGACGGGTCGAACTTGGGCGACAGGAACGCGAGGAACAGGTTCAGCAGGTAGATGCCGAGGCCGTACGCGACTGGAAGAAAAGGAGGTTAGCGCACGATCGTGCAGGCTGCTGCAGGCCGCTGCAGGCTGTTGTCGACGACTGCCGCGGTGGGATCACTCACCAATGTACCAGCCCTGCGCAAGGAGGATGCGCAGGAAGAAGACGAACAGAAAGGCACCGGTGCCGACCCAGCGGTAGGTCACGTAGGGTGTTGACTGGTCCAGCAGGGCCTGGTATCTCTAGATCGGGACACTCGACGTTAGCAATCGCACTCTGGTCGCATCACGCGCGGGCCGCCATGCGCCATGCGCGCAGCCTCAGTCTTCTCCGCGCGGCCTCGATCCTGCCCCAAAATCGTGTTCGGAACGCACTCTTTGCAGTTTCGACGTTTGCGCAGACACGGCCTCAAAGGGCGTCTGCTCGGGCTCGGCGGAGTTCATGGCGGCGGTTGGTGGAGGGTCCCTGGGGACACGGCGAGATAAGACACGAAAAAAAGGTCGAGACGAAAGAGGAAGCAGGAAAAGAGCTCGTCGATGGCGCCAAAGAAGTTCGTGTGTCTTTGTGTCTGTTGGAGATCGCGAGATTGGATGTCGTCGGCACGAGGTGGGAAAGGAAGAGGGTGCAATTAAAAATGGTAAGGTCAATAAAATACAGGAAAGGCAAGGTCAGAGATGCGGAAAATTCGCGACAGAAAGAAAGGAGGGTGCGAGTTCAGCGTGTGTCTGTGTCTGGGTCTGTGTGTGTGTGCTCTTTACTGGTTCTGGGTTGTGGGCGTACGCGGTCCTCTTGCTGTGGAGCGGCAGCAATTTAAAATAGGAGCAAGAGACGCAAAATGATCAATCTGGCCCGTTTCTAGCGCCTGCAAAGGCAAATCGGCGGGACCAATCATGTGATAGCTGTTGAGGAAACCTGGAGGAATCGTGCCAGGGGTGGTGGCGACAGCGTGCAGCGGTTCTTCCCCCGAGAATCAGCGCTGACTGTGGCGGCCGCAGCGTGTGGCTGACTTTAGCACAGCTTAGTCACTCAAGTTGTTCGGATCCGGGCATGAGAGCAAAGGCCCGTTTCATGCTGCCTGAAATAACACATACACTCTAGACATATAAAAAAATGCGAAATACTTCATATCGTACAAAATTGGCTGCGTTGAGGTTGATATGCGAGTCCGATCCAAACATCCAGCCCACCGTTCTTGACCATACAGAATGCCGCTATGTTTGGTGAAAAGACAGCCGAAACACAGTATGGCACAGGATAGCACAGGGCAAGATTTAGGTTTCGGCTCTGTCCCGCGGGTGTCGTCGGCCGTGATGTTGACAAGGGGCCACATCTTGGCTCTTCGGAACAGAATGGGCCTAGAATAGGACCTCGGAAAAGGGACAGGCGGCGGTCGTCTTGTTCGTGATGCTGTTGCTGGATTTCAAGATGACGACGAGCAAACGGAATCAGAAGTGAATGGAAGTTTCCACGGCATTCAATGACAGGATGGGGCTTTCACGTGTTCCTTATATGAGCGGCAGATCAACATCGACTCTAAAGTCTCAACTGAATGCCGCAATTGAAAAAGAATTTCCACACGCTTTCGTGACGAGAGAATGCCCAGCTCCGGACCCAGACTTGGTCGGTTGGGCAAAAAGCCACAGCCTGTCAGATCACTCGCACTAAATCCAGTGAGAACTGGGCTGCGAGCAGGGGGAATTAGAGCAAAAGCGCGGTTCTCTACCATATGGGGGCAAAAGAAAACAAATGCAGCCCCCGGAAAAGAGCTGCTTGGCGCTTCATTTTAAATACGAGAGAGTATCCTACCACTAAACGGGCGTCATGGTGCGTGCTGTAATATCGACTGCCGACTCTTGCCAGGGAGTTGCCCTGAATGCGCTGAATACGCTACAAGAATATGCTGTAAGCTCTGTATAACGCTGATGCACCCTGTAATAAACGATGTAACAAGCGCCGAAAGTGTATATACTCCGCATGGATCGAAATTTATTGTTGCCATGGTAAAGGACCGCGATTGGTCCCAATGGCGCAATGGTAGCGCGCAAGACTTCTAATCTTGAGGTTGCGGGTTCGAGTCCCGCTTGGGATGGCTTTTTCTCTTTTTTATCATACATAGATATTTTGTTGGGATGAAAGGGAATGTTTCTTTTTTATTATTAGTCCGTACTTGTTCTTTAGATAATTCTTTTTCATATATTTTTATTTAGAAAAAGTATAATCACATTACCCGTCCAGACGGTGCTCTCGCGTATTAAACGTTAAAATGCCTGCTTATTCATCTAACCCGCCTGGAATCCGGGGCACTGGGGCGGAGGGGCTTGATTATCCTGGCCCTCGGTATCTCGGCTTTGGGCGGCTTACAGTGCCAGAGCTCCCCCGCTGTAGCTTCTGACAAGCAACGCTCTTGCTTGTGTATTTTTTTTTAGTTTTCTGTATTGGCTTTGTTTTTTGTTACGCACCTACACAATCGCTTCCATCCAATTCGATCCCACATACCGAAATGAACGCCCTCAAGAGATTCCAGCCGATTGCGGCGACCCAGCTCCGGGCGCCAATGGCCACGCGGTTTGCCGCCCGCGGCTTCTCCGCCTCCGCTCTCCGGTCCTACGAGTACATTGAGGTGTCCGAGCCGCGTCCAGGCGTCGGTCAGGGTGTGTTCTGCTTGCCGTGCCATTGTTGGCGTGCTTTCAGTCTTCATGTCCAGCTTCGACGACCCTACTAATGTGTGTTGTAGTCACCCTCAACCGCCCCAAGGCCCTCAACGCCCTGTGCACCCCCCTCATCGTCGAGCTCAACGAGGCCCTCGCCAAGTTCAACGAGTCCGACAGCGTACTCGCCATTGTCCTGACGGGCTCGCAGCGCGCCTTTGCCGCCGGCGCCGACATCAAGGAGATGGCGCCCCTGACCTTCTCCAAGGCCTACACCAGCGCCTTTATCGAGTCGTGGTCCGACATGACCACGCGCATCAAGAAGCCCGTCATTGCGGCCGTCTCCGGCCACGCTCTGGGCGGCGGCTGCGAGCTGGCGCTCATGTGCGACACGCTCTACTGCACGGAGTCGGCCAACTTTGGCCAGCCTGAGATCAAGCTCGGCACCATCCCCGGCGCCGGTGGCAGCCAGCGCCTGACCCGGGCCATTGGCAAGGCGCGCGCCATGGAGCTGATCCTGACGGGCAAGTCGTTCTCGGGCAAAGAGGCCGGCCAGTGGGGCGTGGCCGCGCGCGTGTTTGGCACGTACGAGGAGCTGATGGAGGCGACGCTCAAGACGGCCGAGACCATTGCGAGCTACTCCAAGGTGGCCGTGCTGGGCGCCAAGGAGGTCGTCAACAAGAGCCAGGACCTGCCGCTGCGGGACGGCGTCGAGTACGAGCGCCGCGTGTTCCACGGCATCTTTGGCAGCCAGGACCAGAAGATTGGCATGAAGGCCTTTGCCGAGAAGCAGAAGCCGACGTGGACGCACGAGTAGGGGGGGTCTTTGTTGAGTAGGTGGCCCACGAAAAATACGAAGCGAAAGACAAAAGACAAAAGAAGGCATGGGCATGGATAAGGGCATGAGCATGAGCCTGAGCATGATCATGAACATGAGATTTATAAATCATGGCGGACGACAAGGCAAATAGACCAACACGAAGAAACAAGCACGAAGAAACGAGAATACCAAAAAAACCACCATGTCGGACGAACGACTATTACACCGCGCGTGCCAACAAGACCAAAGAGAGACAGGACAGACACGAGGACGCCAAAAAAGGACCATAGCGCCAAGGCAAGCGAATACGACACCACGCAAGAAGGCAAGACGAGGCGCGGATGGGTGTGGTGTCGTAGAACCAATATTGCACGCTGTGCAGCCACGCCAGAAGCCGGCGTTCGGTATCTTGCACCCACTGTAACATTGGCGGTGCCCGCTGAGAAGTATTAATACGGGAGTGCGCTGTCGTCAGAGCTGGTCAGGTCGTCGTTGGAGGAGAGGAGGGGCAAGAGAATACGAGCCTGGGACGGAGCTAGGGCCAGTAGTGGACGGTTTGGTGCGGGCCAGCTTTTTTTCTTTTTTTCTGACGTGTATTCCGTATAGGCTGTATTAGATGCTCGATCGCCGCCAACGACAGGCAAGCGCAGGGCCCGTTCCAGGTATCTGACACTTTGGCGCCCTGCCACGCTTTTTTTAGCCCAAGGAACCAATCGTTAGCAGACGTTGGCAAGACTTTAGCAGTGTCTAACAGAGTCAGGGGCTATGCGGCGGTAGGGGATGGCCAGAAGAAGAAGGAAGGAAAGAGAGGAAGTAAGTAATTAGTACTTGTACGGAGTAAGAAAGAAGGGAAGAAGGAGTAAACCTAGCAACAAATCAAGGAAAGAACGAACGAAAGGTAAATGCAGCCGGGCGCGAAAGGGCAGATCAGGGCAGAGGAGGCGGCGGCGGGAAGGCGCGAATGCGAAAGCGACCCAAAACCCCAAAAGAGAAAGAGAAAAAGAGGCTACCAAGGCACAAGGCACAAGGCGGAAGGAACGCAACGACGACAGCGCCTGCCGACAAATCTGCAGCCCCATGCCCACCCATGCACACTCTTTCCCATATGCAGCTATGCAGCCCAACGATTTTGCCTCTTTTCTCTCGCTCTCTCTCTCTCTCGTCTCTCTCCTCGTTCTCCCGCTCCTCGTCGTTCGCTCTCCACCACGCTCTTTGCTGTTTTCCGGGCCGCAAGTTCGCCACAGCTGCAGACACTACACGCCAGAGGGCGGGCGAAGCTACAATTTAAAACCCAGCACGACGTTGAAGCAGTGTGCAGGCGGAGACGTGCCTCGCATTTTTGTTTCTGTTTTCCTTTTTCCTCCCCGTTTTGTGTTTTCTACTTATCTCTCCTCTTCTTCGGCATCCGTTTGGAGACGACACAAACAAAGAAGCAGGGGTTGGAGAAACGCAGACAAGAAGAGTTTACGACACCCAAGCCGCACCGAGCAAACAGACTGCGATGACGGGGCCGCAGCGGAGAAGCTGAAGCTGTGGTCCTCCGTTTACCCCGGCGCCTTCTCCTCCTCTTCTCTCCTCCTCGTTTAAACCCACGACGTTTGCCCGCCAGCGTGGTCCTCTGACTCTCTCTTCTACGTCTCTCCTCTCTCTCTCTCTCTCTCTCTCTCGAATTATCCCCTCGTCACCATCCACCATGGACTCCCCAACGCCTGCCATGGACCTGGAGAAAGAGCTGACTTGCTCGGTATGTTCCGCCTCCGGCTGCCCCATCTACCCCTCCACTCTGCCTCCCTCTCTCTCTTTAGTCCCCCGCTGACCTTTTAGATCTGCACCGATCTCCTCTACCAGCCCCTTACCCTGCTGGACTGCCTCCACACCTTCTGCGGCGCATGCCTCAAGGAGTGGTTCGGATGGCAGGCCCTGGCCGCCGAGACCAGCCCGAACACCCCGGCCCCCGGCGCTCCGATCTTCACCTGCCCGTCCTGCCGCGATGCCGTCCGCAGCACCAAGCACAACGCTACTGTCGTGACACTGCTGGACATGCTACTCACAGCCCAACCCGATAAGCGCAAGCCCGACGACGAAAAGGCCGAGATGGACAGTAAATACCGCCCGGGCGACAACGTCTTTCCCAAGGTGCATCTTCCCAAGCGCAGCGCCGAGCAGCAGCGCTTGGACGCCGCTGAGCGTCGGCTGATCGACGAAGTGCGCGAGATCAGCCGACAGGAGGCTGTGGCGGTGGCGGCTGGCGGTGACGGCAACAACGCTGCCCGCGAGACCCGGCGACGACAGCGGAGGGCGGCGCTCGCCGGTACCAATGCAGGCTCCGGGGCAGACTCGGCATCCGACGAGGACGGCCGGCTGGCTGTCGGCGGTTCCAGTGACCGCCACCGCCGCCGTAGCTCGTCGCGGAACCCCGCAGTTCTGGCGGAAGAGCACCTGCCGCGTATCATGGGCCACCAGTCGTCGCTGCGGTCTCTGATAAGCGGCTCGCAGGAGGCACCGGGCGGCTCCAACGCCGCACTGGATATTGAGCGGGAGATCGAGGCGTTTGCCCGGCAGATCCAAGAGGAAGGCATTCTGGACGGCCTCGACCTCGACAACATTGACCTCACAAACGACGACGAGCTCAGCCGCCGCATTGCAGAAGCCTACCAGCGGCGACAGCGCGGCAGAGCACGGCACGAGAGCAGCCGCCATGAAGGGAGCCGGCATGAAGGCAGTGCACGACGCGATGCCTCCCGGCAAGATGCATCTCGGCCTGAGGGCAACCGCCACAGGGCGTCAAGTGCTGTGTCGCACCACTCGCATGTGTCGAACTCCAGCGCCACCGCACCCAGTGCCCCCAGCGAACCAGAGCGCGCATCTGGACGCCCTACACTTTCTGTATCCTCTGTCGTCGCCGCCCGGCCGCCTTCTTCGTCATCGCGCACATCTAGCCGGCACCGCTCTCAGTCGCAGTCCTCGCACCGCTCGCGATCGTCGACCAGCGGCGCACGACCCCAGAGTGCCGTCTTGGCCGACGGCGTCACGCCAACTCCGCTATCCGTCCCCTCCACAGCCGGAAGCCGGCCACCTATCTCCAACTCCGCGAGCCACCACCTCGAGGTTCGCGACGATTCACGGCGGCACCACCAGCGCCGGCGAACGGCGAGTGAGGGCAGGAGCACGACATTGCCTACAGCACACTCCGACCTCACCTCCAGTCGTCCCAGTGCGCACTCGCAGACAGATCTGCCCCTGCGCCCAGCCGAGTTACCGGGAGATAATGTCGTAGTCGCCGAGCTTCCTTCCACACCAGCGGCAGCGCCAGCCTCCGCCTCCCGATCGTCGGCACGCTCGGCTGACGCACGAAGTGCCACTTTCCCTACACCATCGCCATCCTCGTCCTCGTCCTCGCTGAAATCGAACAACAGCTCACCGACAACAGCTTCGTTCCAGGCTCGGGCACTGGCCATGGGACTCCAAGGACCAGCAGGCACGCAGCAGCCAAAACCACACTCCTCCTGGCCAATTGCATCCCCGGGTGCTGCTGCCGACGGCAACCGCGCCCGTACCAAGCGTGCCACCGCAACGTCATCCGGAGGCCCTTCAAGCGCTCCGAGTCCGTCGGGTAACCCAAGACCAACTGCCCTTACCACTGTCCAGCATACGACGCCGCCACCTGTTGCAGCCGCCAACTTTGCTCTGTCGCCGGTTACGATCGACACGTACGAGCTGCCAGCGATATCCTCTCCCGCAGCCTCTTCTCCTCGACAACAGTTGCAGCAACAGCAACAACAACAACAACAATCTGGGCACCGCCGCCAGGGCAGCACGCTCTTCCCAGAGCCCGATATTTCTTGCGCCCGGTGCAACCGTCAGCACATCGAGTACGACTTGCACTACAACTGCTCCATCTGCAGCTCGGGTAACTGGAACATTTGCCTGGACTGCTACCGGGCGGGCAAAGGCTGCCAGCACTGGTTCGGCTTCGGGTACTCTGCCTGGCACAAGTGGGAGAAGAAGGCGGCACATTGGCGCGCCGAAAATGCTGCAGCGATTTCTGCCAGCGGTGCCACCTTCCCCCAGCCGCACATGCTCACGGCCAACCGATTCTTGATGCCGCGCATTGTACCCGGCGGCGCCGAGGGTCGTCGCACACTGACAAGCGAAGACCCGCAGGACCGTCTGCAGAGCGGCGTCTTTTGCGCACGGTGCCGCGCCTGGGCCAACAACTGCTACTGGCGCTGCGACGTGTGCAACGAGGGCGACTGGGGGTTTTGCAACGACTGCGTCAACCAGGGGTTCGCCTGCACGCACCCGCTGCTGCCGCTGACGCACCAACCCGTGCCTGCACCGGCAACCAACAACTCCCCGCCCTCCCAAGCACAGGACCAGCAGCCACATCTGCTGCCTTCCCCACCACCACGGCCGCACGCATCAGCCCTGTTCCAAGTGCCCACCGAGCCATCGGCCGACCCTACTTCCTCGTCGGCGCCCCGTATCGGCTCGTTCCGTGCCCTGACCTTTACCACCACGTGCGACCTGTGCCGCAAAGCGATCTCGCCCACCCGCGCCCGCTTCCATTGCTACTCGTGCATGAGCACCGTCGTGCCTGACACACACCCAGGCGACTACGACGTCTGCCAGGAGTGCTACGGCGCTCTTGTGCAAAATCGGCCGATCCTGCTGGCGCCCGAGAATGGTCCCAACGGCTGGCGCCGGTGCCCTTCGGGTGGCCACCGCATGGTGGTGGTGGCGTTCCGTGAGGACGGCAAAAACAGCGGCGTACCGCGTCGCGTCGTGCTCGAGGACCTTGTCGGCGGTTTCCGGCTTGAGACGGAGAGAGCAGCGGCGGCGGCAGGTGCCGTAGCCGAGGGCATGGACCTCGAGTCCTGGTATGTCTGGTACGAGGAGAAGAGACAATTTGAGCGACTCGTGTCGCACGATGTGCGGATGAGCGTCCCGGCCACCGCGCCGTCCACAGTCACAACAACTGCTGCTGCTGCGGCTGCTTCCCCGACTGTACCGAACAACGCCCCGTTCCCACCCCTGGGCGGCATCGGCCGCTCTGCCGTCGCACGATGGGCATACTACCCTGAACAAAATGGTGGCGACAGTGGTGGCACTGCTGCAGCGGATGACGAGCTCCTGTTTCCGCGCTTGGCCGAGATTCGTGAGATTGAAGACGTCAACGGAGAGTGGTACCATGGTGTGTACATGGGCCGTAAGGGACTGTTCCCCAGCGGCTTTGTGAAGATGCTCGGAGAGTAACGAAACGGGACGAGTATGATTTTTGGTCATCATGAAAACATTGCATAGCATTTGGGATACTTTTGGATATAATATCGGTTTGTTTCCCTCTTTTATTTCCATTCTATAATATATTTGTTCTTTTTTTTCTTCTTTTCTTTGTATCGACAGATACCCTTATTGGCATAAACCATAGCATCAGCGCATGAACGAGGTGGGATGTATTACGAAAATGACTATTTTGGAACCAATATCTGTGCTTTTTTTCACTTATTAACTGCCACTGTTTCTTTGGAACAAATGATGTTGTGCTGCAATGCAACCGACTCTACGATAGACTTCACCCTGTTGGTCGTCCATACATCCCAATGTGGAAAGTACAATGACAGGGCTGGCCAGACCCTTGGCGTGGGCGGCATTGCGCCATTCTGCGGGCGGCACGCTATTTGACAGCTGCTGTCCCAGCGCCTTGGGCGTATTGGGCGTGTTCTTGCGTGCCCCACCATACTCCCGACCGACGGCCGGCGCTCTCGGTGCGCGACGCTCGTTTTTTTCGCAGTCGCAATTATTAACCACTACTTTCACACTCCTGTTGCTTAAACACCGAGGCTTTCTCATTCTCACGTCACCTTGTATCCTTTCTTTTGTGAGAGTTATTTTACCAGTTGCGCCCGGCTTTCCAAGAGACCTCGCCTGGACCTCATCTCTTGGATCGTCCTCCACAGTCTCTTATTCTCTCGCCTCTACCCTCTCTTTACTCACGCTCACCATGTTCCAGACGGGCCTGCGCCGGCTCGCATCGGCGGCGCCTGCCCGCAACGCCATGCGGCCAGCTTACTTTTCGGTCTCCGCCTCGTCGTCGTACGCCACAACCGCCGCCGCCAACCCGCCAACCCCACACACGCTCGCCGTATCCAGCGCACAGGGTGTCGTCGACGGCTTTGTCGGCGCCATTGGCAACACCCCGCTCGTGCGCCTCAAGCACCTGTCCGAGGAGACGGGTTGCGAGGTCCTGGGCAAGGCCGAGTTTGCCAACCCCGGTGGCTCCGTCAAGGACCGTGCTGCGCTCTATGTCGTGCTGGACGCCGAGGAGCGCGGTCTGCTGAAGCCTGGCGGTACGGTGATTGAGGGCACCGCGGGCAACACCGGCATCGGCCTTGCGCATGTGTGCGCCGCGCGCGGCTACAAGCTTGTCATCTACATGCCCAACACGCAGTCGCAGGGCAAAATCGACCTGCTGCGGCTACTGGGCGCCGAGGTGCACCCGGTACCGGCGGTCGCCTTTGACAACCCGGAGAACTACAACCACCAGGCGGCGCGGCACGCGGCCCGCCTCGACAACGCCGTGTGGACCAACCAGTTCGACAACACGGCGAACCGGCGCGCGCACATTGAGACGACGGGCCCCGAGATCTGGCGCCAGACGGACGGCAAGATCGACGCCTTCACGTGCGCCACGGGCACGGGCGGCACGCTGGCAGGCACGACGCGGTACCTCAAGGACATCTCGGGCGGCAAGGTCAAGAGCTTCCTGGCCGACCCTCCCGGTAGTGTGCTGCACACATACATTAGCAGCGGCGGCAAGCTGGCGGACCGGTCTGGGTCGTCGATCACGGAGGGCATTGGCCAGGGCCGCGTGACGGACAACCTGCAGCCGGACATTGACCTGATCGACGGGTCGCTGACAATTGCGGACGAGAAGAGTATTGCCATGGTGTACCGGTGCCTGGCAGAGGAGGGCCTGTACCTGGGCGCCAGCTCGGCGCTCAATGTGGTAGCGGCCAAGGAGGTAGCCGAGAAGCTGGGCCGCGGCCACACCGTGGTGACGATTTTGGCAGACGGCGCGTACCGGTATGCGGACCGCCTGTTCTCGCGCAAGTGGTTGACGGAGAAGAAGCTGATCGATGCCATCCCGGCGGAGCACCAGCACCACATCGTCCTGCCATAGTGGGTAAGCAAAGGATTGGCGAGAGAATCTAGCTGGCGATGGAACAAAGTCAAACAAAATCAAGAAAATTACATTTTATCGAGTTTAAAAACACGTGTGAAGGACCAAACGAGCAATACAAAAAAGAAAATGTTAAAATAAATGTAGTAATTTGTTGTACAAATACAAGATGGGAATGTAAAGGGGTTTATGACAAATAAATCTAAAATACAAGAAAACTTTTATGGTTGGTATATTGCAAAGCAACATATGTGCCAATATTTTCGGTTCCCCCCATTTTTCTCCCACAAAATCATTTCACATTCAAGCGAGCTCCTGTCAGCCGGCTTCCCGTTTATGCGTCGGTGCTCTCTTCAAACAGCTTCTTGTAGATAGCAGCGCCTCGCCGGTCAGGGGCGGCTGTCAGAGCCGTGTTCACTTCGGCAGCAAGTGCATCCCGCCGCGACTGCAGCTCGCCCGCCAGCGCCGCACTGTCGCCCTGGCTACCGCCCAGCACCCGGATCGCCGTGTCCAGGCCGTGCAGCAGCGGTGCGGCCACGCCCAGGAACTTGTTGGACTCGCTCAGGTAGTACATCTCGCCGCGGCGGTCCGCGTACGTCTCCGCCGGGTGCAGCGCGCGCAGGCCCTTGCCGCCGGCCGGCCACAGCTGGACCAGCTCCGTCGCATAGCGCGAGACCTTGCCGTCAGTGTCGGCACCGCCCAGCGAGAACTTGTCGGCCACCACAGCGGCCAGGTGCAGGCGCGCAGCGAGCACCTGCGGGTCGCGGTCCAGCGGGAAAACAGGCGGCGGCGGCGCCGGCGTTGCAGCGACAATGGCCGTGGAGCCCTCGGCCATGGCGCCGACAGCACCGTGCTGGAGCCTCGGCGCGCGACGGCCGTGGTTCGGGTGCTGCAGAAGCTCGACAATGAGTTCGGCCCAGCCTAGGGCCTGGCGCGTCTCGGCTTCGTCCCAGGCGCTGTCAACGGCCTTCATTTGCACGTGCGTCAGGATCTCGGCGACGGTCTCGGAGCTCTCGAGACGGAACCCTGTGCGCTGGACCTGGCGGGCGCTCTCGATCACGGCGAAAATGCAGCCGCGCTCGCCGGCGCGACGGGCAATGCGGGCGTAGTCAGCCGGGCGCAAGCGGCGACTCGAGCGGTGCAGGCCCTCGAGCAGGCGCGGGAGGTTCTGGAAGTCGGCGCGGGTCGTCATGCGGCCGACGGCGTCGCGGGCCGCAGCACGCGCATTGGGGACGTCGTTGAACAAGTCCATGTGGGTGAACTTCACGATCTCGCCGTCGACTTCGAGCGTGATGGGGTCGTTGCGGAGCTTCTGCTCGTAGTGGGGGTCGAAGATATCGCTGCGCTGTTTGGCGCTCAGGTAGGAGAGCAGAATGATCTTGCTGCGGACCTTTTCGAGAATGGCGTCCAGCTCGGTGTCGGACGTGGGAGTGAAGGTGATGACACCGGCTGCAGGAGGAGGGAAGAAAGAAGGCCAGGGTTAGTTATTAAATACTGCACATATGCCCTTTCTGGTAAAAAGGGAATCTCGAGCATCCGCATGAGCGATGTGTGCAGCTGTCCTCGAGTGTCTTTGTGCGTTTGCCTGTGTCTTCCCGTGTCTGTATGCGCTGGTCTTTGAGGCTTGCTGGTTCGTTCGCGCGTCCCTTTTGTGATCCTGCCTGTGCCCTTTCCCCCTATTTCTTGACGGGTCGCCCGAGGTGAGGTGATGCGCCTGGAGATGCTCCTATTCCATGCCGGTGCTTTCGTATTCCATGCCGGGTGGGTGTGCCTGTGCCTCGCAGCTTGCTGTCGTCTGCGATCTGCGTCCTCTGCATGCGTCTCTTTGTGTGTGTTGGTCTCTGTCTGTGTGTTCCTGCTCTTTTTTTCTTCCGCTTATGTTTTGTTCCCAGTTTTTCCCCTAGTGCCAATCATAGTAATATCACAGAAACAATAGTAATAACAGCCGTTCTAATGCGAGAAGACCCAACAGGCACACACAGACAGGATCGGGACAGCTTTATGGCGGGCCACCTTGCATCGACAAGACGACGGCCAAGGGACCCAGAAAAGGGGGCGAGCGGGACAACAGCCTCATGGACCAAGGGAAGAGACACAGGAGGGGGGAACTGCACATCACCACGCAAAGGGGAGGGGGTAGCAACGTAAAGAGAAGGGGATGTACGCACCAGAACGTGGCGCTGTCGACGACAGCAATCTGACGTGCCCCTGGCATGACGAAGGCAGCGTGCGCCAGGCCGGCGCGGGCGACAAGGTGGATGCGCGAACCGTCGATCGTCTCCGTGCCGTCGCTGAGGCTGAGGATGTGGACGACGTAGTGGTGGCAGCTGTTGAAGAGCTTGGACAAGAGAGCGACGAGAGAGACGAGAGAGACGCCCGCTGCTGACCGTGCGAGGTCTTCGTCACCGAAGAGGTGGCCACATCGCCGTGGAGGGCATTACCCGATGTCCTGAGGACATTGCGGATCGACTGGCGCGACATTGAGGAGGAGGATCACGACCAAGGATAGCGAGATAGTGGTGGGTGGGGGATGGGGAGGGGAGGGTAGGGGGAGGGGGGTAGTCGTCGGAGGTGGGTAAGGAGAGAAAGGAGAATTAAGTCAATGGGAAGGAAACAACAAGTCTAAAGGAAGCGGTAAGTGCCAAGTCGAGGAGGAAAAGGGAAAGGGGCAAGAGCGACTCGCTGCTCAGAGAGGGCAAGCACGATGAGAGAAGGACAGAAGGAACGACCCGGCCAACGTGCAAGTTTGGGTGCAAAAGCGGCCACGTTCTATAGCCGCATTAAGCTTTCTTATGCGTTGAGCAACGGTGAGGAGGCTTGGAGCGCGGAAACCAAGGGAAGGGCTTAAGGGGGCTGTGGGAAAAACGGAGCAGTCGTGAACACAGCCAAAGGACAGCTCAAGACGTCAAAGAGGAGGTGTCGTGAGCGCGCAAAAAAATTGTCCGGTTTGATATGCATGAAAATCGTTCCAGGCGGTGGCACGAAGAAAAGAAACGGGGAGCCGGGCCCCACTTTAGTGTCCACAAGGGGAAAGAAGGAGCACTTTTGGAGGGAAGGAGCGCTTTTGCTCGCGGATAGTGCCGGGCGGTGAGCTTGGGACCAATCAGAGAGCGCAATTGCCAGAGCAGCCGGAAAAATGCATCAACGAACACCAGCAAAGGGCCTGAAAAACCGAACGACCGCCGGAGCTCGAAATAGACACGAGAGCGACGACAAGCGACGAAAAAAGGCCAACCGCTGGGAACCGCTGGGAGACGCAAACAGGTTCCAGTCCATCCACACCCCCGCCCTTTCCCTTGAACAAATTTCCCTCCGAGCCCGTCGATCATTAGACGACAGGATCCCAACCAGGCGATCAAAAAAGGACAGAAAGGGGGGACCAAGGACGAAGACGACAAAGAGGCGACCATCGAGATTGCAACATCGACGACAGCCGAACGAACGAAGCCAAGACTTGTCCGAGGACAGAGTGACGACAGACGACTGACACAATGAGCGTTGCTACGCCCCTGGCCCGGCGGCCACTGCGCTGCTGCTTCCAAGCAACGACGCGACAGGCCCTCCGGCAGTTCGCCACGACGACGACGACGAACCCCTCGCCCGCAGCGACTGCCGCAGCCAGCCTGCCCTCGCGCTTCCGTATGTGACGTGTCGCCTCTGTTCTTTGCCCTGCCGGCATGGATCCCTTGTATTTGCTTTGGAAGCACCTTGACACTTTGCTGACCCTTCCTCCATAGAAGCCATCGTGGACAAGACCGACCGCGTTCGCACAGCTTTTGCCGTCTACAACCCGCCACCACGGACAACGAAGCCGGCGCCCTCCCCATTACCACCTCAGACCCCCCCCTTCGCATCTTCTGCTTCTGCTCCCTCCACGGAAGCCGCAGCAACATCACCCACAAAGGCCCACAAGGTCGACGTCATCCGCGCCTATGACCGCCAGCAGATTGCCCGCATGGACCCCACGGGCGCCCGCACCCAACTCTTCTCACGCAAGAACCCGGACAGCGCAAAGCCGGGTGACGTGCTGCTCGTCACGCCCAGCAAGGCCGGCGCCGAGTCCTTTGGCGGCGTGTGCTTGGCCATCCGCCGCTCGGGCATCGAGACGGCCATTTTGCTGCGTGGGCAGCTGGCCAAGACGGGTGTCGAGATGTGGTTCAAGATCTACTCGCGCTCCGTGGCGGCCGTCGATATTATCGAGCGCCGGCCGCGCCGTGCGCGCCGCGCCAAGCTGACGTACATGCGGCAGGCCAAGCACGACCGCGGCTCGGTTGAGGACCTGGTCAAGAACTGGCGCCGGAGCCGCAACGTCATTCGCTCTAAGCCGGTCGGCAAGGCAGGTGAGGCCAAGGGCCCGCAGAAGTTCGAGGCAAAGTCGGGCAGGAAGAACAAAAAGTGATCTCCTTTCTAAAGAGAGGCGGAATGGCATGGCGAGGCCGATGTAAAACGTGTCGAGCGTGGTCGCATATTAGAAACCAATCTGTAAAATTACCTTTCCAACCCAATACAAAGAGAAAATTTATTTTCTATCCAAGATTCAAAGAAGACCAAAAGGAGTGAACAAAAAGTTTATTGTCGGTCTCGACTACTGAGCTCGTCGAGGCATAAGCGTGAGCTATAAGACATGTCTATACATCAAAGAAAGAATATCAAGCCGCCCTCTTGCGGCAGCCTCCAGTTACTACTGTTCCAGTAAACAAGTATAATCAAAAAGAAAAGTCCAAAAGTGCACCGAGTGCGCCAAGTTTGACTCCGTCCCAAAAAACAAGCAGTGGACATCCAAAAGACAATCCCGCATCGCAGGCAACCGGGTATATATGTGTATGTAAGCGTGTATGTGTAGCTGAAGCAAAGAAAGAGACGTACCCCACATCCCCAGTCGAAGAAGTAGAAGATGCAACTACTGCTGTGACCTCGGACTGTGGTCTGCAAAGTCAATTCCACTCGACTGCGCCATGGTCTCGTCAATATTCGCTTCGCTAAATGACCGACGAGGTGGCGGTGGGTTATTGGGGTTGTTGTGCTTCGGCGGGCCCGGGTGAAGAAACGATGTGAGGAGGTTGCTGTTGACGCGCTCGATACTTCGACTTCGCCGGCGATCCCGGTTTGTACTGGAACCGCGAATCGTAGGCGCCTGGGTGGGAAGCGAGACAGCCGAGCCCCGCCTCGTTGCCGCCGTCATAAAGGACAAGCCACGGGCGAGCTCGGCCTCGGCCGCTGCGGCTTCCTTCGCGTTGAGAGACTCGCTTGGGAGCAGGATAGCGCGGTCAAGGCCGTATGGCAAACCGCGGTGGCGGCCACGGACCATCATGGCAATGATAACGAGCTTGCCGACCACGCTGAACTGGGAGCACAGCGATGCATCACCGCCCGAATAGCCCAGGCTCATTCCGACAGTGCCGTACGCGCTGACAACCTCGAATAGAACGGCAAACATAGAGAACTCGTTGGCTTGCAGGCGAGAGCCCTCGGAAATGGTCAAGATGAAGAAACCAACTGACAAAAACCACAAATCGAAAGACAGCTGCCGCCGCAAATGCGCACCGACATACTCGAGATCGGTTCCGTTGGTGGGTTCGTCGATTTCGTTTTTGTGGTACACGCCCAACGACTTCTCTTCGTAGACGTTTGTGCGGCGCACGGAAATGGCAATCGGGAACACTGAGATGTACATCATGATCAAGTACGATGCCTGTACTGCCGGGTGAATTTCTGCCAGGTTTACGCAAGAGAAGCCGGCGGTTCTTGTCGAGAAGGCCTGGAACAGGCCGTCGAGAACACGGATGCCAGGGGGGAGTGCGAAAACGGGGCCGCTTCCGAGCTGCAAAATTCGGCTTCGTCAGCATGCCATGCAGGAAGGGCTGTGCGAGAAAAGGGGGAAAACTTACATCAAGGACAATAAAGAATAAGAGGTCGATGCCGTTGAGAATGACCAGCAACCAAAACAGCCACCACGTAGCACCAGAAGGGAAAAGGAGTGTGAAGCAACGACGGGGGTGGTCAAGCAGGAACTTGAGCTCCTCGTAAATACCACTGCCGCGCGGCACGAGAATAGAGGAGACCCAGATCACAAAGCGGAGCATGACTGGGAAGCCCGTGTTGCCGATAACAATGAGGAAGGACATCAACAGCAGAGGGAAGATGGCCGTGTTAAACGAGTTCATGCTGTCAGGCGTCAATGTGAAGCCGAGATCCATGAAGGCCGAGTGTGGCGTGAAAAAGCCCCACCACACGCGGCTCTGGCTGGCCTCGTCGACGATTGAGCCGTATGTCGAGCTCTTGATGATCCACGGCAGCAGGCTGACAACACCGAGCAACCAGAAGCCCCAGTAGTACCCGAGCAGGACCAAGGCCAGTGTTTTTAGAGACCGATACTCAATGCCGCCAAGTTCTTCACGCTGCTCCTCAGAAAGGCCCAGGAACGCAGAGTTACGACCCAGTGTCGGCTCCCAGCTAAGGTAGGGAGCCGGGTCTTCTTCCTTGTCGCGCGAAAAGGCCCGCTTAAAGTTATCAATTTTCTGGCGGCGCTTTGACCGTGCCGACGTGGTCTGGTGTAGGTTGCTTTCGTCGTCGCCGCTGCTGAAGCCGCGTGGCCGCCGGGGGCGGAGCGCGGAAACCACATGTGCAACTGCATGGGCGTCTTCGCTCAGCTCGTCCAACCGTGACGGCTTTTCCGGCTCCTGGATTGTGATGGCCTGTGCCAGCCTTTGCCGGCCCCGTCTCTCCTCCGCACTATCACGGCCACCGTCGGTTTGGGCATTGCTATCCCCCCGGTTTCGGGTTCCGTTTGCAGGGGATCTGGCGGATGGGTCTAGCTCCATGGAGTTAACCGACGCATCGCTTCGCCGGCGATTCCGACGCATCAACACGGGCGATGATGCCTCTTCGTCTGATTCACCACGCATAACCGCACTCGGGAGAATACCGCGTTCGGCGTCGCGCGGGCCTGGGATTCGGAGCACTTCGTCGTCGTCTTGGTTCCGGCGTTGGCGCTCGAGAATGGCAATGTGTTCTTCGTCTGAAAGGCGAGGTGGCAGCTTCGTGAGGTCGTCGTCGAGACCGTCGCTGCGCTTGACCATGGGTGCGAATTTGATCTCTGGCCGTCTCGCCTCGAGTGGTTCCGTAAGCGTGAATTTGGGCGGAACCATGTCGCCATTGGCAACGGCAGACCCGTTTTCCCCTTCGGCGCTGTTGACATGGTGCTGTACGTCGCCATTGGTGCCGTCGTGAGCCGGTCCATCGGTTGCTATGGTGGACATGGGCCCCAAGTAGGTGCCGTCGTTGGCGAGGCGGGATCGAGCCCCATCGTGTATGACAGTGATATGGCGGCCATTGACGCCGTCTTCAAGGCGCGAGGAGTCGTTTACATACTTGGACTTGGACTTGGAAATGGTGCCTCGCCGCATGCGGGCCTCACTCACAATGTGCTGGAAGCGCTTCTCA
Source organism: Sporothrix dimorphospora (assembly GCA_021397985.1). NCBI lineage: Eukaryota > Fungi > Ascomycota > Sordariomycetes > Ophiostomatales > Ophiostomataceae > Sporothrix > Sporothrix dimorphospora. The sequence continues at coordinate 324,737 of WOUA01000027.1, forward strand.
AACCAATAAAGACGGAGCAGGACGACAAACGAGTTGATGGTGATGGGGTTGGCGATGCCAGCAATGACGAAGATGACGGCTTGCTGGTAGGTCGTCAGCAGGTTGACGTTGACCGTATTCAGACCGGCCTGCGTGGCACCACCCGATGCAAAGGCCAGGGCGTCGATGTAGGCGAGGTTGCCCTTGCCGGGGCCATAGATCAGGACGGAGCCAATGATGGCGAGACCAATGACATAAAAGTCTGGGCACGGGAGTGTTAATCTTCAGCACGGTTTCTGCAACAACTCCCTCTCGGGGAAAACCCGCAACCCCAAAACGGCATAGCTTACAGTGGACGGTGATGAAGTTGAAGTGCGGCTTCTTGGTCAGAAAGGACGGTCGTAGAGACCGCAGCTGCGCAGTGACAATGTCTCTGAGGCTCTCCATTGCAGAAGAGAGTAGGGAAAGAGAAACAGAGTGTCGACGTGGCGTGTAAGGGGACGAGAAAGGCGTATATAAATTCGAGGCTTGGCGGAGACTCTGCCTAGACAGTGGACTGCCCTCTCCGAGTGCCGTGGAATGTCGTCGAGAGCGGCCTTCCTTGGTCCCCCTTTTTGTATCTGTTCGACGAAGCAGAGAATCTTGCTTCGAAAACAAGAACAAAAGAAGGGAGAGAAAGGGACGTGGTACCTGTCTGTACAGTCCCCTAAATGCGAAGCCAGCTGGCGGCGCAGGTCTACAAGACCAGGTTCATCGTGGTAGGACGAGAAGAAAAAGAAGGAACGGGCAAAAAAAATTGACGGGAGCAGGGGATCCGGAAACGAAAACGCAATTGCAAAAACAACAGCGTGGCGATCGGCGCCGGAAAGGGAGCGCGAGAATATGCGGTGATGGCGAGAGACCGCAAAGGCGACGAAAGCAACGGTGCAGGCGTGGCGGCGATGCGCAAAGAGCCCACGGCCAATTGGGTCGGTGTTTTCGTCGCTGTTGTTTCGTCTGATGGGGGGTTGAAAGAGACTGCGTCGTCGGATGGCTGCGTTTGCAGGATGCAAGGGGACGTCAAAGAGGGCCGTGGACGAAGAGACGGGAGGAGACACCAAAATAGAGGATTATGCGAAGAGGAAAGCCGGAAAGGACAGGATGGTGCAGGGCGACGAAAAAAGATCAAAGGAGAGGAAGGAGGTGGAAAAGTGTAGTGAGCGTAGACAGAAGGAGACGCCACCCACTCGGGAAAACGTGATAGCCTCGAGGTACAGCAAATGTGGGCGCTGTGTACGCGATAACACAGGTAGCGCGCTAGTGGGCAACTGGGGTGTTGGCAGGGTGGGCGGATGGAGCGTAGCACAAATTAGTCGGTTTGGAGGAAAGAACGACTGGGTTCGAGACCGTGTTGGGAAGGCGCATTTCTTCTGCTATTTTTTCGGCCTTCCTTCCTAGTTTTTGCTCCTTTTTTTACACGAGGGATGTCTCCGTAACAATTTATTGATTTTTCGGGCGTCGCTACCACGAGCAAATCCCTTTCGGCCTCGTCTCGATCCGCACACCACATTTTGGCGCACGATACCGATTGCGTTGCTTGCGATTGGTGCCGGGCACAGCACTTCACATCTCTACATCTTCACGTGATTCTAAAAGACCACAAATCGCAATCGCAAATGCCCAGTGCCAAGGGCTTGTAGGGCGCACTGCCTCACGGCTCCAAGACGCAAATAAGTAGGGAAAGTGCGTTGGACGCGCAATTGAAATCTGGGCTGAATAAAGGAGGGACGAAGGGATGCAGAGCCAAGACAACAGACAGCAATTGCCAAAAGCGACCGACAGCAAACACAGGACAAAAAAAAAAAGGCAGGTACGACGGGAAACCACAACAATAACAACAAAAAAGAGAAAGAACGACAAGCAATGACGCAAACGCGTGATCTGCCGTATCGCGCTGCCAAGGAAGGAACGGACAGGGCAGTTGCACGCGCCGAAACAGGCAAGGACAGGAGAGGATGAGAAAGATCGGACAATAGTGCACATCTGAGTGTCTTATTATTACGGGGTACTTAAAACAGGCCTGGCCTGGGCGGGCCAGGCCCGTAATTAGAACTTGGCTTGTTGGCTTTTTGGCTAGCTCGCTGCTCATGTCGTACTTGTAGTAATTATTGCAGAAAGAGATTGGGCCAATCCCGTCCGTGTTGGTTCCCTCCCTGCTCAATGTTTCGCCTTTTGATTCTCTCTCTGGTCGTTGTTTCCTTCTTTTCGGCTGTTTTCTTGGTCTCTTCTGTTCTTCCATTGCTCCTGCCCTGTGCTTTTGACAGGGGTCCCGTTTTTTGGTCTGCCAAGACATTCACCCGCCCTAGGTCCCGCTGCGCTGGAACCTCACACGGCTACGATGCATTTTGTCCAGCGCAGCAGCAACCAGGACAACAAACTGCGATGAAGGCAACAGGGGAAACCGGCTTTTTCACAGGGCCGGACGACAGAGAGGACAACAGGGCTTTTCTTGTTTGATGATGCGTGCATATCTGCGAGAGTAGTTTACTCGTACCGCCTTACACCGTCTCTCCGTATTCCACACGCACTGCACAATGGGACAAGCACACGGCCTGGCCGAAGAGAGCAGTGCATGTCTGCATGCCTGCATATTCGGGCCATCGTCCTCCAGGACGCCTTTGCAGCTGCATGGCTGGGTCTTCTAACCTGGCATGGTATGGCCTCGCTGGCCTGGCTGGCCTGGCTGACCTAGCCACCTATCTGATCCTGTCGCTTGTCTCGTATGTCGGCATTCGACACCGCCAGACAGGTGTGTTTTTTGTCACTGCTACAGAGTCTAGACCGGTCGGCGCAGGGGCGCTGGCATGTCTAACCGACTTCCTGCGATTGCCGGCGCACAGTCCCTTTACTTCGCTTTCTCTCATTCTTCTTCCCTTTTTTCACGCGTATCTGCATCGTCTTGCATCACCACGTCCTATCCTTTGGTCCAAGAACTCCACGTGCGGACAGGACAAGACCAGTCGTTTCCGTCATATCTCAGCTGCAGGAACGGAGAGAGCGATTTACAGAGAGGACAGAAGGAAGGAAGGAAGGAAGGCTCGTACTTGGGCCGGTACAAACTTTTTATGCCTTTTTATCTCATTTCAGCATTTACCGCATCATACACCACGATAAGGAACAGGTCGTGCTGCAGATTCGCTTGCAGCGTGCAGACGAACCAACATATGCTGCTGGCCGGCGTTGCACAAGTTGGCAGTGCGGGCTCGTCTCGTCTGCACGCTAAGAAAAGCTCTCGGAGCTGTTTTGTGCTTGACAGAGAGCTGTGTGCTCGACGGAGGGAGCTTTGTCCTACGGCTCGAGAGCTTCACGTCGTGCAGATTACCCAGCTTGCCCGTTCCTCCCTCCTTTCTTTTATTCAAGTAGGTTTCTTGTTATTTTTGCATGTGCCGTTAGCCAAGGCGAGATCGGCGACACAGGTGCCAGTGCTCAGTGCAAATCAAGAGGTCACAGCGAGGTTGTAATCTGCTCGTAGAAAGACGGTTGCATGGGTTAATGAATTTGCAAAAAATGTGTGATTTTGTATTACACATGCTGAATCGTTTTCTATGTGAGAAGAATGGAGATCGAAGGGCTAAAAAAAAGAAAAGAGAAAAGAGGGAACATGAAATGAGATGCACCAGACCGTTGTTGCTTGTACTTTTTTCGTTGTTGTTTCAGCCGAGAGACGAGATAGGAGAGACGCAGACCAAACAAAGAATAAAGAACATAAAAATCAATCAGAGTAGGAGGTTACCTCGCCTTATAACCTTGGTTGTTGCTCCGCAAAGAAGCGCTTCGACTCCAGACACCGCTCGCTCTTGCAGCCCGGACACCGCAGGCCCATCTGCAGCGAGCAGGCGACACCGCTCTGCAGGTGGCTCTGGGCGAGGTCGGCCAGCGCTTTGATAAAGGTCGGACTGCCGTTGAGGCTCTCGGCGCGCTTGACGGTGTCCTTGTGGCCGGACTCGCCAATGACCTCCTCGTCGAGCTCGTACAGCGTCTCGATGTGGTCCGACGTGAAAGCAATGGGGATCAGGATCAAGTCCTTCTGGCCCTGGGCAATGTACTCCTCAACGCTGGACTGGGTCTGTGGGCCCAGCCATGGCTGCGGGCCGACCTGCGACTGCCAGCACAGGCGGTAGCGGTTGGAGAAGCCGAGGCGCTGGTTGACAGCGTAGACGGTGGCGGCCACCTCGGCCGGGTACGGGTCGCCGCGGTTGACGACGGTCATGGGCAGGCTGTGAGCCGAGTACAGCAGGACAACGTCCTTGCGGCGCTCCTCGGGGTACTCGGCCAACTTGGCCTCGATGTTCTCGGCGAAAGCATCCACAAGACCCGGGTGGACCGGCCAGCGGTCGATGACGCTCCAGGCGATGGAGCCGTCTTGGAGGCCAGCGTTGGGCTCGCCAGCCTCGCTGCCAGCAGGACCGCCACGCTTGCCCTCGAGTCGCTGGCGCCACTTCCACAGCTCGTTGAGGCTGCTGCCGGTGGTGGAGCACGAGTACTGCGGGTACTGGGTGAAGGCGACGGCGCGGCCGCCGCGGCCGCCACCGAAGCCGTCCTCCAGCAGCTGGCGGTACATGTGCTCGGTGAGCGGGTTGGCGTAGCGGAAAGCGACATAGGGCTTGTGCGGGGCGGTCTCGGGCGAGAGGCGGTCGAGGAGCTTGCACATCTCGGCGCACTGGTACTCGGACCACTTGCGGATGGGCGAGCCACCGCCAATGGCGGCGTACTGCTTCTGGATCTTGGGGGTGCGGCGGCGCGAGATGAACGGGCCGATGTAGTTCTGCAGCCGTCCCAGGGGAATCAAGTCACCGTCGGCCTGGGAGCATTATGCCAATGGTTAGTCATCGTCACCAATTTTCCGACGAAACCCCGAGGTCCGCACGTGTCACTCACAAATAAACGGCTGAGGAAGTCGCCGACATCGTCGGTCGTGGACGGGCCGCCCATGTTGAGGAAGACCATGGCGGTCGGACCCTTGGAGCCGTGGTTGTTCTGCGTGACGGGCGGCGCCTGTACCGCGGTCGCCAGGCCTCTGTGACGCTGTACAGAGAGTGATAACGGGGCCGGAGCCGTGAGCGCCGTCTGCAGCGTCCGCGCACCGAGGCGCAACTGCCGGGTGGGCTGTCGCAACGCAGCCATTGTGTCTAAATTTTGGGATGGGAGGTCGAGTAAGGCACAAGGCTGTCAGGCAATGCGTCGGCTAGGTCGGGAAACCCTGCGTGGCCTCTGCTGGCGATGTTGAAGCTGTGATCGAAGCTGTGATCGAGGCCGAGGCTCGAGAGGTCGCTAGAGGAGTCTATTTCGCAGGTGTTAAGACAGGGAAGATATAATTGGAAAGCAGAAACTGAAACAAAATGCAACAAAAAACTCAACAAAGAAACCCGAGAAGATCGGAAGAAAAACTCACCAAACACCGGGGATGGTCTGCATCGCATGTGCAAGTTGTCAGCTACGACGTAGGCGGGTGTTCTGGCTCCAGCGAGTGACGAAACCACTGCAAAACTCTGGCGTCTAGCGGAGGCAAGAGCACCTGGCCTGGCTCCTTCCTGGCCCCGTCGGAGACACGAGCTGGCCCCTCCGAGACGGGCAGTTTTTGCGCTTTGCGCCTTCCTCATTATGGGACACGGCGCCATTGCCCAATGACAGCGCTCTTAAAACTCATATAAACCACGTGATTCCGCGACAGACATTGGGGCGTGTTGGGGCCTGCCGCGCCGCGTTTGGGGCCTGTTCTGCCTTGCGTGCCACACGGGCAGGTGCCCGCCGCGCCTGTTGCCTGCTTGGCCCACTTTAGCAGCTTCACCTCCAATGCACAGCTCCAGCTGATATATATCGACAACGGGGCACTCGACCTGGGGCAATTGAACGTGTCCGAGGGGTAGCAGATCGGGTCTCTTCTATTTTTCTGTTTTATCACAAAAACCACGCTCAACATGGCCTCTCGCGAACCCAACTTCAAGCGCGAGGAGGAGGACGACGTTGACGAAGAGGTCGACGAGCTGGTATGTATGATGTCTGTCTTCGACAATTGAAAACGGCAGTATGGTCAGTAGAGCAGCTGGCTGACCCTCGCAGAGCTACAAATCGCAAAAAGATGCCGTCATCTTTGCCATTGACGTCAGCGCGTCAATGCTGGAGCGGCCGCCACCCAGCAAGTCGCGCAAGGCAGACCAGGACAGCGCGGTCTCGGCGGCGCTGCGGTGCGCGTACCAAATCATGCAGCAGCGCATTATCACGCAGCCCAAGGACATGATGGGCATCCTGCTGTTTGGCACGGAAAAGTCCAAGTTCCGGGAGTCAGACGAAGACACCGACGATGACGGCGACAAAAAAGAGACACAAAACGGCGGCTTGACCATCCGCCACCACGGACCTGGCTACCCGCACTGCTACCTCTTCCTAGACCTGGACGTGCCGGCCGCCGAGGACGTGAACGCGCTCAAGAATTTGGTGGAGGAGGGCGAAGACCCGGATGACGTGTTGACCCCGGCACCAGCGTCGCAAAGCGTGGCCATGTCCAACGTGCTCTTCTGCGCGAACCAGGTGTTCACGACAAACGCGGCCAACTTTGGGTCGCGGCGGCTATTTATCATCACCGACAATGACGACCCGCACGCGGGCGACAAGGCGGCACGGTCGGCGGCGGCGGTGCGCGCCAAGGACCTGTACGACCTAGGCGTGGTCATCGAACTGTTCCCCATCAGCCGCGAGGGCCAGCCCAAGTTCGACCTCACCAAGTTCTACGACGACATCATCTACCGCGACGCAGCGGACCAGGCGGGAGTGCAGGATGGGGCCAAAGCAGGGGACAACGACGACAACGTGACCAAAGCGTCTGACCGGGTGACGACGTCGCGGTCGGGCGACGGCCTGACGCTGCTGGCGTCGCTGGTGTCCAACATCAGCGCCAAGCAGACACCCAAGCGGTCGTACTTTTCGAACCTCACCTTTGAAATTGCGCCAGGGCTCGACATCTCCGTCAAGGGCTACATTTTGCTGAACCGCCAAAAACCGGCGCGGACGTGCTACGTGTGGCTCGGCGGAGAGCGCGCACAGATTGCGACCAGCCAGACGACGCGCGTCGACGCCGACACGGCGCGCACGGTCGAGGCGGGCGAGACAAAAAAGGCGTACAAGTTTGGCGGCGAGTTTGTGTACTTTGCGCCGGACGAGCTCAAGGCCCTCAAGGAGTGGTCGTTCCCCGACGGCTGGAAGAGTAAAGGCTTGCGCATCATCGGCTTCAAACCGCGCGTGCTGATCCCACCGTGGGCGTCGGTCAAGCGGTCGACCTTTATTTATCCGAGCGAGGAGGACTACGTGGGCTCGACGCGCGTGTTCTCGGCGCTGTGGCAGAAGCTGCGGCGGTCGGACAAGGTGGCCATTGCGTGGTTTGTGCCGCGGGCCAACGCGAACCCGCTGCTCGTGGCCATTATGCCGTCGGGTGGGGGTGTGCCCGACGGAGAAGAAGGAAAGGGCGACGAAGAGTACGCCAACCCCATGCAGCTGCCGGCCGGCCTCTGGCTGTACCCGCTTCCGTTTGCCGAGGACATTCGGCGCGTCGACGACGGTCGGCCACCACTACCGACATCGGACCGACTAACCGATCTCTTGAAGCCCATTGTCGAGAATTTGTTTCTGCCCAAGACGGTCTACAACCCGAGCAAGTACGCCAACCCGTCGCTGCAGTGGCACTACAAGATCCTGCAAACATTCGCGCTCGAAGGGGAGGTGCCCGAGCACGGCGAGGACCTGACGCTGCCCAAGTACAAGGCGATTGCCAAGCGCGTCGGCGGCAGCCTGGCCGAGCTCAAGGGGGCCATTGACGAGGAGGCGCGCGAGCTGGTGTCGAAGCGGGCGGTCAAACGCGGTGGCGACAGCGACGATGAAGATGCAGGGGCTGGAAGCAAACCATTGGCGAAACGTCCCAAAAAAGCGGCCGCGGCTAGTGGAGGTGCCGGCGCTGGCGCTGGCAAGATCACGGCCAAGGATCTGCGCAGCGCCGTGGACAACGACAAGCTGCAGTCGATGCAGGTGGCCGTTCTCAAGGAGATTCTAGCGGCGCGGGACCAGCCGACATCGGGTAGAAAGGCCGATCTCATTGAGCGGATCGAGCAGTGGGTGGAAGCCAACCTGTAGGGGAGGTGTACGATGTACCTTTTTTTTCTTTCCGTTTCATTATGCACTACAAAATGCCAACGACGGAGACCAAGGAAACCGGTGGAGGCCAAGAATGCCGGTCCGGGTTAATGAACGGGTCAATGAATTATGTTTCTGTGCTACGTTGACGATGGTTTGTGAGCTTATGTCTTTCAACATCGGAAGTCGGCACAGCATAGCTGTTGATGTCGAAAAGAGAGAGATGAGTGCCATCTTGATATTTACAAATACAGGAGCAACAACAGACGGTTATATATTGACTGACTGTTGGACGACGGCAAGGACCGTTTTGGTGAAGGACATGTCCTTCATGTTGTTTCTTTCCGTGCCAACATGCAGTTGTGAGACTGCCATGATATTTATTTACAGTACGACGAGACATTACAAAATAGAGTAAAATCTTGATCCCCTCGGAAAACAAAGCAAAAGTGTGACAAAACAATAACGCTCGAAATTCTTTTTTATTTTGTTTAAAAATTGTATAATAAAGCAGGACCGCATTCATTCTCACCCACTAGTACAGTTTTTCCTCAAAGTTTTCTCAGCGTAAGGTTTACTCCTCTCCTCTTTTTCTCGTTCTTATTTTTCTCTTCCACCATCCCCCATGCGCGGTATTAAGACGACCCGATCAATATGCGTGTAAATGAATGTATGCAGGAACCATTCTTGTAGTTAGGACGCTCAGGGACTGGCCCGGATAAACAAGGTTAGAGTGGGAGGCAGAGCGTCCGAACTATAGAGACCGGGAGTTGATTAAACTGTGTCTGCCTCCGAGGTCAAGAACGAAAAGAAAACAAATGAGGAACATTCAGAATGAGGTTCGTTCCCCTTCGTTCTTTTCATTTTCTCTTTTCAACAGTTTCTTATTTCTTCTTTATTTACTTGAACTCCTTCAACAACTGGACGTGGTTCCATCAATAAAGTTCGCTGACTACTTATTTTAATTGTTTACGCCTTTTTTCGTTTTCATTCGGTTTTGTTGATGCGTACCTAAGTTTCTTCTCACGACAACCTTATATACTCCACATATCACATATGCCCCTCACCAACCTCCGTTTTATTTTGCCTTGCCGCCTAGACATCATTCCCAGTTGCCTTTGTTTAGCCCTCTTGGAAGCACTTTCGTGCCGTTTGTGTAGCTATGATTGTATATAGACAACAAGAGAAACAAAGACGCAACATAAATGTAAATAAGGTGCAAAAAGGGACCACAATGAGGAGACACTGCCCTGGAATGGCGAGTCCTGGTCTTTACTCCTTTCTCACCCTGACCTCAGAGTACCCTGACCCGACTCTTAGTCTGTCATCAGTCTGCTGCCCTCCTCGCTTGACCTTTCTCGTCTTCGGCCATCTATGATGAAGGCGGCTTAATCAAATATCCATCTCGCTTCTTTTCACCTCCTCTTTTGGCCCTCCTCTCTGTTCGCTCCCATTCCTATTGTTTACCGTAAATAAGCTTTCACGTCCACGGCATTCTATTTCTCCTCATTTCGGCGTGTCTTTGCTGGGCCTTCTCGTCTTCTCGTCGTCTCTCAGTCTTGGCCTGCTTTTGTTTATTTTTCTCCTGCCATTGCCGCTTTTCCCGTTTTATAAAACAAGCTTACTCGGCCGTCATTGACTTCTTGTTGTCTCTTTTCTCCTCTCTTTTTTCTCTTCCTTGCCTCTCCCTTTCTCTTTCCCTCTTCCCTCCACCTTCTCCGGTTCCACAAAAGGTCTCAGTATTTCTGAATCTTTCACTCTCTGAACCTCACACTCGTTTGATTTTCTTTCTCAATACGCTTCATATACATTCCTTTTAATTCCATCCACTGCCTTCCTCTCACCATGTGGTCTCTTGCTCGTGCTAGCACTGCGGTGCTGGCACTCGGTGTGGCCCAGCCCGCCGCCGCTGTCCTCGTCTACGTCACGTCGTACTCAGGCACGCTGACCTCGCTCAACCTGACGCTGACGCCCGGTGTGACCAACTCGACCTCGGGCCCCACGGCGAGCATCCAGCAGCTCGCCGTCAACGCCGGCTGCGCGCCTCAGGCGTCGTGGCTGACGCTGGACAAGCCCAACGGCATTTTGTACTGCCTCGACGAGAGCTTCGGCAACCCCAACGGTAGCTTGTCGTCGTACAAGACGAGCGCCAACGGCACGCTGACGCAGCTCAAGCGCGTCGAGACGCCCGCAGGTCCCGTGTACGCCACGATCTACGGTGAGGGCGGCAAGGGCTTAGCCGTCGCTGAGTACCAGGGCGCGTCCTTCTCGTCGTATCGCAAGGACCCGGCGTCGCTGGCCACCGTCGAGCAGGTCACCTGGACGCTGCCACATCCGGGCGCCAACGCCACGCGCCAGGACACGCCGCACCCGCACGAGGTGATCCTGGATCCCACGGGCGCATTTTTCCTGGTGCCCGACCTCGGCAGCGACCTCGTCCGTATTTTCCTCATCAACCAGACCAGCCTCGAGTGGACGCCCGTCGCGCCGCTCGTGACGCCACCCGGCTCGGGTCCCCGCCACGCGTCCTTTGTGATTGGCGACAAGAACCAGACCTACCTGTACCTGACCAGCGAGCTGGCCAACACGGTGACGGGCTACGAGGTCACGTACAACGCCAACCAGACGCTCTCGTTTCGCCAGATCTACGAGGCGCCATCGCACGGTCCCGGCACCGTCGTCCCCGCGGCCGCCACCGTCGCCGAGGTCATCACGTCACCCGACCACCGCTTTGTCATTGTGACAACGCGTAGTGACTCGACGTTTAACATTACCAACTTTGACTCCAAGAACACCACCAGGCTTGTGTCCGACTCGATCACCACGTTCAGCGTCGACCACGCCACCGGCAACCTGACGCTCGTGCAGCTGTTCCCCTCGGGCGGCCAGATCCCACGCCAGTTCTCCATCAACAAGGCAGGCACGCTGCTGGGCGTGGGTCAGCAAGGCTCCGGCCGCGCCGTATTCATCAACCGCGACGTGGCGAGCGGTAAGTTGACGGGCTTTGCGGGCGCCGTCGACATTGCCGGCCAGGTGACGTCGGTTGTCTTTGATGAGTAGGAGGGGTGGATGGGACCATCAATAAAAGAGAAATACGGAGAGAAGAAGGGAGATGAAGGACGACGTTCATATTTGAAAAGGAGATAATGGAGATAATGCTAGTTGATTAGAATCGATGATTTTTACAGCAATTATTTGTTTGTTTGATTTTATATTCTACTCCATTTGATTACCACAGCCCTTCCATTGATATAATTACGCCTCAGCTACTGCATGCATGTCTGTATACTGGTCCCTTGATCTCGGGCCTGCATTACTTGTGCTTCTGTGACCTTCAGTCCATCAACGCCATTGAATAGGACCTCGAATGGAGAGCTGCGTAGACGAAGATGAACAGAAGATGAACAAAATAAACATCAAAGAGACAAAGTAAGGGATCGCCCGAGGTTGTTTGGTATATCATGTGCTTACTTTATTAGGCAGCCATAACATCTACGAAATAAAGAGAGGTGGCGAGGCTCAATCCATCGACCACTCTTGAGAGCCTCCTCATTTTCAAACTCTTCTTTGATTGATTTCCTCCTCGTCGGCTGACTTCCGAGCAGGGGTCCATGCAAGGTGAGGGTTGTTTGAATTAGTCTTGTTTATCTGGTAGTGATAGTCGTCGTAGTCGGTGCTGACCATCTTGTTCAACGACACAAGTCCTGCCTACGAGTGATCGACATCGCCACCAATATACGGCTCATATGCAGCGTCCTTCTACTCTCTGGCATTTCTATTATTTTGTGGTTTTCTGTCAGTGCCTAGTGCCTCTCGTGTGGTGTAGACGACTGCATGACTGTTAATTAAGAGCACATGACAAAATACCAGAAGAACTTGCTACTTTCTCTCTAATTGGGGGCCTTTTTACCTCCACTTTGCTTCTCCATATACCTCTTTGTATCTTACAGTTTGTCAACACTACGACTTGCATTGCGATCTAGGCCAAGAGGATCTAGATCTGTTTGCGGCTCATTTCTGCATGTGACCAAGGTGTGTATGGAATACAGGAAGGAGCAGCATTGCTTTTCTTTGTAGAGTACCTGGACAGAGCCCAGAGATACGGGAATGCAGGACAGCCTCTCGTTGGCTGTGAATGGAGCTTGTCTAATTAGCCGAGAAGACGTTGATGGGTCCTCGCTGCGGAGAACCATGCACAATAGACCAAAGGAGAAGAAAGAAGAGAGCCACGTCCACGTAAGGGTACCTCCTCGTCCGAAACAGGCAATGTCCAATTGCCACTGCCATACGAGCGAGTCCCGGGGCCTTCGTATGTGCGGCTTTTGAGGCTTTTGTTGTAGAGTACTGCGTCCTTGCGTGCATTCTTTCTTGGACCTCTGCCGTCTCGTCGTCTCCCATGTCCATACGTCGTCCTGGTTTGGTGGTCCTAGATGCAGGAAAGTGGAGAGAGAGGAAAGAGAGGGAGAACAGAGCGAGACAGGAACATAAGACAAAATCGAGATATGACAAGAGTCGACTGTGGCGAAATCATATACAATAAAACAGCGACAACCAGCACGGGCTTAAGACACGGAGGTCCTTTACGGGGGTTAGACCAGAATGAAATGCAAAGGACGACAACAGACGGGATGCACTTTCTCATCCCCCCTTATATTGCGGATTGTGCTGCCTTGGTCCATGCTCTTTCCCGCTCCCATTGCCTTTTAATCTATTCACGAACCTGTCATTATCTGGTGACGTTGGCCAGTGGCTACTGTGCCGAAAAAACAGGAGAAAAAGGAGAGACGCAGAGGGATTGCGTGGGAAAGGAGCCACTGCGATGTTTTTTGAGTTTTAGAGCTCTTTAGAGCGTGCACATGCAAGATGACAGATCGGTGCAGCTCAGTTCGTAGTGTTTATAGTGCAAGCATATCTCTGAAAATCATCTGGCTTTGGCATCTCTTCCTACAGCAGGCTACGGTCTTTACTTGGTCCATCTTCGATCCTATACACGGATACTCGCCTTAGCAAAGACCTCATTATATCTCCCCGTGATGTTATCCATCTCTGAGTCGGCCCGTTAGATGCAATGTCGACTAGGCGCAAACAGCAGACCATGACGGCGACAATAAGAGAAAGGAGAGAAAATACAAAAAAGACAAGGGACAGAACAAGGTCAACGAAGCTAGCTATTTTGCCGCCCGTTATGCTTTCCGGGTGGTTGGGGGGCGGGCCCGGGCTCGAGCAGGTCGAGGCAAATAAATAAATAAAATGAAAATAGGGATAAGAAAATAAGCCGCATAAAAGGTAGAAGAAGAAAAGGAAGATGAAAAGGAGATGGAAAGAACAGAGAATGAAATGGCGCAGGCATCTCCTTGTACGCAGCCTTCGAGGACCCTCGGATGGAAGAGTTTGGGAGGGCGCCCCTACCCAAGGTTGACTTCAGTTGACAGCAACGACCCTGCCGGTGATCACAAACCGTCTGATGTTCTGTGCTGTTGAGGGCCCGTGATCTGAGACAGGAACGCATTGCGTCTGTCGATCGTCCATTTTTTTTCAGCAGAAAAATGATAAAAGGGGTGAAATGGTCGATGCAGTCTTGTTTTTGAAAATAAATAAATAAAAGAGAGCGTAAAGAAAGGTGGCATCAAGGATGAAAAACTCAAAGAAGAAGAGAACATGCAAATGATGCTTGTACAACTAATAATGTGGCCCTGTGCAGGGACTGTGGTAATACCCGTCCCTTCAATGGCATCCTCCGTCTGCACACCACACAATGTTCTGCGTTAGATGCCCTCTCCACCCGCCCTTCTAGATACTGGGTTTGTTTCTGTTTCCACATATCTTTGCCTTCTGTCTTTTGTCTTTGGTCTGTATTTTTACTGATTTTCTACGCCACATCTCTCTTCATTCTCGCCTCTGCATCGTATCAAAGTCTGCGTTGCGTATGGCAGCGGGACTGCTCCGCACTGGCCATGCAGTTATACTCTGATGGGGTCACCTGAGCAACTCTTGTATGTGGAACGGGAAGCGAGCTGTCGGGCTGGCCTCTCACCTCTTACGCCTCACGCCCCAACTGCTGTGCCACAAGGTCGCCGCCTGGGTCGGTCTTTTGATCTTTTGGGTCTGCGTGAACCTCTGGGGGTGACCACTGACCACTGCTTCCCAGGGGCCAGGCCAGCCACATGCGCGTGTGCCGCACCCGTGGCGATCTGGAAAAGGGATAATGGATGCGTAGCATTGGCTGGGGGGGTAGCAAAGACGTTGCAAAGCGTGAAAGGCGTGTAAGTTCTCCATAGGGCCTCCTGGGCCACGTTTCCACGACCCAGAGACTTAGTGACACAAAGAGAAGGCCGAAGAAATATAAAGTAATTACGGTGCATGCATCCAGACACCAATGAATGGTCTCTGTCCCTTGTCCTCTACTTGTACAGTCGTACTTCGTACCTGTCTTCGCCTTTTTCCTTTTCTTTTTTCTCCCTGTATCGTTTCTGTCGTACCTTTCTTGATGTTGCGAAAAATACGCAAGAGGTACGTACTGTGCATTCTGAGCTGTTGTCTACCATTCTACGGAGTACCATACCATCAATCGAGGTGGGGAACGACGGGGGGACGGTGAGGAGGCGATGGCCAAAGAAAGGGGGGGTAAGAGAGGGGAAGACAAGGGATTTATGCTAAATGCAAAGGTGCGACAGAACCCGTTGAGGACGCAGAATACCTCGTAGGGGACTAGTAATAAAATGAGATATACCAGATTGGGGAGAATAAAAGCAAACGTTGAAAAAAAATAAAAATAAAAATAAAAAAATAAAAATAAAAACAAAAATCATAATACAAAAAAAGTAAAACGCAGAAGCTGATCAAGAAGTCTTCTGAAGCCTCGTCGCATTGCGCTGTCAATCATCAAGTAAAGAGTTTGTCCTTCTACCCCTGTCAAGGTGCTCGTATGAATGTTTTACGGGTTCTTTTAACACGAGGCTTCCAAGAACGAACGCATCAATGACCACTATCTTTGATATAATATAAACTCTCTTTTCTTATTCAAACATGCATACAAGTTACATACGATTACTAGCATTGGGAGATCTCATATTCGAACGATCCATTGCTATTTCTTCAAGCCCCTTTTCTTCTCATATTTTTTCAGCTCTCGCCATCTCTTTCTTCTTCTTCTTCTCTTCTTATTATCTCCCACTTATTCCCAGGCCTCCTCTCCTCCCCCTTTCTTTTCTTTCTGATAGTTTGGTTGTCAACTTAGCCGAGAAACCGGTGTGAACGGAGATCTTCGAACGCATGGACAAGGATACAGAAGAGAAAAGAAAGACAGAACAACAAGACACAGGGCTCTGTCAGTTGCAATCTGTCAATATCATCTGTCAGTGCTTCGGACCAGCTTGCAGCTTGTTCCGGCGTCACATAGAAGGGGTGGCTGGCAGCTGGCAGCGAGTCAATACCCCAAGATGCACAGAAGCCCAATCCGGAAAGAGCGTTCGACACCACCCCCCGGCGGCTCCCGCATCTGGATGCTGGATATGCTATAGCCACCGTCCTGCAATAGCAGTTCCCGTCCAGGCGCCAGCCGGATGCATCCTGTCTGAGAAGAAAAAGAAGAAGAAGGGACACAAGACATTGGTTCGGGCGTGCTCTGATGCACAGCACCAGGGTTACCAGGGCTTGGTATGGCCGAGCACCGCGTACCAAGAGCAAGTGCCATCAGCCTCGTGGAGCGTCTTAGCGAACGGGCTGCTGGCTGGCTGGCTTCCATTCAACCGGTTACTGTGACCCTGTTTCGAGGGAGGGTTTTATCGGCCCTCCATTATCTGTGCTTTTATTTTTTATTTTTATTTTATTTTATATTTTATTTTATTTTTCATTTTTTTTACATTCGTGCTCGTTCGCGTCTTTCTATTTATACTTTTGCGAACAGTCGTTCGGTCGTGTGTGATAGAAAGGTGCACAGCGACTGTGCGGATATCTGCGCTGTGCAGGAAGGCAGACAGGAGTGCCAAAAGGGAAAGAGCTGAAAGAAAGAAAATGATGATCACGACGATCAAAAGATAAAAGACAAAAAACAAAGGAAAGCGCTAACCCCAGGTTCTCCAGATTCATGCGCCCCCAGGTCCCCTAGCGACTTTCTCCAGGAAAGAAAGGGGCGCATCCTGTCGAGGCAAGAGTCAAGATAACAGATAAAAGAGGAAGGAACCAGGATGTCGTACGGAGTACAGAAGAACGATAAAAAGAAAAGGACAAGAAAAGAAAGGAAAAGAAAAGAAACCCGATCAGAACCACCTCCGTCATCGTACCGTCGCATTCGACCCCCTCCTTCCTCTGACACCCTATTTCTCCATCAACTCCATCCATTTCTTCCACTGCATCCTGGTCCCCACAAAGCTCCACGCCCCCTGACAGGTCTCGTCGTTCACAGTCCACACGCCCCCTCCTTCGTTCCTTCCCTCGCCTTCCACTCTCTGGCCAGTCTGCTGTACTCTTTCCTCACCACCACACATACGGAGTACGACGTACACATCCCTGGCGCGCCTCCCCGCCTTTGTGATTTCGTGACCAAAATGGATCGCCAGCCGTCGTAAGTGCTTCTCGGTTACCCAACGCGTGCGTGCATCCCCTGCAAACTTTGGCCACTAGGGAACTAGCAGCAGAAAAAGGAAGAAGCAGAAAATTAGAAGCTATCGAGTAGTGCCGCCGACTGCCAGGCCCACGCCGGAACACGGTCGTTTTCACTTCTCACTCTGACACTTCCTCGTCAGTTATCGTCAGGGTTTGCTCTTGCCTATTTCCTTTCCCTCTCTCTGTCCCTGTGTACAACATAGTTCTTTCTCCTTTCGTTGTTTTCTCCTACCTCCTTCCTTCGATTCGTCCCTTTGTTCTTTCCGTCCGACTAACATGCCGTACGCTCCTTCCTCGTTCCCCGGCCTCCCTCGTTAGCTGCCTCGTGGACTAGCCTCACCGTGTGTCTTTAGCCCCGGAGCTTTGGTCGTTTTGGCTTGCTTTTTGCCTCTTGTCTCTCCTTCTCTCCTTCACAGGAGGACCCTCTGCACCTTCCTCGACCCTCCGCAATCCCCAATTTACAGGGTCGCTCTTTCGGTTTAACATCATATTCGGTCTCCACTTGTGACCCCATTTCCTGTCCCCTCCATATGGGGCCCACCTGCCTTCGGTCCTCTGTCCTCACAAGTCCTCTCTGTTCCTCTATCGTTCTCCGTGAGATACATATTCGCACGAAACTCCGTATATTTAATTGTCCCTGTGTTTGCGTGGCATTGTTCCTTGCTGCAACGGCGAGCCTGTGTCGCCTGTCCTCTGCTCTCTCCTCGCTCGCATGTTCACACTCGGTTCTCGCTCTCCGCTACCACCCCTGTCCCCATCTCCTTGGAATAATACCACGCCCCTCCCCTCTCGGCTTTGCCTTTTTCCTCTCATTTTTTATTTCTATTTTTTAAACGTTTCTATTTCTCACTCTCACTGTTTCCCTTTTCCCTCCTTCTTCCTTTTTCCTTTCCCTCATCCTCCGTCCGTACCCGTCCCTCTGACGTCTTCACTCGCCTCACTTCTCATCCCATCCCCGTCCCCTTCTACTCCTTTTCAGAGGAAGGTCTACGCGAGACAAAGAGCTGGCCTCGAGCTGGGTGATCTCTCTCTCAAGCGGAAACTTTGCACAGCTCACCGATCGCCTGAAAGAACATCAACAGAGCAACAGAGCAACAGCCGCAACATTGAATTGAACCGGAAACACGCACACCCCTTGGAACCCCAACCCCACGATCCGCGATCCACGTCCCGCGTCCAGGATTGCCATAAGTTGAGACGAACGACCGCTTGACGCATCGCCACCGTCAACAAGCAACAAACAACAAGCAACAAACAACAAGCAACAAACAAGCAACAAGCAACAAGCAGTACTAGTGGACGCTCGCCATCCCCAACGACGAACGCAGGTCACTACCTTCTGGCCGTCATACACCCCCATCGTCGATGGGCGACTGGCCCGGTTCGGCAATCGGGTCCTCTACGGCGGCAATAACAACTACGACGTCGACATCACCAACAACAACGACAATACTCACCATGACGACGACCCTCCCACAGGGCTTTTCTTCCATTTCATCATCTTCATCTTCTTCCTCTACAGTCATTCCCTCGCACATAAACACCAGCAACCTGAGCAGCCTCGGTGAGGGCAGCGGTTTCGTCCTCGACATTCCCTCGCCTGGCAGCAGCGGCGGCGGCGGCGGCGGCGGTGGCCTGAGATCGCCGACGGCAGGCATCAAGTCACAGCGCACCCCGAGCTTCAGTCGTGACGGCATTCTCGGCTCCGCTCAAAAGACACGCAACATGTCGTCACAGTCTTCGGGCTCAGACACCATTCTGGGCGGCGGTATCACCACCAACAACAACAACAACGGCGGCAACAGTAACAGTGCCAACAACAGTAACAGCAAGTCCGCCATCGGCGGCTCGGTCGACGTCAAGATCAACGGCAACGCCATGATGGCCAACGACCCCAGCGACGACGGCATCAACCCGCTCAAGCGGCGCAACACAGAAACCGGCGGCGGCGTCGACTACCCACGACGGCGAGCAACGATTGCAGTAGGTCAACACCCCCTTCTTTTTTTAATTGCACATCTTCCTTGCCCTCGCCTCATCTAACCCCATAGTGTGAGGTTTGCCGCTCGCGCAAGTCACGCTGTGACGGCACTAAGCCAAAATGCAAGCTCTGCACGGAGCTGGGCGCCGACTGCATCTACAGAGAACCCGGGATCAAGCTCGATGCTGGTGACAAGCTGATCCTCGAGCGCCTGAACCGCATCGAGGGCCTGCTGCAGATGAACTTGGCCGCCGGCCACAACAACGGCCTCGCCCTCGCCGCAGCAGCTGCGCAGCAATCTCAGGATTCCCCATCCAGCCTCAGCAACAGTGGCGCAGTGGGTGGTGGCAGTGGCAGTGTTGGCGCAAACGGGGGTCTGGGTGGCCTGGGCGGCACAGGCGGTGTGCCAGACGGAGAGACCAATATGTGGTCGGAGGCGACAGCTGCCGCTGCGGCAGCAGCCGCCGCCAGCGGCTTCGTGTCTGTCATCCCGGCCGGCGGGATCGGCACCTGGACGAGCGGGACCAACATCTCGACCATGCCCAAGGTGCACACCAACGCTGCCCTGCACTTGCTGCAATGGCCCCTCATTCGCGATCTCGTCTCGCGGCCCTACGACCCGCAGATTATGCTCCAGCTCGAGATGGCGCGCCAGCCGCTGCACTCGCTCACCAAGACGCCCTGCGTCGACCTGTCCAACACCGCCGCCTACATCGAGGCCTACTTTGAGCGCGTCAACATGTGGTACGCCTGTGTCAACCCCTACACCTGGCGCAGCCACTACCGCAGCGCCCTGTCCAACGGCTTCCGCGAGGGCCCCGAGAGCTGCATTGTGCTGCTGGTTCTGTCGCTTGGCGAGGCCAGCTTGCGCGGCAGCATCTCACGCATCGTGCCGCACGAGGACCCGCCCGGGCTACAGTACTTTACGGCCGCCTGGGCTCTTCTTCCCGGAATGATGACTTCCAATAGTGTACTGGCAGCACAGTGCCATCTGCTGGCAGCTGCCTACCTGTTTTACTTGGTGCGACCCCTAGAGGCCTGGAATTTGCTCTGCACAACGAGCACAAAGCTGCAGCTGTTGCTCATGTCACCGAACCGTGTGCCGCCAGAGCAGCGCGAGCTGACCGAACGCATCTACTGGAACGCCCTGCTGTTTGAGAGCGACCTGTTGGCAGAGATGGACCTCCCGCACTCCGGGGTCGTGCAGTTTGAGGAAAATGTCGGTCTGCCCTGCGGCTTCGAGGGTGACGAGCAGCAGGCCGTTGGCCGGGACGACCTGTGGTACTTTTTGGCCGAGATTGCCCTACGACGCCTCCTCAACCGCGTCAGCCAGCTGATCTACTCCAAAGACTCGATGGCGTCGACCACTAGCCTCGAGCCCGTCGTCGCCGAGCTCGACTACCAGCTCACACAGTGGTACGAGAGCCTGCCGAACCCGCTGCAGTTCCCGTTCACGCGCACGCTGCTCGCCGACCCCGTGCAGACCGTCCTGCGCCTGCGCTTCTTTGCCTGCCGCACCATTATCTACCGGCCTTATATTCTGGCCGTCCTCGACAACGAACAGGCTGTGCTCGACCCGGCCGTGCGCGGCGCCTGCCACAAGTGCCTCGAGGCCTCGGTGCGCCAGCTCGAGCACATCACCGCCCACCACGCGGGACACATGCCTTACCTGTGGCAGGGCGCCCTCTCCATCGTCTCGCAGACACTGCTCGTCATGGGCGCGTCCATGTCGCCCTCGCTCTCCAGCATCCTGCTCACCATTGTGCCGCACCGCGATGTACTCGACCAGATCATCACCGACGTCGTCGTTGAGATTGAGCGGTACGCGGGTCTGGCGCCCAGCCTGGCCCTGGCGGCCGAGATCATCCGCGAGGCCGAGGTACGCCGGCGGGCTTTCCTGAGCGGGTGAGAGACAGAGTACACCGACTGATTGAAAATCCTACGTCACTCTCGTCCACCTCCCTCGGCCAGAGGGAAGCCAACAACGACCCGCGCATCTGCGAATCTATGTTCACATATTTGCGCGCACATACACGCACACACCCACACACCCACATACACATGTCTGCAGCCTATATCGCCCATAGCACCATACCGAGGGCCCGGCCATCCATACGACGAGACCACTGCAGCGAGAGTGAGAGTGTGTCCACGAGAAAATGCCGGCCCATGCCATGGCTAGAGACACAGCACGTCCGGCACGACTAGCACATTGCCGAAGACGCAAGACGCAAGACGCACCGAAGCGAGCTGGCCTAACAAGGCCGGGCCTTGCACCTTCCTACCCTTTCATTTTTTTTCTGCTTCCCTGGCAAGAAAGTGGAACAGTGTCATCCGGCCAGGCCCACCATCTGGGGTAAAGGAAGAAAGAAAGAAAAAGGAAAAGGGGGGAGGGCCCGCTGTCCCATCGCTCCGGATATGGGGCAAGATGGGGAGACAGGAAAGGACAGGAACGAGAGAAGAGAACGACCAAAGAAGCTAAAGCTTTTGGTTCCATTTTCTCTCCTCTTCTCCTTACACCCTCCCGCCTTGTCACATATCAACCGGCAAGGAATTGGGAGGTAGAACATAGGGCTACGACGAAAACGACTCTGCCCCATCCGAACAAAATATAGCACACACCGCATTCACTGCCCACGCACACGCACACCATACCCCGGACAAAGGATTTGGAAGGGGGCGGCCACATCGGCGCTACTCTGAAAGAGAGTGCGTTCTGGAGGGCTTTCGCAGCGTCGTTTGGTGTCATTTGGTGCCATTTGGAAGTGCTGGTGGAAAAGTGGGGCGGCCATGAGGGAGTGGGGCATGGCAGTCGGCACAGACGGGCCGTTTTGCCGACTTGCCAAAAATCTCCCCCTCTTCTCCTCTTTCCACGCCCATCTCACTCTCGCGCCCCGTTACAGGGGAGGGGTGTGTGAAGAGAAAGAAAAAGAGATCGGTTAAGACTGGTTATATTTATTTATTTCCTATTTGGATTTTTCTTTCTTGGTGTTTTTTGGTCATTTTGGAGACGTTTTTGATTTTTATATTTTTGATTTGAAGTTTCTCTACCAGAAGCTGTTTCCTCGTTCAAAGTCCGGTTTGCTACGATTGCTTTATTTCACATGAATTTCACCGGATCTTATTTCTCTTCTTCTTGAACGAGTTGTTTGATGAATTCGCCGGTTGTTGGCTTGCGTGCTTTTGTTACTTTACGTTCTTTTCTTTTCTTTTTCGCTATGTCTTTGGCTACATGAAATATCATGGAATATGGCCCTGAAATGGACGAGAGAGTCAATCATATATTGCAGCTGATTTCTCCGTGTTTTTATTCTGTTTCCTGTTTTGTGATTTCTTTTCTTTTTGTAATATATGTTTTCGACGTTACTTTTCCCCCATTTTCTCCCTTTGATTTCATGAATTGTCTCTATTTGGGCGTTCGGTTATCACATAAGTTTTCATGCTCATGACAGGCTGAGAGATTGTTAGAGAAACCTTTTTCAGGAGTCAACCCGATATAAAAACAAATATTAAAAATGCAATAATCTCCCAACGTGAACGTAGTACATGGGATAACTTTCATATTGAAAATATGCTCTGGATGAGATGAGTAGCGGTAATTCTGATTTCATACTCCTTCATAGTGTGATGTGTTTCTCATTATGAGATCGGTGTTAGTGATGAGATAATGGGACTTGAAGTAAAAGGCTCACATCGTTGGGATTTTTTTCTCAGACATTTGGTAATTATAGTTCATTGAATACTCATTGAGCCACTTCTCAGCTCTGGTAGTTGTTAAGTTTATCCCTGTATTGTATACTATGATCACTGGCATCTGCATGGCGAAGCTATTGTGTCTCATAGATAGGATAAGATTATGCCTTTTCAAGACATCGTACTGTAGTTATCTAACTTCCATTTCATTGAAACTTGGACGAGGTATAAAGTATTTCATTCTTATTCGATGGCTGACAAAAAGAGTCATTCTTATTAGGCTCTCCTGAGAGCCATCGATACGGCGAGTGCATACGAACTACCTGGTCAAGGACATGAGTGAGCAAGGCGATGAGTGAGAGAAAGAAGAACAAAAAAAGACACACACAAAAAGAAATGAATACCATTTTAAGGCGCCTAACAGAAGCAAATCAATCTGATGACATCAATTAAAGCTGCCAACAAAAAAACGTACAGCAGCGGGTATTCGCTGGTCGTCACCGACCCAACTACTAATCCGCCGATTACAGGTTTAGCTAGGGGAGAGCGGACGGGATCCCGTGTTTTCCTGTATCTATGGCCGTACGTGGAAGAGCACGATCTAGAATGACCTTGTATGGGCGGCATCGTTGCTTGAAAGGAAAGCATATGAGAGCCGTTATAAACAACAAAGATGATGGAAGGTCAAATTGGCCTATTGGCGTCATCGACAAAAAGCAGTGTTACCAATAATTTTCAATTCAGATTTCTCTTACTTTATTAGATAGGCAAACCGTTCTCATCTGTGAGGCTCACATTTTTGCCCTTTCGACGTTCGCTTCGTGATCTTTGATGCGTACTTTTCGGCCTCAGTAGGCATGGCTTCGGTATCGTGCTGCTCGTATTACCCGCTCTGCTCATTTAAGTGGCCCGGCTCTCTCTCTAGCTCGTATCTTGCGTATCCTCTTCTCGCATCCTCGTTTCTGCACGTCGGTTGTAACAATGCCTCGCCTCACTCACCTCACCTTGCTTGCCCAATGGCAGAAATGTAGGTAAGGCGGCCTGATCTGACCTTACTTGGCCAGCCAAGTTTCCCATCTTGACCGTCGGTAATGCGCCCGTTGGGCGTTCAGAACGGCCCCCTACAGGCTCGACATGCCTGCCCCCGCTTCTTTGTGACAACAAAGAACACCAAAAGGGAGCGGCACGGGGAAGCCCAGCCGTTGCACTTTAGCTTCGAGCTAGCTGTAGCATGGCGCCGGCGGGCACGCGCAACGAGCCGGCGCGAACGATAAGGTGGTATTGACCGCCTGCAAACGGACGATGGCAAACGGCCGAGGGCAGAGCGAAAAGGAACTGAGGAAACGAAGAGGAAAGTTTTATAAAAAAAAGGATACAAACAGAGAGGGACGATGGGAAGTATGAAGAATGGCAGGAGAACTTGAACAGACGGATGTTCGCCTCGTTGTCAACCCGGTGCGGGACAGCTGTGCCGTACACCTGTGAGCGCCGTTATCCGGGCCATCCCGTCTTTGCTCGGTATCCTTGTTAGTCTGCCAGGTTCTGTACAAGTAATCTGCCGTTTGCTTTTTGAGGCCGGAGGATCGTAGGTAAAGCGAGTGAACGAAAACGAGGCGGACGTGGCCTTCTATTGATCGCCTTGTTGAAGGTAAGCGGCGGAGATCTGACCGTCGTGCTGTTTTATTTGCTACTGCTTTCTGCGGACGGGAAAAGTGCACATTGACGACACCCTCTTCATGATCTGAGGATGCGTTTTGAGCCTCCTCTCACAAGTGAGGCGAGGCTCTGGTTGTTCAGCCGGTGAAGAGAAGGTGCGGTTGCCTGCCGCCAAAGCAGCTCCTTAGTGCACCTTCCTGCCTCCGTTTCTTCTCTTTCCCCATTTCTCTTTCCCTAAATGCAAAAAGTTGGAGTGATCGCTCTTGCCGGCATCGTCCTTGTTTTGACACAAGAATCAATCACGTGAGCATAGAGGGGCCTTGTACGGAGTAGACCCAAGGTCCACGAGGGGACGGTCTCTTGTGCCTCAGGACAGCAGGACAGAAACAGAAGGGGCGGCTGGAGCGGCTGATCAAGGATCACGGAAAGGGAAGCGACGACTGCCGCGACTTCCAGTTTTCTTAATTCTTTCGGTGTCTTTTGATCTCGCCTTCCTTTTTCTGCCTCTCCCCTTTTTTACTGTTTACAATTTCGCATCTCATTCGCGTTTTCCTCACCATCGTCGAAAACTTCTCGCACGCAACACGAAAAGACGCTATCGCAACGGCGTGCATACCTATTTTGTTCCTCAACTGGTCAGCGTCGCAGGGCCAATTCCAGAACCGCTGCAGCCCGGCCAGCAGGCCAACTTTGCACCTATTTGTTTTGCGGGAACACGAAATCCTTTTTCTCCACCTCGTTGCCGAAAGCAATCCAATTTTGACAACGAGGACGGTCTGTTCTGTCCGCTGTCTCTCTGTCGTCCGCGTGCAGTGTCGTCGTCCTCGTCTGTCTGTCAACCATTCGGTCCCTCTAGCCGGCGCCTGGGCTGTCCTTAATCGCCCCTGTTATTCCCTCTCGGCTTTCACGGCGAATTCACGATCTTGCCTCGTTTCTTCTTATTCGTCTTTATTTTCTCCTGCCTCGATCTCTTATTCTCTCTCTCACTCTCGCAATTTCTTCTTCATTTCTGCCATTCTTCCCTTCAGGCGAATTGTGCCATTTCTGAACTCGACTCCACTGCTGCCCAACGCCTGTCTTGGGCCCGCTCACAGGTATGATGCTCCTCGTCTTCTCTTTGGCTACCGCTCGTCGGCTTCATGCACCGTCCCTCTTTCAGAACAGCACTGGCTCTGGGGGGCGTCCTTCATCTCCTGTTTCTTTTCTAGGGCGACGTCGGATGGCTGGGTGTCCGCCGTTATGTCCCTGTCTGTTCTGTTGCTGGGCTTTTTGCCTCTTGTCTTTCTCCCCTCCTCTCCCCTCTCTCTGACTCCTCTTTCCCCCTCCATCCCCCAATGAGATTCGACCAGACGACCTTGCATTGGCCGTCATGCAGCTGAACCTGGTCCAATCAACGCTAACAAGCCCCGTGCATCCCACCAGACCACTCACGCACAACCAGCTGGCACTGCACATCCATCCGCTCACGTCCCATATCTGCAGTCTGCGTTTTAGGGGTGAAGGACAGACACTCACACAGAACAGGTCCTTTGCCCGCGGGTCTCGAAAAAACAAACCACCCCCTCCTTTCTACCAGTCTTGCTGTCACTGCAAAACGACATCAACGGACATTCGCTTGGGCCTGATCCCTTATCCACCACTACTGCCGACAGCGAAGCAAAGCAGTCCAAAGCGATCCAACTCTCCGTCTCTCTCGTTTCTCGCCGCCTTTTTTGCCCTTTCTGATCCTCTATCTTCCACCCTCCTTCTCCCATTTTTTATCGATTTTTGATAGCGTCCCCTCGTCCCGCGAATGTGCATATCGTGATTTGGGGCTGACGCCGCTTCGAATGGCGCAGCTTGAAGCCTTCGAGACGGGCGACTATGGCCCTCACGCCTCGTGGTGGAAGATGCATCGCGGACACACTCGCTCCTGGCCACACGAGGAGAATGATTGGACCCGCATGGAACTGCCCTCCTCCCGCCCATCGCCTCGCCATCGCCGTTGGGATGAAATACATAGACCCGCCTTCTCGGCCTACTCCGCTGCCCCCTCGTCTATTGCTACTTCTCGCCAGAGACCGGCTGTGACGCGTGCTGCGTCTGTGTTACTCTCCTCGCCGTCGGGCATGCGACACCACAGCTCTGATACCCCACTCCTAGGTCGGCCCCCGGCCGTACCATCTTTCCCTAGGGCATCAACCGCGCCCACAGGGAAGGCCGCCTTTCAGAATTACAACCCACGCGCTCCTCGGCCTGATCTGCGTCGGGCTGCATCGCATAGAGACCTCAGCCCGCGCTCCGCTGCCCACTACTTCCGCTCCACGCCGGACTCCCGTCGGTCCATGCGTTCGTCCCTCAGCGAGTCGGACAACGAGACGGACCTGACACGACCCACGCCAGACGAAGACGACGAAGACGAAGACGAAGACGATGTCGGCCACGGAGGGCGTGGCACCACCGAGAGCATTTTTGTGGACAAGCAGACACTACGGGACCGGATGGACATTCGCAAGCGCCCGTCTCAAGAATACCCCGCGGCATCGTCCGGGAAGCAACGGCCATCACGACAGACTTCAAAACAAAAGCAGAAACACCGCGGCCGCGTCCGGGGCGACGACCCCGAGCAAGACGAGGAAGACGATGAGGCGTCGATTCTTCAGCAAGATCAGCAAGACTATCAGCAACGCTCGCCGCAGAAGCGGAGCCACCACCGACATCGCTCTCGACGCAGTAGTGGCAGCCGTGGTGCAGGCGGTGGCAGTAGTAGCAGAGGACGCAGGCACGAGAGCGTGATTCCTGAAGAGGCCGCTGAAGAGCAGCAGGTTGATGCCAATATAGAGATGGACAACGACGACGTCGACGACGACCGCCGCCGGCGACGCACACCCTCAAGACACACCAGACGCTCCATTTCCCGGCACACAGTGGCTACGCAAGACGTCCGCCGGGATCTCTCCCGCAGCAAGAGCCGCCTGCGGCATGCCGACAGCGACGAGTTCAACCCGCGAGCGTCATCGAGACGGTGAGACAATTTTCCTGTGTTGTACTTTTGAAACTGGAAACGTGTTTTGATAAGTGCCATGAGAGACTGACATGCGGCCTTTTTCGTTTTTGCTTCTGTGGTACCCCCATCTTGTCAGACCTACGAAACGATACTGCGAATCGGAGCTGCCCGATCAATATGCCAGTGGCCCGGCCACTCTGCGGAGAGCCCAGACGCACCCCACGGCGCCCTCCCACGTCACAGCACCCCCAAGCGTTGACTCGTCCAAAAAGCCATCTTCCCTATTCGAGAGTCCCCTTGGTTTTGGATCTCATGCATTCCCTGCGGAAAAGTCTGGTAAACGGTGAGTCTGACTTCCACACAAATCGCCCGACCACCCACCATCATATACATATACATACTCTTGTACACACACACACATACGCGTACACACGCATACACGCACACAAGCATACACATTTCGCACATCAGACAGTACACGGAACACATCCTTTACATTCTTCGCAAGACTTTCTCTGCGGCATGCACTCCAGTCTGCACTCCATCCTCCACCCTGTACTCCACATCCTGCAGGCTGCTCGCCTCCATACACGATGCACACAAACACCATGGGATACCCAACTCCGCTCCACGTTAGGCCCTTTCCCCCGCACTACTTCAATCTTCTACACCCCTTTGGACATACACACCCATGTGGACAAGCACAAGCGCCACCTGCCGGTGATACCTGCCATGTGTTGGACTGTGCCAAATGTCAACAAAAGGGAACGTTGGACTAATGCTTCCCTCCTTCTCCTCCCCGCAGAAACAGCTGCTTGGAATGCATGGACGAGTTCTCGTCGTCGAGATTGGCCAAGCTCAACTGCGGCCATCGGATGTGCACCACATGCCTAAAGAAGAAATTCAAGGCCTCCATGACCGATAAACGGAAAATGCCACCGCGGTGCTGCACGATGGACGCCATTGCGCTCAAGCATGTCGAAAAGCTGTTTGACCCCAGCTTCAAGCAGGCGTGGAACCATCAGTTCCGTGAGGTCTCGGCAGCGAGACGCATATATTGCCCGTCGCCACGCTGTGGCCAGTGGATCAAGCCCGAGAACATGTTTCGCGGAGAAGACGGCCGCGAGATCGCCGTCTGTGGCCGCTGTCACACTAAGGTTTGTTGTTTGTGCAACAACAAATTCCATGCATCACGCGACTGCCCGCGTGACGAAAGGACAATGCGCTTTCTCGCTGAGGTTGAAGGCCGTCAGACTTGCTACAAATGCAAATCGGAAGTAGAGCTCGAGGAGGGCCATAACCACATGATATGGTACGTCTCGAACTATGTTGTCTTTGTCTACCTGCATGTTGCATAAGTTTACTAACCGAGCATTTTCTCAACGGTATAGCCAGTGCGGGGCCGAATCATGCATGATCTGTGGGTCAAAATGGGGGCACTGCGACTGCCCGGTATTCGACTTCGATACAGATCGTGCAGGGTACGGACATCTTCAATATCCGCCAACGAACGGCCCACGTTATGACCGCTTTGGCTCGGCACCAGCGATCACAACCAGAGACTTCCGTCCCAGCAATGCCAGTGCGGGCCGGCCGTATTCAGCAGGAGAGCCTATGCGCTCCCGGCCACAGAGCAGCTACGAAGACAAATCGCGTGTCCGCTCGCACCGAGAAGACTATCGAGCTGATGAATTCCGGGCGGATGCCTATCGGGACAATGACCTAGCTCGGAGAATGGAGGCATTCGGTGGGCTCGCCGATGGTGATGATACAATGGAGGCATACGGGTCGGCTATCCAGAAAGAGCGGTTGGATCGGTATGCGAGGCGGCACGCTAATGATGATCTGGGAGCCCATGCCCGCCATAGAAGAAGTTTTATGGAAGACGATGACGACGACGCCGACTACCCAACCCGGGCAGCAACGGACATTTTGCCCTCGGTACCACAGCCTCCGCCAGCTCCCCCGACTCCGCCGCAACAGCAAGTTCAGGCCCCGCCGGCTCAGCATCGGTACCAGCACCAGCAGCTCCAGCAGCCGCACCCACCGCACCCAGCACACCAGCAGCACCAGCAGCACCAGCAGCATCATCCGCTCCACCCGCAACATGAGCAGCATGAGCAACACCAGAGACCGCCACCGCCTCCTTCACAATACCCCGCCCCATCGTATGACCGGCCTACCGCTCCGGCCGACTACTATGCAAGTGGTCTGAGCCGCACGCGTGCTGTTCACACAGACTCACAAGTGGGCAGACTGGCGAGCCGCTTTAATACGGACTCCCGGTCTAGCCCGATGCATCGGTCCAAAGCACCGCCGGGGCTTCCCGGACCACCCATGACGACAGGCATGCCTCTTGGTGTGACAGTCGGGCCTGGCGGTGGAATGGGCGTCGTGCCGATGGGCCCGATGTCCCCAAATGGCCCTATGCCACCCATGCCCCCCATGGTATCGATGCAGGGCCCACCGCAGCCGCCGCCGCCACCACCTCTTATGGGCGCTATGCCGATGATGTCCATGGCGCCCGTCCCCCCACCGGGCATGATGTCGGAGATGCCTATCATGCGAAGACACCCTATGGAAGACGACATGTTCATGGGCCATGAGCCGCTCCGACACGGACGGTCGTCTGAGCAGATTCCTTTTGCCAACTACCCTGACGAAGATGAGTACATCTTTGGTTCTGGCGGAGGCGGTCGGCGCCAGCGGCGGCGGGATGAGGGGACATCGCATGCACAGGAGGTGCGAAAGTCAGAAATGGCTGGCCTTGCCGGTCTTGGTCGTGGCATGGACCGTGTGCCCGACTGGATCGAGTTTGTTGGCAATGAGCCGCCCGGCATGGACTCCGACAGCGTCCTCAACCCGTGATCCGCCCTGCCCTTATTTTCTCTGCACGTGTTTTATATCTCAGCCTTTTTCTCCTTCTGTTTCTGTTTTTTCTTCTCCTTTTACGCCGCTTTTGAAATTTCTGGCGACGAAACCATATCTATATCCATATATTTTCTGCTTTTCGGTTCTGCATGAGGCTCTTGGGATTGGGCACGGCGTATTTTTCTTGTGCTATTTTCGTTTGGTACTAACGACCTCGATAGTTTGGATTTACTTTTGGATTAAATTTTGGAAACGTCTCGTACATTGTCGCGGACAGAGAAGCTTCGGTATTGACTTGTATCATTAACTATTTACGACCCGCAGAGGGTGACCTCCACGATTATTTCATAGATGAGAATTCATACTACTGATGAATAAAAGTAAACATGTAGTAAATGTCAGAAACCATAAAAATACGACGGAATTGACGGCAGCCTATCAATTGACAAGTGTCCATTCTCATTAGGCAAAGCAATCTATGCCTGGAATACTAATACGATATTATTCACCTTTTGTTTTTGCACTACTTTGTTGACAATAAAAACCGTGTTGCTATTCTCGCCGTCCGATCCTGGTTCGTTCCACTTCCGAAGAATAAAAACTAAAACAAATGGTGTAAAAGAAAAAGAACATGAAAAAAATGGGTATGAAGGAGACCGAAAAAAAAAACAAAAAAAACCATAGGATTTCAAACCAAAACGCCTGAAGAATGGGTTCAACTTGCACCTTTCCTTCTCTTGCAACTACCCCTGCGTCCGCTGCAGCATCTCGAACAGGTCCTCACTCGTCACCTGATTGTTGCTGTATACATCGCGGCCCATGGTGGAACGTGTTTGGTGTTGCGGCTGCTGCTGTTGTTGATGTGGCTGTTGATATTGGTGATGCTGCTGTTGGGCCGGTTGTTGGTGTTGTTGCGACTGTTGGCTGCGCATGCTCCGCTGGGCCTGCGGCTGCTGATAGCCGCCGGTGTTAGCCGCCGCGTGCCCAAAACCGGTGTTGTTGGAGGCGGCCGAGGATGCGCGTGTGACCGTTCGCGTGGCTGCGGCCGTGTTGTTACTCCCGGCGTTGTTGTTGTACGCCTGCTGGGCAGCTCCATAGGCCGCCATAGGCGAGTGTGTCCGGGTTTGTGGCTGCTGCTGCTGCTGCTGTTGACGCTGCAATAGGTGGGCGTACGTGACGTTTGACGTCGGCGTCTGCCGCCCTGGCTGCTGCTGCTGGTCCAGGTTGGCAAGCATTGACTCGGTTGGAATAGACGACAGACCGGCCATTTCAGCCGGCCGAGGCAGACTGTTGTACGCCCCCGGCGTGGTGGTCCGCGGCTGCTGCTGCGGCTGCTGCTGAGACTGTCGATGGTGGTGCTGGTGTTGTGTGGTCGACGCCACATAGGCGTTCTGGTCGGCTGCCGTGCCGCCACTTATTGACGGCGCCGGCCACTGGCTGGTGCTGTAGACCGGCGAGTCCGTCCGGCGGCCGTAGTCGCCCAGGTAGTTATTAAAGGCGATCTTCGTGTTCGCAGTCGCAGCCTGGCCGTTGTTATTGGTGGCCGTCGTAGTCACGACCGCGGCCGTTCCCGAAGCACCGCTTCCATTGTTGTTCCGCCCGTAGCCGCCGTACTGGTTGTAGCCCGTGGACGCGTCCGTGGTCTGGCCGGCAACAGCGTTGGTCGCCTGGGTGTTGTACGACGTAGCGTCCTTGCTGTTGTAGGCCGAATGGCTGGGCGTTGTCTGCTGGGCGTTGGTCAAGGGCGGTGACAAGACGGGAACAGCCTGCTGGCCCCGCTGTGCACTAAAATTAGTCGGCGAGTGGCTGTATTGTTGCTGTTGCTGCTGTTGTGTCGTTTGCTGGTAACTGTTGTAGTAGTTGCTTGACTGCTGATCCTGGGCACCGGTTTTGTACGCCGTCGCCTGAACATTCGTCGCCTGTGTAATTGTGGGCGAGGGTTGGGCTGCTGGTGCTGGGGTGGCGTTCTTCTTCTTTCGCGGCGCCCGTGGCTTCTTCGTTGATGCCTTTGCAGGTGTTTCGGCTGCAGCTGCGGAGGCTGTAGCGGACACATCCTCTTGTGGATAGGTAGTCATAGGTAGAGGCACCGGGGACACCTGTGACAGTGTCACATGCGTCTGTGTCGGGGTCTGCACGCTGTCTACGGCGGAGGTGCTCTGCCGAGCCCTACTCGTGGTCGACTTCCACCGCTGAGGCGTTGGCTTGGCGGCCGGTGTTGGCGTGGCCGACTCGGTAGCCTGTTGAGGAAGGGGATCGGCTGTCTGGTGCCGGGGCGCCTGCCAGGTTGAGGTTGATTGTGTGTTCGACCAACCGGCTTTTGACGAATTGTTTTCCGTCCCACGAGGGCCAGGAAGAGAGACGCCTGTTGTTGACATGGCAGCTGCGCTATCTGCGGCGGCTGCGCCCTTGCTCTGTCTCTTCATGACCGGCTTCTTTGATGCCGGTTTCTTGGCTGGTGTCGCACTTGCCGTCGTGGTTGCTGCTCGTATGGAAGGCGTGTTCGTTGCTGGCAGCGCAGTGCTGGCCGGAGTTGGGATCGCTGTGGTTGCTGTTGTCGTCGCGGCAGCTGCCGGGGCAGGCGAAGGCGACTGTGTGTTGTTGTTGGCGTTCTTTTCAGCAGGCACAATGGCCAGACGCTCTGCGCCGTAGTGTGCCAGCAGCTCCAGCGACTCCTTTTGGAGGACAGGAGCCTGGTTTGCAAACGTGCAGAACTGGTCGTGCGTCAGCGTGGCCGGGTCGACGTTGCGGCCCGTGAGCAGCTTGATGGCTGTCAGCTTGCGCAGTGTCGAGACCTCGGCCTCTGTCACCTTTTCGTACGGCGCATCGCGGACTTCGTTTGTTATAGAAGTATCCCCGGTCGTAGTCTGGCCTGCCGTTGCTGTGGCTTGGGCGTTCTTTGCTCCGCCAGGTTCTGCTGCCGCTGCAGCCGCCGACTCCCTCG
Organism: Sporothrix dimorphospora; assembly: GCA_021397985.1. NCBI lineage: Eukaryota > Fungi > Ascomycota > Sordariomycetes > Ophiostomatales > Ophiostomataceae > Sporothrix > Sporothrix dimorphospora. The sequence goes on from WOUA01000027.1 coordinate 357,608, forward strand.
TCAGCTGCCAGTTCGCATCAGACGCGCTGCTGTGCTCGACAAGCGCATCCATCATCGCCGCTGCTGTCTCCGTGCTGTCTTCCGGGTAATCGTTAAGATGCCGTAGTAGCGCCTCGGCAACCTGGCTCTCGCTGAGGTCCGCGTCGTGACCAGCGTCGATACCCAGATCCATCATCATATTAGCCGCGGCAGATGCAATGGCCGAGACGCCCTCACCGCTCCCGGCAGCTGTGCCGGTGCCTCCGTTTGCATTGGCATCGGCACCGGCGCCCTCGCCAGGATCGCCATTCCTCTTCTCTATTTCTGACGGCTTTCTCGGCTTCCGTGGCTTCTTGAGCTTTCCGCTGGCCGTTAGCTCTTGCCCTGTTGCGGCCACGCCGCCTTCCGGTACCACACCGTCCGCTGTAGCACCCGCTGCCGTCCCTTCTGCTCCGTCTGCTGCTGGTGCTGGTGCCTTTTTCTGTCTCTTCTTCCTGAGTTCGCCGCTGGCGGTCGTCTTCTGGCGCTTGTTCGTCGAGCTAGGCGTCGCGAGCGGTAGTGCGATCGGAGATGGCGGCCGTGGCGGCGGGAACAGTGCCGCTAGCTGCGACACGGACCGGTGGAAGTTGGTGTGCTCGTACTTGACGACGACCGACCGGCTGAAACGTGAAAACGAGATCACCACGACGCCACGACAGTCGTATGCAGGGCGGGCTAGAGAGGTAAAAAAGTTAGTATCTTCTCCTCTCTTCCACTCATACACTCCCATCACCTGTACTTACCCAAACTCAACGGATCCTGCATGTCCTCCAGTGCCGATAGCCCCACGACACGCTGCCGTTTGTGCGCATGACGCCAGCACGCCATAGAGTTCTGGCACGCGTATGCCACCGTCCACCCCTGCGTTGCCCGCGTCGGCTCCTGCGCCGCCCACATGCTGCCGTCCGCCTGCCGCACCTGGATGATCAGGAACGCCGCGACCGCACGCTGTAGCAGCGGGTTTGTCTCGGGCTGGCTCATCACCACCTCGCGCACTGTCACAAAGTTGCGCACCACGCCGCCTAGGATCGCGCCGCCACGCACCGCCGCCACCTCCGGATCGCTGGACGCTCCCGTGCCGTCGAGCGACCCGTCGTTCTGTTGCATTAACGTCGCCTCGCCTAGGTTGAGCACCACGTCGGCCGGAACGTCAAACGACGCCGAGACGTGCTCGGCGTGCGTCTCCGAGACTTTGCCGCTGAACAGCGCCGTGATGCGCGACTTGAGCTCGCCCACCGAGCGGCACGTGTTGTCATTCTCGCCTAGTCCACCGCGTCCGAGGCCTTCGCCTGCCTCCCTCAGGAGCGCCTCCATCTCATCGTCGTAGCCGTGGCCGTTGTTGTTGTCGTGTTCTCGTCGCAAATGTCTATTGCCAGTGATGGTGTCGTCTCGCGCCTAAGGGCTCTTGTACGGCATCGGTAAAAGGGGCAAAAGAAAAAAGATTCGTAAGTCACAATTGCAATTCACTCGCTGGAGATGCCGTCGTGGCGTCGAGGTTACCAAAGTAGGGAAAGCCCCCTTCTGTTGTTGCTGGCGATTAATTTGGATTGCGCTTTTGGCGATTGCACTCTACGGGACGATGTGCGCGTGTTGATGCTTCCTTCCCCCTCCTGGGAAAGGTGTACGGGTAGCCTCCTTCCTTGCGCGCGCGCTAAAACAAACAAACAGCTTGCGGCAGGCGCTACTAACCAGTGTGTGCGGGGCAATCAACCAGATTAGTCATCTAAATACAGCGCTTCTTCAGCAGTTTTCTTAACACGTCCTGGAGCCCTTGTAACGACCCCTGTAGCACTCTATCTATTTGCATTGTTTACATCCATGGGATTGATTGCACGCCGTATTTACTTCACTTACAACTCACTTTTTGGTTCTCGGTATATCACAGCATACTTTCTCATGTCATTTATTTCAATAAAACTGCTCGTTAAAAATACGCCTCGTCACAAAATGGACCTGGCGAACCACCATGTTGTCTACCAGCTTGGATACCCCCAATCTATCAAAACGTCTTCCGAAACGGAGAACTATTTCAAAGGGTAAAAGAAAACAAAATGTGTCGCTCGGATGCAGGTAAAAATGTCAAAATGGCAAAGATGTAGAGAATCGTATTATTAGGTCATCAGCATATAGTTGATGTGATGGTCGTAAGGTGCATGCATACATGCGAAAAGGTGGGTTTGGTATCATAAGGTGATGGAAAAGAGAGAGAAGGCAAAATGAAATGGGGAAAGGAGAAAAAAGAGCAAGAAATTGTAATCAGGTCTCCGCAGGCGGCCGTCAAACTTCGCCCATGTCGACGTTCTCCAGCCACGACTGCACCGCGCTGCGCAGGACGCTCGGCGCCTCCTTGTCGGCGTCATCCTTGGACGCCGCCGACTGGTGGTCGCTTGGGCCCTCGTCGCCCTGGTCGTCCTTGTCTTTGCTCTGCACAACGTCGCGCACAATCTCCTCGAGTGCCGACAAGATCACCGTCTTGCACTCGGCACGGGGCACCTCCTCTAGTCCGAGCGGTGTCAAGGGCGAGTAGGGCGCCGTGGGCGATGGGTTGACATAACGGGGGCGCGCTGGGGGGTACGGTTCGTCAGGCCCAATGGATGAGCTGTCCCGTCGGCCGCGCCGGATACTAGCCGACCGTGACGACCGCGCCGAGTTGTCCGTGCTGATGCCGCTGCTGTCAACCGCGCTCTCGCCGCTGTGAATGTTGAGATGCTCGAAGCCACTCCCGACAGCACCACCGCCACCACCACTCGTTGTGCCACTTCCTGCGACACCCTGTGCAATGACACGCTCAATGGCCTTGGTCAAGACGCTGTCTGTAGATATGATCGGCTGTTCAACGAAGCGCTCATCTAGCTGCAGCATCTCTTGCGCCGGCACCGTGGCCGGCATCGTAGCGGTGGCGGCTGTGGGAGGACCGTTGGCGCTATTAGGGGTGGACACGTCCGGCGTCACCTTGGGCCGCACCAGCCGGCTGTAGCTCAACCGTGTAATGGTCAATCTTGCGGCATCCACGACAATGGCGCTCGAAATGTCCACCCATCGTTCGCTCAGGTGCGCAGACGCTTGCTGACCGCTGGCCTCTGGCTCAAAGGCGAAGCCAGATGGGGACGGCTCGGTCCGCAGAGACTCCTTGATCTGCGCCATCAGGTTCCCTTGTGGGGGAATGGCCTGCAGACAGAAATCCGGGTGGTAGCTCTGGAGCCATCCAGCCACGTTGGCAGGAAGGTCGCCGTCCACGGATACGCGGCACGACTGTTCAAAAGCATCGAGACCGCTTCCAAAGCCTGGCGTTGACAGGAATCCGCTGCTGGATGGCGAGCTGACAGCCGTCTCAAACGATCGAATGTAGTCCGGGAAGGCAATGTCCACGTCGATCACGCCGTCGTCGGCGTTAGCTGTCGCTTTCACTGGTGAGTCGAACGCGCCATTTGGATCCGGCGCCCGGCGAAACGAGTCGACACCAGCAAAGGTGCTACCAACTAGGTTGGGGCTATCGTGCGAAAGCCGGGGCGTATGCGAATCGATCGCCTCCTCAGAATGCGGCCCCGGTCTGAATCCACCATGAATAGAATATTGACCTGACGTCTCCGGCGCCTGTCGTGACGCGGCCTCATGTTGTGGCTTGCTCGGGGATGGTGGCGGTAAAAGGCTGCTCCGTCTGCCCAGTGGGTCCCAGGATGTCATGGACGCGTTCCGACTGTGCCGACCACCGCCACCACCGCCAGTGTTGCTCGATGTCGAGTCGCGACGGCGGCCGCTGAGAAAGCCCGTCAGCATGCTACCCCAGCGAAGGCTCTGGTTCCGCGGATCCGAGTCGAGTCCAGGGGAGCCAAGGCCCTGCTGCTGCTGGAGAGCCAAAAGGGCACTGCCGTGCTGGCTCGTGTTGCTGTCGCCCCGCTGCAGCGTCCGTTTTAGATCGTCGGCCGCGGCACTGCTCGCGCTACTTTCGGGCCGTGCCGAAAACGACGACTCGGAGCGCTGCATGGTCGCAAAATGCGGCACCGTGGCGTCCGAGGCCACCGTCGTCATGGTAGCAGCACTGCTCTTCCGAGTCGTGAAGTCGTTCCCGGTAAACGGAAGATTGGCTGTGCGAATGGAGGCCGTATCGGATGGCCGTCGCTCATGCTGCCCCCTGTGTAAATTCAAGTGCGCCAGGGGAGCAGGCACACCTGTCACAGACATGGATGCCGACCGTGTAGGAATCCCACCAGTGATGGCTTGTCCCTGGAGGCTGAGATTCCGTGAATGCGACGACCGACGGCCACTCCCGCCGGGGCCGCGGCGGTTGATCTTGCGGCGCAACGACTGCTCTTTGATGATAGGTACAACAAAAGAGGCTGGGGGGGACTGAGACAGGGCACCCCAGGACATGGATGTGCTGGGTCGGTGGACCCGCACAGAGTTGGAAAGACTTTGGCCGGCAGGGAGGAAAGCGGACAAGAGAAACACGAGGCGCCGGGCAGCGATTTTGTCTCGAGACACGATGATGGTTCTGGCGGAAAGAGAATCGTCGTTGCCCTTTGTGGACTGCAACATGAGGTGCCGTTTGCGATAGCGTGCGGGGCTTAGGGCCTGCAGCCAGTCTGTGTGGGTGGATAGAAAGGCCGTCAGGAGATTGTACAGGAACGGGTCTTGACCTTGCTGAGAAGACGGCTGCAACGGAGGCGGTGGCTGTAAATGCAGTGGGGGGACCTGTGGTTGCGCATTTTGCTGCAGCTTCCGTTCACGAACGGAAGCCGTCCATCGGGACACCCACCGAGCCTCTTCGCGCCAGATACCCCAGCGGTTTTGGCCTGTGACAACGCGCAGCGCACGAAGGCCAACAGCAATCCGGCTCTTCGCATTGTCGACCTCGCGGGTGATCCGCTCCATGTCCATCAGAGCATTTGGCATCAGCGTAACTAGCTTAGCATTGGTTTTAGGTGCCTTCATGGGACCACCAACCACATCTTCGTTTCGGCGCCCACTGAACGAGGCAGTTCGTGCGTAGGCCGAGGTCGATGGCGGGTATGGCTCTGGGGACGCTACGTCGGACGCCCGCAAAAGGGTAAGGATCGTCACCGAAGCAACTGTCTGCATCTGGGTGAGCGCACGCATGATGATGTCCCAGTGCTGCGTGATGGGATCCATGCGTTCTTCAAGATCGGTCGTTGCGCCGATGACTCCACTAGGCAGGGTGCCACCACCGAGGGCTGCCTCACCTGTTGGCACGTCGATGCCAAGGCCGCTTCCGTTGCCGTTGCCGTTGCCGTTGTTTCCGCCAACGGCTGCCGTGGCAAGCGCCCAGCCCACGCGCCGACCAGATCCATAGGACGAAGGGAAAGAGTCCTGCTCCGAATAGGACCCGGGCCCACGGAATGTACTTCTTGAAGCCGAATAGGCCTGGGTTGGGGGCGGAGGTGGCTGTGGTAGATTCACAATCAGAGCAATGGCGTACATGGGCGTTCGTTTTTGTTTTAGTTGTGCCTTTTTCTTCTTTCTCTGGAAATTGGCGTCTTCGCTGTAGGAGGGAGGGAAGGGGTAGCCGCTACTGCCACTTTCTTCCGAAAACCGGCTGTGCGGTGTCATCATGTTGCTGGTGTCTTCGTCACTTGGGAGAGTAACGGGGAAAAGTCGTGTGATGAGCACTCTCTTTCGGTCGGCGGATCGAGAGCCAGCCGCCAGCGATGAGGAGGAGGATGTGGGCGGGAACATGGCCGCAGATTCAGACGAGAACGACTGAGACAGTTTGCTGGAGCGCATGCTGGAGCGGCCAAGAGACCCGCGACCATCGTGGAGCGCCAGCGATGACAAATCGGGTGCACGCTGTTCAGATGGGAGTACATGTACCTTAGTAGACGTGCCACGGTAGGCTAGGAGCTCCGAGTTGCCGAAGATGCAGCTCGAAAAGACGGATATTTCGTCGGCATATTCCCGGTAGGCGCGCTGTGCATCGGGTTCGAGCCGTGAGTGGCTGCGGCTGTGAAGGGAAGGCCGCCGGTCAAAGGTGGCGCTCTGGCGAAGCTGCGGGCTGTCCGGTTGTATCACCACAGGGCGAGTTGTGTGACTTAGGCTCGGTTTGCGCGGCGACGTGGGCACCCGCCTCGAGGCATCCTGCAAGCCGTGATTTAAATGCGCCATGCCGCCCATGGTGGAGGGACGGTCTGGCACGATCGGGGTCGGCGGCGGAGGTGCGGGCTGTGAGTCGTAAAGGAGGCTTGCTGGGACGGAGCTAATGCCATCCTGCATGATTAGAACGCGAACGTCGCGCATGTCGAGGTCGAGGTCGCCATCGTAATCAAACGCAGACGCCAACGCAGCAACCTGGAGATGCGGGCTGTTGGGAAGCGGGAAAACCTGGTCTTGGCGGTTCTGGAACAGGGTCTGCGCATCGGGGTAGAGTAGGCTCCGCGTGTGCAAGTCTTCTTGGACGGATTCGAGTGATGAGACTGGCTCGGGCGTGGCGGACGGCTGGCCGGCGTGGGAAGAGGGGCTTGAACCGGCGCCCGCGCCAGTCGTGAGGTTGAAAAGCTTTCCCAACATGGCCGGCCAGAGAGGGTGCCGGACAGAGCGTCTAGTCCGGCGGGCCCGTTGCGTGGGGTGTTTAGATTTCTTGTTGTTTCTGGTCGAAAGACTTTAAAGCGGGGGGCGAAACGAGAAACTGTGTAAGTGCTGTCTGGTGAAGTCCATTTGCTTGACTAGGATCGTCTGATAAGATGAGAGCCAAGTTGGGAATTGTATCTGAAAAAAGGACTGGAAGAGATCTAAAGGCGAAGGCGAAAGTTGGAATGAGGCGGAACTCAAAAGAGACAAGACAACAAAACGAAGAGTCTTGTAACCGGACAGGTCAGGTCACAGGGTTTGTGACTGCAGCGGTGAGGGACACGAGAGAGGCCCTTGCCGGTAAAAAGAGACTGACTGCTGACACGAAGTGCCCAGGCAGGAGGGAAAATGTTATCTTATGAGATAATGAGAGGCTGCAGTGGCCCAGCGCCCTGCTTCCGTGTTTTGGTTGGCACACAAAAGGGCCACAGGCAAAGCCAAAAGGCAAAGGCAGCGGCGTTTTTTTTTGTCCGACACGAAACGGTTAGGGGAGACCGTTCGTGTCCGTCGAGCCGCGCCTCCTTTCTTCCCTGCCAGTTCTTGTTGGACAACGCCTGACCGCCTCGAAGAGTGGACAGACGTCAGTTTAAGGCAGATGGGGGCCACGGAGCTTTCTTGTCAAGCGCAAGTGGCTGGCGATTCGTCGATTTCCGTTCGATTCGTGTTGCCACCACGTACAGCACGAAGTCAATCGTTCCGCGGCGTTGGATTTGTCTCCTTCTCGTGGGCCTGCCCTGAGGCGGAGCAGTGCTCGTACTTTGCAGACTGGGGAAGGGGGGCCCGTCGAAATATGGCCGTGTCTACAAGTGCAAGTGACGATTTGTGTCGCATGCATGCAAAACGCGGGACTGGTGTGGCCAGGGCTTCTCTTATATTCGCTGAAGCGTGTGTAGCGGCAGCAGGCTGGCAGGCAACAGGGCCTAGCTTCCTGGGTCAGTGGAGGCGGCAGAACCGGGGACTGTTGTCGACGTCGTAGGCCGAAAGAGGCAACTAGTGGCGCATCAAGAGGGCCTCTGCATTTTCTGGGTCGCCTGCTGGTGCCGTGACTGGCGATCGCTCCCCTGTGTGTCGTTTGGTAGGCAGTTAGGGTAGCTTGGTGGCTGGCGGGTATTTTATATCGAGCGGTCCTCGGTGTGGTGAACGGAGGCTCTAGAGTTGTAGCTGCGGGTGATATGTGTGCCGCGAGGTCGGTGATGAGAAACGAGACTCAGAGAATTGGAAGAGAGGGGAGAGAAGCGGCGAGACAGAAAGACAGTGAGGCCGGTAGATTAAGAGGCAAAACAAAGAACAGGAAATGCAAGATACCCCATACGAAGGACAAGGACGCGGAAGACTGGCGCGGCTGGCGGAATGATGTAAATATGGCAGAACCAGGCCAGGGCGGGAAATGAGATGCGGGCAATTGGCTGGAGCAGAGGGATGGAGTAGCTGAAGATCCCCAGATGCCGCTCCGCAATGACACTTTTGGGTGACGTGTGTGCCGTTTCTGGGTCGAGGATGACGGCCGGGGTGAAGACGGCGAGCGCAGCCGAGAAGACCAAGAGCAGCAAATGGAGGGGAGGGCGAAAGAGGACGAAAGAAACCACTGGTTGGAGAGAGAAGTTGGAAAAAAGAGGAGACAGACGACAGACGGCTGGCTGTCGCGAGACGACGCAGGCAACAACCAGACCCGGCTCTTTGGGGGAGGCGGGATACACGGAAACGAGAAGCAAAAGCAAGGAAGCAGAAAAGAAAGAACGCAAAAACGAAGCAAAAAAGCAGACCAGTAGAATGGACGGCGGCGACGACGAGACGCTGGCAAAGGCAGAGGAGCCGCTTGCTTGTCTGGCTCCGGCGAAAACGGCCGGCCTATTTTCTTATTTTTCTGGGCCACTCTTTTTCCCCCTGCTAGTTTCTAGCTTTCTTTTGTGCAGTGGTCGCTTTCTCGTCGTCCTCTCCAGTCGAAGCTCGATGTTTCGATGGTCGGATTTGCGCCGGCCGCTCCGCCGAACAAAAAAGGCACGAAGTTCGTCGTACTTGTAGCTTATTGACCAAGAGCCCAGGTGCATTCGCTGCATGCCGCGCGCTGCGTGCCGGTGTACTGATCGCGGTGGCGCATTCCAGGAGCCAGGAGCCCAGCTGCTCGTTGCCGACGCAAGGGGGGCGGTATGTCTTGGATTGGCGGGCGTCGTGACGTGATGGTAAGATACGTTTTGTTTGTTTCTCAAAAGCGGTCTGGAATATTGCGAAGATAAGATTTCTCCCTTTTTTGGGTCTTTGCTTTCCTTTCTCCCTTCCTTCTTGCTTTCTCTGTTGTGAAGGCAGGCACGGCTGGTTCGCACCTTCCGTGATTTCCTGCGCCGTCTCTTGCCCATTCCGGCGGTGTGCACCCACGTCGTAGGCTGGCTCGGTGGGAAAGAGCAACTGCCACCATGGTGGGGTGGGCACCGTCTCTGGAAGGTGGGATGGGTGGAGAGGCAACAGAAGGAAAGAGCGGCAGGGCCAGGCCAGGGCGCAATGTGCAGGCAAGAACAGGCGGTACGGTGCCTGTCCTCTTTCGTCACAGCGGGACGGCGCATGCACGCTAGCACAGACAAAAAGGCAGTCGCAGCCCACAGCGTCGCTAGCGTTGCTGCCGCCGTCAATGTCTCATATGCAGTCATTTTGCAGGGAAGGAGCAGTCCATAGCATCCTCTCCCAGTGACTTCACTGGAGGTCCCGGGGGAAAGGTTTTCGTTTCTTCGACTCTTCGTCTCTGTTTTGCTTCCTCCTGGGCGGCCCTGCATGCACGGCAAAGGAACACCGCCACGGCCTGCTAGCGGGTAGGCTAACTCCGCCGCCCAGAACAGCGACTACGAAAATACCGACACCCGACGCCAACGTCCCGACAACAGCCAACGTCCAGCGAATCGGACAGGGGAAGAAAACACATCGAAAGGCGCCGTTGACCGTTTTGACACACCAGATAAGTAAGATACACCAGTTCCGGCTTTTGCTTGTGTGGCATGGCCTGACATGTCCCGCGCCAACGTCCGCTAGCTGTTCCTTCGGGGCGAGCCTGGAGAGAAACAAAACAAGAAGGCAGGAGAGGTCGCCAGAAAAAAGCACATGGGGGAGAGAGGCTGGGGGAGCTCCTCGCCGAGAGCAATGTGATAGGGCGGACCGCCTGGTGGCCTCAGCGTTGTCCGCGATATTACTGCCGATGTTGCCTTTGCTGCCTGCGCCAGTCACTAATACAAATTGCACCACCAGACCTCTGTCGGCCATGGATCCCCTCCCCTGTCGTCCCAGGGCCAGGCCTCGACCACGTTGCGGGGGCCAGGCGTGTCGTTGTTCTCCGTATCTTACTGGAGCAATTGCACTAGGCCACTGGACCACTGGAGATGGAGTGCTGAACCGCCGGTGCATCGAGCCCTTGGGCAGGACCCGACCAGACCGCGGTTGGGTAAAGTGAGATACTTTACTTTACTCAGTACGTCGTACCAGAGCTGCACGTCGGTGTTCTAGAAAGGAAGAAGGGCGGTAGGGAAGAAACGAGAGAAGGACAAGGCTGGGCGAGGAGCGGTGAGAACTGAGAAGAGACGACGGAGCGAAGCGACAGACACGGCAACGATCTCGCCGGCGCGCAACTCGAAATCAAGCTAGTTTATGACAAGCACACCAAAGCACACCGTCCATCGCCCATCATCCATCGTCCATCGTCCGTCATTCAGCGCCCCGTGGAAGGTCGGAAAGAAGCCAAGAAGAACCGAGAGAACATGGGTGCACGGATGATGCAGCAAGCGTTAGGTGTTGCTGACGAGGACGAGGCGGGCGAAGGGTCCCTCTTTTTTTCTCTTTCTGCTTGTTTTGCCTGTTTTCGCATTGGCTCGTGGCTCGATCGAGGCAAGCTTGCAATCTCGGGGAAGCCCTGGTCAACAGCCCGGCGCGCTGGGCTCACGAAAACAGGGGTTTGGCCTGCTCCCAGTGACTGTTGCTGGCAGATTGGGCACCGCTTCGTGATAACCATGGGTTGGGCGGCACTGTTGTTCCAGTCGTCCTCGACATCGACAGTGGATACCGCCGATATCACCGATACGAGTACGGACGACAGAGTGCGATACAAGTTACGTTGTACAAGTACTTACAAAAGCTACTGCATCAGATATCATAAAGAAACAGCATGGAACATGCGCGGGCGGAGGTGCGGCAGACAATTCGTCACCTCGGCTCGAGCCTCCCGTATCTGGACGAGGCCGTGAAGGCAAAAAGGTCAAAAGAAAAAGAAGGGGGTGTGCTGGGTGTGATGGAGGGCTGGCTCTTGCAGTGTGCGAGATGGAGGGCAGGGCGGCCGGCAAACGATGGTGGCATGGCCTGCGGCCATATCGGCGGCCACCACGAGGACGGGGGACCCCAACGGTCACAACGCAACCATGCAACAGCTTACAAACTTACAGGTACTTTTGCGAACATGTTCACCGGTCCTTGTGGGTGCACCACACCACCATCGCTGGCCGTTGCGCCCAGACACATCCGCCCCGAGCGGCGTGGCCACAGACGCACGACGCTGTTGGCTGGGCTCGGCCGTCTGAACTGTTTCGACCATTTTAACCCTTTTAAATTATTCCAAACCGCTTCTTCAACTCCCTCTCTATCCTCACTTCGTCATAGATACTTTAGGAGCACGGCCCGTCATCCACGATGTTTGGCCAGACTGTCGAGAGAAGGCTGGCTCGGTTTGTCAGCTCTTCTATTCTGCTTCTTCTGGACTTTCTTCCGGCCTTCCTCTCCAGGTCAGTCTCTGCCGTCTCCCGACGCTTTTTCATTGTCTTGTTATTTTATTGGTCTTCTCTCGGCGCCTAAAGTCGACCGTGTACTTCCCACCACCTTCGGGTTCCAGCTCCGGGACTTAGAGAGCACCAGCGTGCTCCTTTCCATGAACGATTTTTCAGTACATCGTCATGAGGCACCTAAAATTGCGGCAAGTTCCTCAAAATCAAAATTCTTTGCTTGCTTATTTGCCCTTTCCCTTAAAGTCTTACCCTTAAACACACCACCCAGTACGCCGTAGCCCTGCCCCATCCGCATCGTCGCTCCAGGTGTCTTTGGGGGCCGGACCAGATGCTGGTGCTGAGCCCATATGCAGCGTGATGCCGTCGGCAAAGGTCATTGTCAGTCCGCCGTCGTCCTCGTTCGTCTCGCGGCCCGGGCCGTCGGCGGGCCAGTTGCTTCCCTCGGTGTAACCCACGTACATCATGGCGGCCTTGGAGATGAGGAGCTCGGGCACCCCCACAAAAATGCTCTCGTCGTCGCCGGCGTCGTCGGGCGTGACGTCTGGGGGTAGGTCGCGGCACTCATCCTCAGCTGACCCGTAGGTCATGCGCCGGTGCAGCTTTCGCATTCATCCGTGGGCCTCGTCCACCATGCCACGCGACAGGAGGTTGGAGATATCCTCCGGGGCAAAGATGGGATGATATTCGGCCATCGTGAGATGAGATCGAGGGGGATGTCGGGGTGAGGGAGGTGGTTTGTTGACTTTCGGGGGGGAGCGGTTCGCTCGACCAGCGTGGACGCGAGAGAGAATGGATGAAAAATAGACTGGATGAAGACTGAAACAGGACGAAATAGAGTCCATCTCAAATCCACATTGACGTGGTGTTGGTTCGTGAGTACATCGAGCATGTCGTCCCAACAACAAAGTCGGGCGACTGGTGTACACCGAAAAATCGTGACGAACTTTGACTCTTGCCTCAACACATCTCGGCTCACCTTTTCGTCTCGATTTCTTTGGCTGTATGCTTACCTCAACCTCAAGTACATCATGGGACATGAAACGCGTTGCTTGACGTCGTGGTCAGCCTAACCATACAGACATCATACACGTCGGCTGACATCACGACATCGACCGCACGGCGCATTCACACGGGGACAGGTGAGAACACATCTTGGCCGCCGTATCGTCGGTTGGTTTACCAACGACACATGCTTTACTCTAAGTACAAATGACTAACGCGCTTCTGGTTCGCATATAAAAGGAAGCTGTTCCCCCCTTTCTACTCGAAGCTACGGTCCCCCCTCCCTCCTCCTACAAACACACGAAACGACACAAATTCACAAAATGCCACCAAAACACCGACCAATAAGCGGCGCCCGTTCGGGGCCATAAAACAACGACGAGGCCCCCATCTTCTTCCATAAGGAATGAGAAGAGTTTGGCTTCTTGTCAAACTACACCGGGGCCAAGTTCTCCACGTCCGATCCGGCTGTCGCCTGCGCATCCTGGCTCCTCACCTCCTCTCCCCCAGCGGCCACAGGCCCAGACGCTCCCGAAAAAGTGCCCGCCATCTAGTTCCAGCACTCCGAGCAGTGCTACATGTACTACAAGGCTACCTGCTTCGGCGACACCGCCGCCACCCGGCGCATCCTCGCGGCCGCCAAGGCCGGTGACTGTAAAGACGCCGCCCGCGACATATTTCTCAGGCCCCAGCGCAACGATTCAACTCGAACATAGCAATCGCAGAAATAATATAAAAGGATACAACACCTCCCAATTATTCTCATTTTCTTTTCTCTTCATCCTCTTTTACGGTGCGTATGAGATGGCAGTCGAGCAAAAGACATCGAGGATGCACAAGTGGAGACAATGAGGACTTACACCAGAAGGAGAACGACAAGTCACTGGCACATACACAAACAGAGTGCAGGGGTATGCGCAACGAAGTATTAAAAAAATCAATAATAAACAAATAAAAGCAAGAATGGGAAAGGACATAAAAGAAGCGGTCAAGAGCATCCTCCTTCACCTAGGTATTACCACGACGATGCGGTGAAAGGTTCCCGGAGGACTTGTGCCAACAGGACTACTATTATATGCCAGGAGCACGACCTTGCACATTGCCAGCTGGCCCGGTTCTGTGAGCCCTCAACTTGGCTCCGCTGTTACACAACATCTTCCAGGCAACTTGTATTGGCCTGTGCTCACTGTAAGTCGTGATCTTTATCTGATACTGTCTTCGTGGTGTCATTGCATCTGTTCAAACCTGTCCGAAGTTCCCAATATCCATTCCTGTCAAGGCCGCGGACTACTCCACGAAAAAATCGATCATGACATATAAAGACCTGTCTTTTCCATTTTCCCCTATCGAGATGATTCATAAGCTATTCCTATCCATTGACTGTTTGTGCGGCCCCCCACGCTAGACGTCAAAGCCTCCCGCCCAACACCACCCCCCCGACGATCCAGGCCAGCCTCGCCGCTGACTCCCTTGGCCATTTGGGATTATTTCACGTAATGCAAAGGTGCCTTCCAATGAGGTGTCGTTTTGAGTACTTTTGGTCGACTTTTATACCATTTCATTTTTATGTGATTTTAAAACCAGTAGTTGCTCCGCGCACGAAAAGATTCTCTGCAAAAACATGACCATTTCCCCAACGGATGTTCCATCGTTCAAGACGGGTCGATTCGTTACCTTGGTCGACTCCCTCTGGACTTTCTCTGGATCCTGGCCTAGCCCTCTTCACTCCCTGCCTTTCTTCTGTACCCGCCGGTCTCGCCAGACTTTCTTTTGCCTTTCGAGGCCTGCCCTTTTCCATCTCCCTAGCTACTTACAGCACATGAGATTCTCGCAGAGCGTGCCGCACGGGATCTGGCAGCCACCCGCTTCGGTCCGCCTCCTACGGATTACCGAGACTGCGTTCGACGGCCGTCTCCGCGTAGGGTCGCTGCTGGTGCTTCGGTTGATGATGTTGTTGTTGTTATTGTCGTTGGTAAAATCAGAGTCTACTTCATTGTCATCGTTGTGACTGTTGCTGCTGCTTCCGACGGCTGGCCCTGCGACATCCTCTGTATCAACAATGTTGACAATGTTGCCGTCCTTGGACGCAACGACGGCAATCTTGGACAAGGCCAGATCACCGCTGCCGTCACCGCTAGGCACCTGAGGATGGGCGCCGACGCCATCGTCGTCCCCGCCGGCCAGCGACACCTGCGACGAGTACGACAGCTCCGGCTGCAGCGTGGCCGAGTGAACGCCGTACGCATGCAAGCACTCGCTGACGGTGCGCGCCTTTTCCATGAAGCTCGACACCGTCTGGTCCGACACAACAACGTGCGCCGAGGCAATGGCCTTTTTCTGGTCCAGCCGCCAAATGTGCAGCTCGTGCACTGACTCGATGCCCGGGATCTTTTCGAGGTCGTGCTTGACGTCCTGGATATCGACGCCGCGCGGCGCGCTCTCCAGCAAAATGGTGCCGCTATTCTTGACGAGCGGGATGGCCGATAGCAGGATCATGATGGCAATGGCCATGCTGATGCCCGGGTCGGCGTAGTAGCGGCCCGGGTAATGCGTCTTCCAGATGACGACGGCCGCGATGATGACGCCAATGTTGTTAATGGCGTCGCCCATGACGTGCACCATGGCGCCGAGCATGTTGAGGTCGCGGCCGGAGCCCTTGGTGGCAACCGTCAGGTGGCGGTGCTCGGCGTGGGACTCGTGCAGCTGGTCGTCGTCGTCAACGTGGACGTGGCCGTGCTCAGATTCTTCGTTGGGCGCGTGGTTGTGGCTGTGGCCGCCGCCGCTGCCGTCGCCGTGGTCGTGCTCGTGCAGGAAGACGGCCGAGATGACGTTGAGGGCAAATCCGACACAGCCCATAATGAGCACCAGCTTGGGGTTCTCGACCTCTGAAGGGTGGTAGCGGTGTTAGTGATATTTGAAGCGTAAAAATGCTCATTCGGACAAGACAAGGGCGACGTGCTTTGGAGCGTAATGAACCTCTCAATGGACTGGAGGAAGATGCTGACACCGAGGGCGAGAAGGAACACGCCGTTGAAGAAGGCGCCGAGGAGCCGGGCACGCTGCCAGCCAAACGACAGGTCTTGCGGGAAGTCTGAACGTTCCGATATCTGGGGGTGTTAGAGAGGCCTGCTGCATCTTCTTGATCCGAGTTTTGGGAACACACTTACAACGATAGCAACCAGCGCAACAATGAACCCAATCAGGTCGTTCATCTAAGACGGTCAGTGATCAATACACATAACCCCGGGGTGAGTGAGAACAGGATCTGAGGAGACAACCTACATAATGGAAGGCATCGGCGAGTAGAGCCAACGATTTTGTCATGAAGGCGACTAAAAGGTCAGAAGGTTGGCAAAAGGCAGAGAGGGCCGTGGGCGTGCATACCGACGATCTCGGCGACAAAGAACGAAAACGAGATGGCAATCGTCGCCATAAGGCGCTTCTTGGGCGTAAGTGTGAAGCCCATGGCGGCGAGATGGTAGCCGGAAGTGAGGCCTAGAGTGAGGTCGAAAGTGAGTTTTTGTGGTTGATGGCGATGCAATGAAGTTGAGAAGTGAGAAGCAGTTGTTGTTGAAAGAGGAAGGTGGGCCGTCGTGAAGTTGCAAGTGGACGGAAATGGAAGGAACGAGGAGAGGCGAAATGCGTGGACCACCTCTGGAGTGGAATGAATCGTCAATGCACGAAGAGAATAGAACAAACGGGAGAGAAAGTGAAGAGAGAAGGGGGCCCTTGAAAAGGGAACCGTGAAAGAGGATGCAGCAATACAGCCCGACCGACACAAAACGTGAATCACGGGCGATCGATCGAGCCCGGCTGATAGGCCAAACGGTCTCGGAGGGCAGGAGCGGAAAAGCGAGGCGAAGTGCACAACAGGGAAGGCTCGACCAGTGGCAGTTCCGGACAAAACTGGCGATGGGTGAAGGTGTTATTTAAGACTTGAGAAAAGGACAAAAAGAGACGAGAAAGAGAGCGAATACGAACGCAGACCGCACGCAACACATCGTACGAAAGACGAGACGGGGAGTACAGATACAAGGGAAGATACAAAAAATACACAAAACACGGGAAACCTCGCGGGGTCTTCCGTCACTTGACCTGTCCGATGCGGAGAAGTTGAAAGTCGAAACGTCGAGCTGAACGTTGCGCCAGACTTGCGACTGTTCTTTGGTTCTCCGGTTGCGCTGGCGCCACTCGTTCCTGCGCTGGTTCCCGCTGTTGGTTGGCTGCCGCCTGGTGCGCTTTGAGCAGTCGAAGGCCGGCGAACGCGACCCGACTTTGATTTGCCACGGCCCGGCCGCGAACGTTGCGGCGGATCGACCACTAGGCTGCCACATTCTGCAGTGTTCTTTGTTGCGGTTTTTGTATATTTTCGAAAGCTATTTAATGCAGGACGAACTGGAACAACTCCCCACGGCCATTAGATTGTTAAATTGCGTTCCAGGACGTCCCCTGCGTCGCGATGGGGAAATGCAGACAGCCGACCAACAGACAACTCGATGGAGACAATGGAGACAGTAGCCAACACACAGGAGCCACAGTCTTTGTACAAATACGAGCTCCAGGGCCTGACAAGACCCAGGCTTGGACCGTTGCCTCTGTCCTTCGGCGCACACGCAATCGCAGACGCAATCGCCTCGCTTTTCGCCTGGGACGGTCCTCGGCTGCGAGCATCCTTTGTCCGACCGTTGCTGGTCTGCGTGCGGACATGTGCAGCCCCTGTGCTGTCATAGATGGGCTGCACTGTCCGTTCTGGCAATGTCCGTCTCTTGGGGCTCCTTTCGCGCCGTCACGTTGTCATTGTCGTGTGTCTCGTGGGACAATCTCCGTTGAAGAGTCGGAGAATTCTGGCATTGGCGGGCAAGACATGCTGTAGGCCCGTCCGCGTCACTCTGACGGCTGTGTTGCACAAGACAGGCCTTCCATGTCGAACGAAACAATTAAGACAACCACAACCAGCTCGTAGATGAAAATTCCCTAGTTGTACGTCGCCAGTTGCATTTGTAGATTTGCCTCGCTCCTCGTAAACTCGCGCCTTGTCCTCCGTATCGCGCCTGCCACTGTAAGCTGTCCAGATTAGGAAGGCGGTGAGCACACCGTCCAATAGCCCGCCGGCAGCACCTGCATTCTGCCGCTATCACGCATCTGCTTCCCCCTTCACCAACAACCTCAAGCTCCAGCTCCCAGCTCCCAGCTCCCAGCTCCCAGCTCCCAGCTTTATCCCTCCCATTCAACGGCACCCGCACGCAACCACAAACCCCGGCATACGACGCATTGGGAGCGACCGCGTACTATGCCTGCAGCGCACACCCGTCCCCGCTACCGATGACGCCCCGATCGCGCCCCTGCCCGCCGCCGCGACAATGTCTCGCAACGGATTCTCGCCGGCGCATTCGCGCAAGGCCGGGCCACCGCGCTGGGCCTCTCACCTGCGCCAGTTCAGCCGCAACAGCACCGAAGCCGGGCCCGCCGATGCCTCGCTGAGCGGTGACCCCGCCCCGTCGACGGGCAGCCCGCAGCCCATGCGCCCCTCGACCCATCCACCCCCACACCTTCCCCATCAACATCATCAACCTCATTCGCATCATCCACAACACCACCTCCCTGCCTCCTCGACACCCCCGCGCGCCCGCTCGCCCGACACCATGTCGAGCAACTCCACCATCCGCGAGGCCAGCTTCGCCAAGGCCCCGCTGCCCGTCTTCGAGCGCACCTGCACCGTCACCGTCAACGAGTCGTTTGCACGTGACGAGGTGCTCATGAACCTTGACCACTTCGACGACGGCGTGCAGCCAGGCCAGCTGATGGCCATTGATGTGCTGCCTGACCAGCGGCCCGGGTTCGGCGGTACCGGCAGCAACAATACCAATGCCAACAGCAGCAGCAACAACAACAGCCTCCGACGGCCAAACGCGGCGACAGGCCGCAAAGACGACCCGACCACCGGGACAGCGACAGGAACAGTAGGAGGATCAGGGGGTGGCGGCACTGGCGGCGCTCAGGACGGCACGGGCTCTAGTTCGGCGGGCCCATCCCCGGACAGCGAGCTGAAAGCCGGCCGCCGGTACCTGTTCATCGTCAAGGACATGCCCAAGGAGCTCAAGGCGCGCCATCCGACCGTCGAGATCTACGTGGCCAAGCGCGTTGCCGACGCCTTTAGCATGAAAAAGGGCTCGACCGTGCTGCTGACCCCCGTCGACGCCAGCAACCCAGCCATCGAGGCTTCGCACGTCGAGCTCGTCTTCAAGGATCAGTACCTCTCGCGCGCCGACATGTGGCGCCTCGCCGTGTCTGAGCTGGCCGAGCGCACCATCTACCGTGGCCAGATGGTCCTGTTTATGAGCACCATCAAGGCCCAGGTCACGCACGTCTTTGTCGAGGGCAAGCGCGTGCAGTCGGCCTTCTTCGGCAAGAACACGCGCCCCATCTTCCGCAGCGAGTCTGCGCGCTTCGTGCTCTTCATCCAGATGGCCCGCGAGATGTGGGACTTTGACTCGGACTGTTCCGGTGAGATCCTCTTCAGCAAGGTTGTGAATGGCCTGCTGCCCACGCTCTTCAAGAAGTGGGCCGCGCGCAAGGTCAAGCACCTCGTCACCATCGTGCTCTTTGCGCGCGTCGAGTACGACACCGGCCTCACCGTCGACCTGTCCGAGGCCTCTGTGCAGCACGACTACTACACCGGCGTGCAGTCCTCCGGCAACCGCCGCCCCTACAAGGACTTTTACCGCGTCGTGGTCAGCGAAATGTCCAGCGGCGAGTGGACCCGCATTCTCTACCAGCTCAAGCGCGAGTTCAACCTCTTCCGCCGCGACATAAGCCTTCACCACCTCGCCCACTTGCGCCCCGACACGGCTGCGTCTTTGCCGGGCGCGTCTATTTCTGACGATGCGACTGGTGGCGGCGAAGCGGCCGGCGATGCTTCCAAGAAACAACCATTCAACCAAAAGTACCAGCACCACATCCAGGCCGAGTCGTCCTCTGCCATGTACGGCAACGTCCTCGAGGCCGTTAACATGGCCTCGACGTTGTTTGCCCACGACTACGTCGACCGCGACCTCATGCGCACCGGCATCTCTGTTGTCGTCATCACGCCCGGCTCCGGCGTCTTTGAGGTCGAGTACGACGCCCTGCGCCGCACCACCGAGGCCCTCATCGGCAACGGCATCGGCATCGATCTCATCTGCATCCCCAAGGTGCCCCTCCACTATGCGCCGCTCTTCCGCTTCCGTCACCCGCACTACCTCGACCGCGACTTTGCCAAATCCCGCACCTACAGCAGCAACAGCCAGGCCAACAGCCAGGGTAATAGCCAGGGCAACAGTCACGGCCACAGCCAAAGCCACACCAAGGGTGTCGGCGCCCACTTTGCTCACATGAGCGGCGGTACGCCCAAGCAGACCACGCCCCTTTATGGGAGCTACTCGAGCGTCGGCGCGCACTCGCTGTCGCCCAACAAGGGTGCCGGCTCCGGCTCCGCCGACACGCCGCAGCAGCGCACGTTCGAGGCCATGGCTGCCGACCGCTTCAATGACAGTTGGTTCTACGCACTGCCCCAGTGGCTGCACGTCTCCTACTGGGCCAGCGAGCCCAATGAACTGCTCATGCGCCAGGGCGTTCCCCTACCGCCACTCGCCCTCGAAGGTACCCGCCCCGGAAAGCACCTCGAAGAGTTTGCCGTCCGCTGTCGCATGTACGACCTGCAGATGCGTGGCGTGCTCGAGACCAACGAGATCGAGACCACCCCGCTGCACGCCGACCCGCAGTTCCCGCGCAGCGCCTTCAAGCCCTCGTCCGACTCGCTCGCCGCCTCGCCCGTCGAGCAGGGCGGCGTACTCGTCGTCCAGAACAAGCTCGCCGCCAACGTCCTGTTCGACCAAGTCTACGGCTTCCAAAAGTTTGCCGCCGACAAGCTGGCCAAGCAGAACAACAAGTCGCTCTGGAAGCAGCTGCAGGAGTACGATGGCACGCGCCAGAAGCTGCCCACACGCCGGCGCATCCCGCAGACTGGGACTGCTGCTGGTGGCAGCAGCAGCCACAAGCGCGAGTTAGACGATGGCACGGCACCCCTGTCCAGCTCGGCATTGGCCCTCTCGGGGCCTAGCACCTTGCGCAAAACGCATTTCCTCGGCGGAGGTGGCGCTAGCGATACGGTCACGAACACCACGGCCAGCAGCTCAACACACGCCGACCGGCGGCCGTCGACCGCAAGTTTCATGTCCACGACAGGCGTGGCCAGTAGCAACACAACGGCTTCAACGTCCAGTCACCGACCAGTTTCCTCCTCTACAGCAGCGCCGACCCCGGGAAGCTCCGCGCTTCTATCCAACCGCGGCCTAGACTACAGGAACATGCGCGACAACACGCGTTCCGTCAGTTTCGACAAGGAGAGCATCAAGAGCATCAAAAGTTCACGCTCCTCTTCGTCCAAGATGCCCAAGGTCATGCGGCAGATCAGCCTGGGCCAGCGAGGCTTCGGTATTGCCGCGCCCAAGGCGGTCGTGGCCGAAGTCAGCGCAGAGACTGTCGCTGCGTCACATCTTCCAACAGCGCCGGCCGTGCACCTCCCCATGCCCACAGCCACCTCCTCCACTACGTCGGCCACAGCACATGGAACGCTCCCAAGCACGCCTAAAGTGTCGGCCGTCTTCTTGACAGGAGGCGACGGGATAAACTCGCCGCTGTCTGCTCCACACGGCCTCTCATCAACCGACCGAATGGCATCCCGGCCAGGACTAGGGCGCATGATTGGCGGTGGCAGCTCCACGGACCTGCGCAGCCGGGGCCTGCTCGCGCCGGAAACACCAACACGCCCCATTGTGATCCGCTCTGGAGACTCCTCGACGCAACTGGCGGCCGGCTCGTTCCTGGGTGCCGGCCTGGCTGGGCGTGCCGAGCCACCGCGCCCCCACGAAGACCACGACTTGCGCTACTCCAACGCCCTGCGCGCTGACGACGCACAGCGCGTGTACAACTCCAAGCTGCTGGCCGAGGCTGTGCCCGAGGTTACCAAGGCCCTGTCGCCGACCGCCGCCATGGCGCCCTGGCTCATGATGATCAACCCGTCTAAACCCGAGGCCAACAAGATCGATTCTGCCACGTTTAACAGCCGCTGGCAGCACGTCTTCCCCCGGCCCGGCGAGATCCGGGTCATGCGCTGGAAAACGTTGTGCTCGCCCGCGTCTGTGCCTTTGACGACGGAATACTTCCCCTCCAAGGCTCAGTTCGAGAGCGAGTACCAGCAGCAGCCCTACAGCGTCTCCCAGGAGGCCGACGAGGACCTGCTACCCGAGGTGCCGCAGACGCGCGACAACCTGCTGCGCGAACTCATCAGCCTGCGCCTCTCCCAAGGGTTTCAAGTCGTCATTGGCCCCGTCGTCGCCAAGGCCTTTGGCCAGAAACAGATGAAGATTGCCGACATCTTCTCGACGGACCAGCAGCCCTTTGAAGACGGCACGAGCATCTTCATGTCCATTGGCAACACGATCCACCAGCTGTCGTTTGCCAACGACTCCGAGGTGCAGGTCAACATCTACCAGCGCAAGACGGACGAGTTCAATGGGGGCAGTGCTACCAGCGGGGCTGCCGGTGGACCGTTGGGTGGTGGCCGCACGGGTGCCGACGGTGGACTCACTAGCGGGGGTGCGGCCAATCCCACGCCGCTGTACCGGCCGGCCATCCGCACACTCCTAGACCGCGACTACCAGACGAGCGCGATCGACATATCGGCGCCCCGCAGTGAGCGCAACTGGAACTACATCGACTCATACCTAGCAGGCCACGACGAGCAGCTCACCGAGAACCTGCGCTTCTGGCGCGCGCGTTTCGTGCTGATCCCCATGGTTCTCCCACACCGTGCCGGTTCCGTCGCGTCCACAACGTCCGGCGCCACCGCGAATCCGAATGCCAACACCACTCCCAATCCGAACCCCAACAGCTCCGTCGACAACGACGAAGAAGTCCGCATCGAGGGCATCCGCAAATTAGGCCAGCTGTGGCAAAAGCACCGCGTCATCCCCACGTCCGAGCGTCACTTCCTGCAAACGCTCTCGAACCGTCACCGCCGCACGCGCGACACCAACCAGAACCCGCTCGACGTCGTCTACAAGACCGAGGACCCGTCGCTCGTCATCGCCGCCGAGCTCGAGTCGACCTTACCGTTGTTGGGTGGTGCAGGCGCAGCCACGCCCGCGGGAGGAGGAGGAGGTGGTGGTGGTCAACCACAACAGCCGTTCCCCCGTAAAGGCCAGCTCGTGACCAACCGCGACCCCTTCCGGAAGAGCAGCCTCAACCTGGCGGCGCTGGCTGAGGCGATGCAGCAGCCCGTGGAGCAGGGCGGCGTGCGCATGCAGAACCGCCGCTGGCATCTGCGGCTGCACTACAACTGTTTTATTGGCTCGGACATGACGAGCTGGCTGCTGGACAATGTCGAGGACCTCGAGAGCCGCCAGGAGGCCGAGGCCCTGGGTAACATGCTCATGGTGTCGGACCGCGACCGCGACCGGGACTACCTGTACAAGGACAAGGATGCATCCAACGACATGTCCGAAAAGGACGCACACGCGTCGTCTGACAAAAAAGATTGGGACCGTGAAGGCAGCACAGTCAGTGCTGCCAGCGGCGGGAGCACCGCAACCGCCGACGGCGGCAGTGGGACAACGAATACTGGAGCTACAACGTCTACCGGAGTTGGCGGCAGTGGAGCAAATTCCACCACATCATCAGGAGCGACCCCTGCGGCCGGCACCAGAGAAACCAAACACCAGGGCATCTTCGTACACGTTGAAAAGCGACATGCCTTCCGCGACGGCCAGTACTTCTACCAGATCAGCAGCGAGTACGCCAAGCCACACAACAGTGGCGGTTGGTTCAACACGCGGAAGGCTTCGGTGGCAGCCATCCCTACGGCGGCCGATTTGCAGCGGGACAGCGGTGGTGGTGGTATTGGTTTCGGCGACGGGTCACGGCAACCAGCATCGCGCCCGGCGTCTGTCCACGAGGATAGCGATTTCGGCAGAGTGCCGCCCTCGGGCGCCTCGACGCCGATCATCGCCGCAATCTCTGGCGGTGGCAACAACGAGATTGGTGCCGGAAACAACGCCAACAATAACAGTAAGAGGCCCCGCGTGGTGCTCAGCAAGATGATGAAATACGACGTCGACCACCGCAAACGCTCGTACCGCCCCGAGCGCATCGACCTGCACTACGACCGCCTGCACAACCCGGACAACTGCTACCACATCCGCATTGAGTGGATGAACGTCACGGCCAAGCTCATCGAGGACGCCGTCGAGGTCTGGGCGCGCGAGGCCTTCCAGCACGGCCTCCGTCTCGTCGAGGTGCCCATTGCCGAGGCCTCGTCCATCAGCGAGGGCAACCCATTCCGGCGGCCGTACAGGGTCCGTCTCGCACTCGCGCCGCCCACGCAGCGACCTGCCACCTACTACGACCCCAACCTGCTTGCGCCGCAAGCCCAACCCGGCCGCCACTTTTATCAGAGGGCCATCTTGCGCAAGTTTGGGTTCGTGCTCGACACCGAGGCCGCGTCCAACTTCCCACCCAGCGTCGACGTACAGTACTCGTGGGGCCGTCCCTTTTTCAAATACTCACAGTACATTCACCGGTCGGGCATCATCCTGGCGCAGATCGACGACGAAGGCGACCTTTTGCTGCTCGTGAATCGTCTGTACAGCAATCGGTCGATCGCGTCGTCTGTGCGGGACATGCGGCAAACGGATCAGCAGCAGCAGCAGCAGCAGCAGCAGCAGCAACAACAGCAACAACAGCAACAGCAGCAGCAGCAGCAACAACAGCAACAACAGCAACAGCTGCAACAACAGCAAATGCAGGGCAGCGCTGGACCTTGCGAACCGACACCTCTGCAGTCACCCGTGGTCAAGTCTGCACTGTACCACTCGCCGCTGCTTCGTCCAGCGGGCCTCGAGGCACTGAGCCAAAAAGGCAGCTCGGCGACTATGTCGGGCCTGCTAAATAAGAACAGCGGACCCGGTCCCAGCCCGATTGTGACCAGCAGCTCAGTGGGCTTGCCACCGGTGCTTCCTGGCAGCGGCAACGGCCTCGGCGCGATCCCGAGCGCTGCGAGCGCCGTGCTGTTTTCTATCTCGACGGCTGGTCTGCCGCCGGGCGACGACCCGGAGAGTGTCATGGACGAGCTTGAGGCATTTAGCCAGGATCCTGTAGCCCTCGAGGCCTTTTACGCCGAAGTCCTCGAGAAACGCAGCGCGACTGCGTCAGCCGCAGCAGCCGCCACGCCAGGTACCGTCGGTGGCAGCACGGGCAGCAGCGGCTTGCATGGAACGCTAAATACGCCGCATCTCCCGGGCAGCTACCCCCACATCTTCCCGCCGCCGAGCGCCGGCACAATTTCGGCAGCTGGGACGCCCACGTCGACCGGCCGCCCCGTGTCGCAAAGCTCATCGTCGCTTCTGTCGTCTGCGGCGGCGCGGGCCACGGCCGAGGTGCCCGACACCAACATTCCGACGCTCGGCCTGCCTCCCGGGCTGCTCAACAATAGTATACGAGTGACGGGCGGCGGGAGCGGTAGCAGTTTTCTTAGTAGCGGCGGAGGAGGCGATAGCAGCCCTCTGGCGCCGCCGTCCAGCGGCAGTGCCAGCCTCCGGTCGCCCGCCACAGCGTCGGGAACTGGTGGGAACCAACAGTTCTTCCCGCCTACCCCCCTGGCGCCGATCCGAACGACGAGTCCCGGGTTCTTGGCCTCGCGTCTGTTTCTGCGGCGCAGCAGCGTGGACGACATTGGCCTGCAGCGGCCGCCAGCCGAGGGTGGTAGTGGCGGGGCTCCACAAGGGAGCCCTGGCCTGCAACCGGGCCAACCTGGCCAGCAGGGTTAATTAAGGTAGGATAAAATCAAGGAGTACTCGAAATCTTTTGGAACTTTTGGAACTTCTTACCTTTTTGGACTTTTGGATACTGTAATTTTGAAAGGATTTTGATATTTTGTTTATGAACGTTGTAATATATCAAGCATTGGATATTCTTTTAGTTGGGGTGTATTAGATAATGTACGCGGTATAATTTGAAATAATATTTTGAATATCTTTTTTTTTATTCGTTGCGAATATTGAAAGATATACAAGCTTTCTTAAACCTGATATTTTCTTACATTAAGTATATAAATTAATAATTTTACAGAAATGAAGATAATTAAAGCAAAAATAAAAATAAAAATAAAAATAAAAATAAAAATAAAAATAAAAATAAAAATAAAAATAAAAATAAAAATAAAAATAAATAACATGTTACCGAGTACCTCTAGCCACCTCATCTTTCTCTAAGAAACCTTCACCCACGATCGTGGTCTAAACCCTGGAAGTCTCCAATGCGTCGTAGTCTTCAGCCACTTACCTGTCCTGATTGCCCTCTGTCTTGGCAACCGATCTCTGGCCAAAGAGAGGAAGAGAGGACGAGAGCCAATGCAGATTTATCGATACGCTGGTTTATTGGAATTGTTATGTCTGCTTCGGTAGTCTTTTTCTTCGTTTTGTCCCGCATTCGGAGGTCTCAAAACGAGGAATGGGACAAAAGAGACCAAGACATGCCAACACAGAGGTCGCCAGTTTCTTGGAATCGTCGCAGTCACCCCCCAGTCCCGAGTGATCTGTCTTGTCTCGTCACATCGCACCGTCACCTTCTTAGTGGTTTTGCTTTTGTTTTTGTTTTTCTGTCTTCTCTCCTCACTCTTGCCCAACCTTTCGTACACTACAACACCTCTCTTTCCGAGCCACTTCTGAACAGCCAGCACTCCCGCAAGTGACGCGTTTCATGACGATGCAAGGCGGGTAAGAACAGGCAGGCACTCTGCCTCCACAAATCGACACGAGCGACCCTGTACAAGTATTGGGCGCATGCGAATACAGCGCAAGACAGACATCCATCTTTTGTTTTCCTTCTCCAGCCTCATTTTGCAACGCGGGGTGCCTTTCTCTCGCCTCGCGTTGGATCTCGCTTTTTGTTTCTTTTTTGGTCCTTTTCCCCTGTCGTTTACTTGTGCTGCTGACCCTCGTATTGTGCCCGTATGCCTCCGCGGAGAAAGGTGGTGGCTCACCGCATGTTTGCTGCGTTGTCACCACCAGCCCATGACAAGGCGAGGACGCGGGCTTGGAGGCTGGCGGGCTGGGCATTGCGCCCAAAGCACCCGGCGAAAATATTATGTGCCGTCGGCGGTGGCCAGGTCCCCCAGTACACCCTTTTGCCCCTTTGCCCTCGTCGCCAGATCTCTCTCATATGATCGCTCCGTCGACTATTGCATGTGCGTCGTCAGTCCGGCGTCGTCGACGTGGCGGCCGTGGGCCCTGTTTTCTGTCTGCTGGATCGTCTCCGCAGTGCAGAAAAATCCCAGTCCCAGTCCCAGTCCCAGTCCCAGCCCCAGCCCCAGTGTTAATTTGCGGGCGCGGGAGAGGCCTCCGTTCGTCTACGCGCGCTCATCTTACACCCTGTTTCTCGTCTGTCCGCTGTAGCACAGTATTACTCTGTAGAGTGCCCGGAGACTGTTTTACAGCACGCTCACTACGGAGTATTACGTCGTATTACTTCATCATATTGGATTCATACCGTCTGCGCGGGCAACTGTCCATGCGCGCACACGAGGGCAGGAGCGAAGCATCGTCTTTTCCTTCCTTCCTCCTCCTTCCTTTTTTCTTCTCCCCCCCCCCTTCTCCCATCTTGCGCTGCAAGGCACCTGTGCGGCCGTCCTCAGACATGTTGCCCGCTGACCTCATACGGCAGGAGCGCACATAATTAGTCAAACCGGCGCAGCTGTGGTGCAAAATACAGTGCGTGCTGCGCATGCCTAACCATGACGTATGGTATGGACTACGGAGGGCGCTGTCGAGAGAAAGTTCAGTGGTGTTGGAGGTGATTTACAGGCCCGACGACGGCTGGCCAATCTCCTTCTCCCCATAACAATCCAAACAACCACCGCCAGCACACACGTTGCGACAGCTGGCGAATCGTGGCTGCCGTGCCAAGACCGCCTAGGCCTCTTTTGTCCCGTTCATTTTGCGCGTATTTTTTCCACTTTGCCTTCGTTCGCTCTTTCCCTCTTTTTCGCACTTTTTCGTCCCATCTGGCCTGCCTTTTCGCCGACAGTCACTACGGAGTATTGCAATGCAAGAACGATACGGGTGCGCTCTCTGGTATTTCTGGCACGCTCTGGGGCCCCTTTGTTTGTCTGTCTGCACTTGCAGCCCACAACAAAGACTGCGCGCTCAGGATGTATTGTGACGTCGTGAGATTTACGGAGTACAGTGAGGCCTCTAATTTGGTCCTTTTTTCGCCGCCAGGTGTGGCCAACAGGCCACTTCTCGGCCCCGATCGCTCCTTCCCTCCTTCCAAGACTCTGAATTGCTTGTTTTGCACTTGGCTATTTATTGGCTTTAGACTTGGCTTTGCGTTGCCGCCGCATAGTGCACAAGTACTTGTATCTTTTACTTGTACAACATAGTGCAGGTAAGTACGACCGGCGCTTCAGCCAGCGCATTACTCTGAAACGGGCTTGATCGAGACCAAAATCTGCTTCCCTGTGTTGTGGTCTTGGCATTTTTGGGGCCAGCGAGGATCCCAACCGACACGCACTCGCACGTAGCTCATCTCCCAGTTTCTGGTCCATTTGCTTTTGCTGTCCATATCCATTTGGTGGACTCGTCGCCAACTGCCGTAGGTCTAGACTCGTCATTCTTTTCTTCTTCTCTCCTGCTCATCATCCCTCTCTTTTTGACGAACCTCTCTCCCTCTTTCACTCTTTCCCTCTTTCTCTTCGGTCACTCCTTCCTCGACAATTGCCTCTCTTGTTTTTCTTTGGCATCCACCCCTTTCCCCCAGTTTTACCTTCTCATCGCTCCTTCCCTGTCTCCTTTGCACCTCGTCACCCTCCCTTACGGTCGCTCTTGCCACCTTGACGACGTGAACAAAGGAGTCAAATAAAGACAATAAAGACAATTTACGGTCTCGCTTCAGAAGGTACGTTGGACAGACAAACAAAACAAAGCGACGCAAGGAAGGAGCCGTGTCGCACGACACGCAAACGGACAGCCCATCTCTTTTGCTCTTTCCTCGTTGCGCGCGCACGCTCCACTTTCTGTTTTCTCCCCCTTCCTGCCCTGCATTCCCCGTTCTTCCTTTCTTTCCCTCTTCATCTCTCCTTTCTTCTTCTTTTTGCTCTTTCGCCGTGCTCTTGAATTGCTTCACCTTTTTGCCATTGTTCTCTTCTCGTCGGTCGCCTGCGACGCATGCTAGTTTTCAGCCGCAAGCGACCGCAAGCGCTCTTTCGAAGCGTCCACCGTCGCCTCTTGGCTCTACCCTCGCCCTACGCGCTCCCTCCCATTCATTTCGACCAACCAATCGCGCCTCGTGCTTAATTAAGGCCATCCCTTGTTGACACTGTTCTACAGAAACCCCAACTTCAACTTCAGATTCCAGATTTCCGATTTCGATTCCTGTACCTTTTTTTAATCTTGTCACTTTCCCTCACTTCTCAATTCTGTGCCTCAACAACCCCAGCTGTCGTCTTATTTATCCTCCAATTCCACCTCGCCCTCTGCCTTGCACTGCACAAGGCTGAGTTCGTTCGCCAACAGCCGCCAACCACTCCTAGCATCTTACCAGATCTTCTCAGGCTCTCCAGCGCTATCCAGGCTCCCTCTAGCTCCACTACGCCCGGCATTAGCAAGGGCACTTTGACAGATTCCAGCGACCGCTCCGCCTTCCGTGCCGCCAGGACCTCCACGACGTCCACGCAACACACCCCCATAAGCCACGATTTCGACGTGTTTTATTTCGCCCTACAGCCTCTCGTTATCGTTTTCGCCTTTTGGCATCAAGTTTGTTCGCCCGTCCGCAGCGACCCATACGATACGCCTCTCCGGGTCTGTCGCCTTACTATTCACCGCCGCATTCGTGTACTCAATTCGCGCGCGACGTTTGCCTTGCTCCAGTTTCTCTTTGGAGGCCTGATTCACCCTACCGGATCTCTTGGCGCCCTGCACAGCTTCAAATACCCCGTCCGAGACTCAACAAGGTGCAGTTTTTGCTTCCTTCGCGCCTCGGCCCTCCACTCCGTTTTTTTGCTTGACACACCACGCGACAATCCCGTCTCACCGCACCGTCACCGCTTCCCAGCAACTCGGAGCCCAAGCAACCTACGCAGACCGTCCTGTTAGGTTCTTGACACCCAATTCAGCCTGTTTTCTCATACTCTCGATCCCCGGTCGGAGCAATACCGATCTGTTCGCCTAACACCCACCTCGTTGGTTTCCTTCGTCGCACAGCAAACCACGCCACCGAGTCGCATATACCACACCTGCCATACTTTCTGTGCTTCTCTGCACTTCCGAATACCTATCGTGGGCTCACAATCCCATCTTCGAAACCGAAACCACCATGTCGTGTAAGAATCTGAACCAATTTGACCCCGTTCCCCAATGGCCCCGTCACAAAACGCACTATTTTTCCGCGATCTTACCCTTCTCCTTCCTTATTCCTTCTCGACCTTCTGTCCCCATGCTGCGCCCCCTTTTTCGTTCACACCATACCCTCCTTTCCTACCCACCACAGTGCGCTAGGCCGGTTTTTCTTTTGCGGGACCCCTAGACTTTGCGCTGGCCGTGCGGTGCTCGGTCTGCTCTCGTGCTGGCCAGGCACAGACTGGCTGCCCTTGGCTGCACCTTGGTTCCACTGTTTGTTTTTACCCTTTTCGGTGCAATTTTGCCTTGCTGCGAACCGACTACAGGCGGACTATGCCTCATTTTCTCGCATTTTCCTTCCGATTGCCCACACACACCATTTCCGATTCGCTTTCGCCTTTTCGATTGTTTTCTGCATTTTGTTTCTTGTTTCCTTTTAATCGCTCTCCTCCGTTTCAAACTCGTCTTTGTTTCTTTTCCTCATTACCTGGCGAGATGTCGCTTTGATACCTCGATACCCTCTCGTCATCATTCTGCAGCGACACAGCACTGTTTCCCTCATTTTACCACTTTTTACCCAACAACGCGCGTCCCCCTTGTCTTGGCAATCTCGTGTTTATTCCGAATTTGGCACCGGCCCGCTTGACCTGTCAACCACTATTCATTCACTGCACACAAACCTGTTCAACACTGCTTCTTTCCTTACCGCAACCAGACACCGTCCTCATTGATGGTGCCTCCGGAAGCAGCCTTTCTTTACACTCGCCTCTCGAGGCAGGCTCGGGCGCCAGACGCCAGAATAGCATTGCTAACATGTCCAATCACATAGTCGACGCATTCCGTGTGAAGAGGGAGGCGCACAGAGAAAGTCGCAAAACCGGCGACACCTACAACCCATTCGCGCACATCTGGGTCAAGCGGAGGAATACCTTTCCCGCAAAAGTGCCCGGCAGCAACGATGCCGATGCTGATGTCGAGGCTGGCCTCGGAGGAGGCAGGTCCGAAGCCGATCCTAGCTTTGGTGTCCCCGTCGGACACGCCATGACGGCACCAGCACCGTCCTCGGGCTCGTACAACTCGCGGAGCCGCCTCAACAGCGACTACAACGGCAATGGAATCTCGCAGGCGCCGGTCGGTGGTGTATTGGCAGAAGGCGACGAGGAGGGCGTTGCCCCTAACGAGAAGGTCGGCGAAGCGTCTGTCGGATCGTCCAACGCAGCCACACTCGACGGCCTGAAGAACCGCAGCCGCGGAAGTGACCGGCCTGGCTCGGGCGGCAACGAAGAGCCCGACGACGCGCACAAGAACGACAGGGAAAAGAAGCCGAAGGAGCACAGCATGTTCAAGAATGTCCAGCCGAAGGAGCCCTTTACGGTCGCCAACCAGCTGCAGCGCACATTTTTGAATTCGTACGTCAACCTCCTCCTGGTGGCGGCGCCCGTCGGTATCGCCCTCCATTTCACGTCCGTGGACCCCATTGCGATCTTCGTCGTCAACTTTATCGCCATTATCCCGCTTGCTGCGATGCTGAGCTCTGCGACCGAGGAAATTGCCCTGCGCACGGGCGAGACGCTGGGCGGTCTTTTGAACGCGACATTTGGTAACGCCGTCGAGCTGATCGTCGCCATCATGGCGCTGATCAAGAACGAGGTCGTTATTGTGCAGACGTCGCTGATTGGCAGTATTCTGTCCAACCTGCTGCTCGTCATGGGCATGTGTTTTTTCTTTGGTGGCCTGCGCCGCCAGGAGCAGTACTTCAACACGACGGTCGCACAGACGGCAGCCAGTCTGCTGGCCATGGCCGTCGCCGGTGTCATTGTCCCGACGGTCTTTGACGCCGCGAGTATCACGTCGACCAAGGACGTCGCTATGCTGTCGCGCGGCACGGCCATCATCCTACTCGTCGTGTACGCGGCGTACCTCTTCTTCCAGCTGAAGACGCACCAAGCCGTCTTCAGCGAAGAGAGCAAGAAGGTCCCCGCGAAACCCTTTAAGCACCAGATCCAGAAGGGCGCCGTCAAGGGCGCCATTATCCGGTCCGCCAACGTGGCCAAGATGAACGGTATCAGCGAATCGAATGAGGAGCGCCAGCGCGTCAACGACCTGATCGAAAACGGACCTGAGGGCGACGATGAGGGCGAGGAACCACAGCTGCACTTTTTCGTCGCGCTTGGCGTTCTCGCCGGCTCGACCGTGGTGATTGCGTTCTGCGCCGAGTTCCTCGTGGACAGCATCGACTACGTCACGACCAAGGGCCACATCAGCAAGGAGTTCCTGGGTCTGATTCTGCTTCCGATTGTTGGCAACGCTGCCGAGCACGCCACCGCTGTGACTGTCGCCATCAAGGACAAGATGGATCTCGCTATTGGTGTCGCTGTCGGCTCGAGTATGCAGGTGGCGCTGTTCCTGATTCCGCTGCTGGTTGTCATTGGCTGGGGCATGGGCATGGACGACATGTCGCTGAGCTTTGACATTTTCCAGGTTGCTGTTCTGTTCGTGTCGGTGCTGCTGGTCAACTACCTGATTGGCGACGGCAAGAGCCACTGGCTCGAGGGCATGCTGCTGATGTGTCTGTACTGCATCATCGCTGTCTGCTCGTGGTGTAAGTTTCTTTCGCGTCGCTTTTTGTTCGACTTATTTTCATCTGCTAACATTGTTCTTAGGGTACCCTGCGTAAACATCTCGAATGTTTTCATGGTTTGCGTGTTCGATATTGTATTATTACACTCCTTTCGCACGACCAGGCGGTTCAGCCACCACCTATCTGGCCGCTACATCCATCTTCTCTTCGTCTCTTGTCCGACTTCGATACCATCACCATACACGGAGGTTTCTCTCATTTCGACTCACCATCTTCTCTCGATATTACGTTTTCTTGCCTATTCAACACAAACTGAAACTATTCACTCTTTCACTCTATCACTCTTTCACTCTTTGACGCCAAAATAACAATATTCTTTTTTGTTCGCCATTTTACACACCTTTTGTAATCGCCTTTGCCTTCTTTCTTTTATTTTGTTTATATTTTTGGGAGGCACCGCCTGCCCCCGTGTGTATTTTCCGCGATGTATTTTGAGTCAACTGCTCTGTTTCTTACCACGACATCAGATTTATTCCCCACGGCGTTGATTTGTTCTTCGTTTATTTTTCTTTTGTCCTTTTATCGCAACAAACTATTTAGAGCTTTACCTTTACTTGCAAGGTCTTTGGAATGGGCGGGCTTAAAAAGCTGGGCAGAGTGAAAAGGAGAGATAAAAGAATGCGGTTGTTTTACGACGAACCCGCCAGGCAATTTGAATTTGAAAAAACAGAATCCACTACGGCTGCTGAACTCGATATAGTGTGCCTGGAATGATGTCTACGTTGCTTTGTTCTTGCTATCGTATAATATACGTCGTAGTGGAAGTCTATGTACCCGAAGAGGAGATATACAAACAAATGCTATGCCGTCTTGTGTAATCTGGGCATGCGGGTAGCTAGATCTGGGCAAAGTCCTCGTCGCCGCTGCTATCTTCGTCTTTGTATTGGGCGGCGGGTGGCGATGTAGTCGAAGACGAAGTGCCGGTGGCGGACCCTTCGCGTTGTGCTGCCAGACGCCGCGACGAGCGCCGACGGCCTTCGTCCGGGGTGGCTGTTTCGGTGGCGGTGTTGGCCGTCGTGGTGGCCGCCGCCGCCGATGCCGATGCCGTCGTCACGGCGGCTCCGTCGACAGCTGTCGCTGCCTCCGCAGCCTCCGCCTTCCCCTCGTCTTTCCGTCCGATAATGACATTCCCGGCCACCAGCATGGCCGCACCGACCCACCACAGCGGCGGCAGAGCCTCGGCAAAGATGGCGAGGCCCAGCAGGGCGGTGAGGACAAAGTTGGCCGAGGTGTTCATGATGGAGACTTGGGTGGCGGAATGGCCGCGGGCGAGGGCGCGGGTGAAGAGGGTCCACATCTATTATACGGTCAGCCGATGTTGGTGAGGAAGAGAGAAAGATGGGGATAGAGAGAAACATACCACACCGTTGAACAAGAGATTGAGGGCAAAAAAGGTCTATACGGCGAGCACAGACGGGCCGTATGTTAGCAAAGACGGTGAACAAAACAGCAAAAGACCAAAAGGCAGAGGCCGAGGGCATGTCCATCAGACGAGAGATGGAAGGAGGTGCAGATGGGGAAGGAAGACAACGCACCCCGCGGACAGCGACCTCGACGGCGGACTCGGCAGCATCCAGACCGATGGCACGAGCGACGGCCTGGGACAGGCTTGTGGTCAGTTCGGTGGTGGTACTGGGAGGGGGGGAAGCGAGATTGGATCAGTAAACGGATCTTGCAGACAGACAAAACAAGAGAAAAAGAAACAGTGAGCACTGGTGAGACGAGATACAGACGTACAGCTTTGCAAAAACGCCATTGAAGGCGGCACAGGCACCGCTGGCGAGGGCCAGGGCGACCCACTGGTTACGCTGCAGCAATGTGGTGTTGGTGTTGCCAGGTATGCCAGGTAGTGAAGTTGGCGACGAGGGCGACGTCGACGCCGACGCATCCGGCGCATCGCGGTAGCCGCCTGCGATGCTGTCGGTGCTATGGCGCCCCGCCAGGGTGTGAAGCTCGGCGGCCGGCTCGTCCTGCATCTTGCGGCGCGACGAGGAGGTGGAGGACGCGGTCTCGGTGGTTGCGGCTGCGGCTGCGGCTGCGGCTTTGGCCGGAGCTGTTCGTTCGGACGGCCTGGCCGGCGTCGGTGCTGGGGAAGAAGATGTGTCGGGGACTTGCTGACGGCGCTGGCGCAGCATCTTCCTGTCTTAATTCAGGTGGTCGTAAGCAGACGAATATCAAGTCAGAGCTAAAGCGATCCAGTGTAGCCGAGTCCTCCGTAGTTCACAGGTTGGATGTCTCTGGACGCGTACGCTGTTCAATTGGCGCGCTGTGAAGCTCACTAGCGCAGTCCTACGTTCCTACTATCCTAGGAACAACTAGCAGTTCCAGGGGAAGCCCCACTTTTCATAGACATCCACCAATACGAGATAATGCTGCGGACGACATCTCTCTCGGTTGCTGTTTTGGCTATATTTCTTTGTCAACACGAACTTGACTATCTCTCCCTCCTGGGAAACACGGCCACTCGCAGCGAAGGGCATGTGAGATGACTAGCTCTCTGAAAAGAGACAAAAAATTACAACATTTGGGACTTGTTTTTCAACAAAGAGAAGTGATCGACTCCTCACATGAACACAGAAGAGAACGTGCAATCGAAAGGTGTACGGAATGTTTCCAACACTCAAAGGCCGTATGGACGATGGAGGACGAACGGGCCGTGGCTGCTGCCGCACCCGGCACACAACCCCGGACGACGCAGCGGATGAGCTGCGGAGCGGACCAAAACGCGGGATCAACAGGCGGGTGCGACTACACATGGGAGCGGAGTTTATTTGTGGTCACGTGGAAACGAAAGACGAGAGACAACTTGACAACTTGACAACTTGACAACTTGACAACTTGACAACTTGACAACTTGACAACTTGACAACTTGACAAAAGGACAAAAGGACAAAAAGACAAAAAGACAAAAAGACAAAAAGACAAAAAGACAAAAAGACAAAAAGACAAAAAGACAAAAAGACAAAAGAACCATCTGATACAAAAGGAAGGGGCCCGAAAGGAAGCTGTTGCAAAAGGACGTCAAGAAGAAGCGGCAACGTGCTGGTCTGGCCCGCGACGATATGTCGTGCTCCGTTGGAGCCAAGAATCGAGTTTTTCGTGTTCCGTTTTGAAATTTCCATCGTTTCGACTCTTGGTATTTTCGCATTATTGTTATTCACTTTTCCTCTCTCCTTCTCCTTTTCTCCTCCTCCTTTCCCCCTTCTCCCTTCTACCCACTTTGCGTATGGCGAATCTCTCGGCTTCTCTTTTATCCTTCTCTTGCGGCGTATTACGTTTCTTGATCTTTCTTTCCTTGCTCTCATATTCTTTTTTCTTCTTCTTTCTTTTCTTTCTTTCCTTTTTTTCTGCTGACGTTAGCAATTTCCTAAAACGGGCATTGGTCCAAAACGTTGGGACCCGTATGTAATATGTAATACTTGTCAGACCAACTGCTCTGCCGCTGTCTCCCACCGGAAAGAGTGGATACAGTGGGGCACATTAGACCCTCCGAGCCTCCTTCCTCCTCAACCTCCGCCGAGGCGCCGGACTGTCGGACATGGCCCTTGCCTGTTTTAGCAGTCCCGAGCACATGCTGCAGCAAAGCTAACGCCCTACCCGGTGTCCATCCATACTCTTTTATTTATTTCTTTCTTTTCTTCCGTGTCTGTCTCTACGCCATATTCTTATTTCTAATTTACGGTCCGTCTTGCAAGTTTTTGCGCCCCCACTGGACCGTTTTCCCCTTGGCCCGCCCTTGGCCCTTCCTTGACCTTGATTTGATCATCTCTTGGTAACGACTTCCGCCGTCTTCACGGAGACGCGTAAACGGCGATCCACTCAGAGGAGTCCCGCAACCACGTTTCGCACGCGCGGTCACGCCAGAGGAGGGCCCTGCTGGCGGCTGGCGGCTGTCGGGCCCTCGGGCACGGAGAGGGGTGAGCAGGCAGGAGGACGACCATAGTGATATTTATGTCTACAAATGAAGCTGCCCGTTGTTACAGGCTTAGGCTCCAATTGCTTCTTTTTGTTTCTGTTTGCTTGATGTCGTTATCCGATTCCCATCTCGTGTCGGACTTCTTTTCTTATTTCTCCTTCTCGACTTTGCCTGTTTCCTATTTCGGCTTTTCATGTCCTGTTTTCTCTCCGCTCCGAGGAAAGCTGACACGTTTCTCTCCTGCATCCCCGCGGCTGCTCTCGCTCCTAAAAAGCCCAAAGTTCCAACGGATCGACTCATGCTTCATGTGATGACCAGTTCCAGCAATTCCAGGTGCGCGGGAGATCGGGTTTGGTGATCGTCGACTCACTCGACTCTGTTTCGGACCGTTGTGAGATACGTCCTTGTATCTTGATGTCCCATAACGTAGCATCTTGGATCATATAGACACGCCCCCTCTAGTCCCCTCTCCTTCTCACGTTTCTCACGCTCGCCTCGTCGTTCCCCACCGCTGTGTTGGCTTTTTGACTTTTCTTCTTCTTTTGTTTCTTTTTGTTGGTAAAATACTTTGTAAGATCCCTTGGTGAGATACATTACCAAGACACAAGAGCAAGACACATGTGCGTGTGTATTCATCTCCGTTTTGCTTCTGCGTTATGTTATCCCCACGCCTCGCCGACTAGCTTCACTTCCTCACGTTTTCATGCTGTCCAGTTTTGCATTTATTATTTTGTGACTCACGCGGCGACCGTTTTGATAGACCCTGGTAGTCGAAGCATCTTGGCTTTCTCAGAGATAATAGCTGACAGGCAAAAAGAGCAAAGTACAGAACATGGCTTACGGCTCGGGATTCTGGAAAGTGCGGGCCCGGTATAGACCCCAAGTCAAATCAGATACGGGTGCAGATGCACGCATGCGCCACCAGATCGACGAGACCATCGTCTTCGTATTCGGGACGTGCAAAATGTGCGAGACTGCGAGACTCCTGCAAATTGTGCGAGATTCGTTTGTGTTTTGCGTTGGGGCGGACGACCAGAAACAACAACCACAGGCGCCGCATCCATCGCAAGCAAAAGAAAAGTACACCTCCGTCTCCGTGCCGAACGATCTGCCACGAGCACTCGTATCTCACGCGCGGTGTGCAGAACCTGCAGCATGCATTCCTTTGCCAACGAAGAAGACAGACAAAAACAGTCAGCACGGGCCATCGAGCCTTTCTTTCTTTTTTTCTTTTCTTTTCTTTTTTCTTTTTCTTTTTTCCTTTTTCGTCGTAATTTTCAATTTGCTTTTCAATCTCCAATCTTCTTTCCAATCTACCCTACCCCCTTCGACCCACTTGTCCCTGCCGTCTTTTCAATGTTTACAAAATCTGGCCGTTGGCACCTTACGTTCTGACAGGCAACACAAGGGGGTCTGCGGCGAGACGAATCCCCCATGTGAGATCTCCAATGTGTCATTGGTAGGGTTGGGGGGACGAGAGTAACTCACCCACACAAAAAGGCAAAAAAAGAAAGTGCCTGAAAATATACGACGCCCGCATACAGCGTTATGCTGATGTTCTACAAGTATTTACGTCGCATGCTCGCCGTGAAGATTTGTATGGTGAACAGCAGACGGTGATAACCCTGCCACTAAGACCGTGTCGGCCGGGGTGTGCAAGTCGAAGGAGAAGGAACTGCTAGCGCCATGTTTCGCGCTTTCCCAACTGACGTATTTACGCGTGTTGTCTCCTGTCTCCAGCGAGAAGAGTTATGTTATGAACGAGGAAAGAGTCATTGCCGCGAACGGGACACTCAAAACCGGAAAGAGCGCTCCAACGGCCCCACACAATAACCTTGGCCGTGTCACAGGCGATTGAAAGAGGAAAAAGAAAAAAAGAAAAGAAAGCAAAAAGGGCGAAAAAAACGCGAGAGGAAAGCTCAACCGGGGTTAAGAACGGGTGGGTGCAAGTCCCGAAGGGCTTGGTCAAATTGGCCAGGTCTGGCCTCTGTTGGCAGAGTTTTACGCCCTCCGTCCTGGCCACCGTTTCGCCCCACAAAAAGAAGGAACAGACTGCAGGTGCCTGCCGTGGCCCAGACCAAAGTCCATTGGAGTGAGTTGAGTCGAGAGTGGCTCCTTCCCTTGCTGGCCAAATACGCCAATTACGTCGTATCACGCTGCCCACGCAAGCTAGCGCACGTCTGTTCCTTCTGTTTCGTATCGGTTTCTCTCTATCGCTCCTTCCTCTTCCCCCCGTCGTACCTTTGTCAGCGCCGTCTGACAAATTCGCTCCTCCACAATAGATATTCTAAAGGCACCAGCCAGGGCACCAAGGTCCCACAACGTCATTGCCTCACCACACCATCAGCACCTCAGCACCAACGCACTCCCTCACAGGACGCACAGTTCCCAGCCATCCCCCCCCGTTCCCAATTCGGACATAAGGCAAGACTGACCGAAACGCTGCCAGAGCCCTGTGCTGCCCTTGTGCACGTTGGTGTGCACCCACCGCGGAAGCACCGTTTGGGACCATCTCACGACCCCCTTGGCAGACAAAGCCCGGCCAGACTCTCGCCCGAGTGTTAGCAATCTCACGGACCCGAAAAGAAGGCTGACCTCATCTCGCACTCGTCTTTTTCGAGCCACCGTTTGTTTTCCACAGCAAAAAGCCCCTCTGGGAAGAGGACCCGGCTACGTAACCAGCAGATGGCACTCACTACCCCCACCCCCCTGGCCAGTAACATCATATCGTATCTTACAACTGTGCTGGTAAAACGGATGCTAGCGTTACATTGCCTTCTCCCTCCGAGGTCGTCGTATCTCCTATGAGTAGCAGATCTCATTCTTATTTTTGGGGCTGGCGTTTGGACCTTTTTTGTTTTCGTGACAATCACCTGGAATGTTGAGGATGTTCTCGTTTCTCGTCTCCTGTTTTTCGCCAATTCAAATCACTAATCCGTCCCAACAGCGTCTCACTGCTAACATACGCTTGTGGATTCGATGTCGTTCCTTTTCATCCCTCTGGTGGCCCCCTGGTTGGTTTCTTGGGTGTGTTGCGTTTGTCATTCAGCTGGGCGCCCAGGGTAGCACCGCCGTACGCCGTATATTTTTAAGCATTGGGCCCCAGGACGGGATCCACTTGGCAGCCGGAGAAGGAGACAAATCAAAAAAGACAAAGAAAAACAAATACGCTGGAAGACAGCAGAGGGAAAACAAACTAGGCCATGCTTTTGAAAAATTGCCATGGAACTTGGACGTTTTGATAAAGACGAGCTAGTGAAACGGGCCAGCAAAGAAGGCTAGCCGGTTAGGCGTCGACCCGCTGGGGGAATGGGGGAGGTAAAGGAAGGGTGAGCGTTAGAAGACGAGTGGAAAAAGAGAGGAGAAGAAAGAAAAAGAAAACTGACAAACAAGCAGAGTTGACAGAGGCGATCCGCCTCTGTCGAATGGTCTGTCGCCCCGAGTCTCTTTCGTAATTGCGTGCTAGCTTGGTGATTGTCAGCAGCTTTTGTCAGACGGGGACGGTAGAGGATTTTTATTCTTTGCCTGCAGACAGAACGGAGAAGAATCATAGTGATTCGTTCACGCCCAGACGCCAAACGCCAGTAGAATGACAAACGGTTCAAGTTTCGAGGGCCGTGCTATTGGAAACTCCCACCGCCGTCCCCTGTCTGCTATCTCCATAATTTATGATTGGCAGGCGCACTGTCTCCTTTTGGTTGTTGCTTCTTTTGTCTCTTGTACCTTTGCTGTCGTTAGTCTTGTTACTTGTAGCTTGTAATCCTCCCTATGTTTCCTTCAACAGTCTGACCGATCCCGTTCTCAACATCTATATAGAAGCCCTTCCCATTCCCCTTTTTCCAAGTTCATGATTTTGTTTTTCTTTCTTTTCTTGATTTAGTATATCATTCCCACCCTCATCTTCTTCCGCTCTCGGCTTCTCACGAGAAGTGGACCAGCACCTTCTTCACTTCTACTATAATATTCCTATAATTGCCAACACCGATACCGATACCCACCATTGTTCATTGTTTTGAAGCATTTTCATTGTATATTTAATACTCTGAACTTATTTTAATATATCAGCGACTACAACTATCCATACCCCCCACTGCACATGACACAATGAGCACCGAAATCTTTCGGGACACCGCCGTGGGCGTGACCCTGCGGTACATCACCCGCAACCGCGTGCTGCTGTACCCCGAGGAGCAGCCCGACTTCAAGATCCCCGAGCTGTGGCAGCAGATGCTCAACGGCGAGGTCGATGTGGCCGACGAGAACGACAACGATAACGACGTCAACGGAAAGGAAAAGGGCGGCGACACGACTGCTGCTGGCTCGTCGGACGACGAAAAGAGAGGGTCCGCGGCGTTGAAGGACGAGGAGGACAACGGCGGCGCATCGGGCGACAACGGGCCGTACGCAGCCTTGCGACGCGCCTCTACGGCACACTCGCACGCCGCTGGCTCGTTGCAGCACCACCGCTCGCGCGAGGAGACGCTGCCCTACACACAGGACCGCCTCGACATTGAGAATGTTGCCTCTATCGAGCGAACGCAGTCGCTGGCCGTCGTGCCGCGCCTCGTCAAGACCAAGACCGGCACCAAGAGCAACAGCGCTGGCCAGCCCGAAGCTCCTGTTTACGAGACGGCAATTGTCGTCGACTGGTACTCCACCGACGACCAGGCCAACCCGCAGAATTGGCGCCTGTCGCGCCGCGTGGGCGTTGGTTTCATCATCTGGCTCTACACCTTTGCCGTCTACATGTCGTCAGCCATCTACACCAACTCCGAGCAGGGCGTCATGGAGACGTTTGGCGTCGACGCTACCAACGCCGCGCTGGGCCTGAGCATGTTCGTGCTGGGCTACGGCGTCGGCCCGCTCATCTTTAGCCCACTGTCTGAGATCCCGTCCATTGGTCGCAATCCTGTGTACGCTGTCACCATGATCTTCTTTGTCATCTTCTCGTTGCCAGCGTCGCTCGCCTACGGCAACTTGCCCGGCGGCTACAGCAGCGGCAACTTTGGTGGCTTTATTTTCTTGCGTTTCCTGCAGGGATTTTTCGGCTCGCCGTGTCTGGCTTCTGGTGCTGCCTCGCTCGGCGACATGTTCTCGCTGCTGCACCTGCCCTACGCGCTCGCCGGATGGGTGTCTGCCGGTTTCTCGGCCCCTGCGCTTGGCCCTCTGCTGTCTGGCTACTCGGTCCCTGCTAAGGGCTGGCGCTGGTCCATGCTCGAGATCCTGTGGGCCGCCGTGCCCTGCACCATTATCATGCTGAGTTTCCTGCCTGAGACGTCGTCGCCCAACATTCTGCTGCGCCGGGCTCGCCGTCTGCGCAAGGTCACTGGTTCCGACCGCTTCCGCGCGCCCTCGGAGCTCGCCGACTACAACGAGCAAGGCGTGGAGATCGACGGCAAGCCCAAGAAGAGCGCCCGCGCCAAGGCCTTTGCTGTGCTCATCGACGCCCTAATCAAGCCCCTTGAGATCACCATCAAGGACCCGGCCGTCCTGTTCGTGCAGGTTTACTCGGCTATTGTCTACGGCATTTACTACTCCTTTTTCGAGGCCTTCCCGCTGGTCTACCCCGTGTCATACGGCATGTCCCCTGGTCAGGTCGGCCTTGTTTTTACGTGCATTTTGGTCGCCTGCATCATCGGCGTCGCCCTTTACTGCACTTATGTGTACTTCATCCTTAACCGCAAGATCGCCCGCACCGGCCAGTTCCCGCCCAACGAGGAGCGCTTGATCCCCGCCATGTTCGCTGCCTTTGGTCCGACTTTCGGTCTGTTTATCTTTGGTTGGACCGCCGAGCACGCGCCCAAGGTCCCCTGGATCGCGCCTACCATCGGCATCACTTTGTACGGTGCCACAGTCTTTGTTGTCCTGCAGTGCATCTTTGTCTACATCCCGCTGTCGTACCCTATGTACGCTGCGAGCCTGTTTGCCGCCAACGACTTTTTCCGGTCTGCGTTTGCCACGGGCTCGATCCTGTTCGGTCGCCCGCTCTTCATCAACCTCGGCATCGGCCGCGGCACCTCGGTCCTTGGCGGCCTGTCCACCATTGGCATCATCGGCATCTGGCTGCTGTACTATTACGGCGCCCGCCTGCGTGCCATGTCCAAGTTCGCCGTGTCGTAAGACAAGGTGGCGTGGCACACAATTTTGGGAGAGAACGAGAGAATAAAATAGAATGGAAATAGAAAGCGATGGTCTCTGGACCTGGACCTGGGGCAGACGAGTAGTACCCAGCTCGCTGCCGGACATGTACCCGGTATATGAATAGAGGAAGGGTGTTTTGGCGTTGGGGGTGGTTTTGATTTGTTCTGATTTTTGATTTCCTCACGGCCTCCTGATTTCTTTTGACTTTTTGCTTTTCGTCTTTGTCTGCTATAGATCTGCTCTGCAGCGCAACTAATACCACTCTTCTTGTTTTGGCGTTTGAGGGAACGGGCAGGCGCGGGTCCTTGAATAGGATTAGAAAAAGAACGAGAAAACACCAAAAAAATACATTAATTAATATGGAATAAGCCTCTCTTCGTCGTGATCTTAAAAGCATTGCGATGCCGGCAGCGAACTTTGTCTTCTTATAATCGGTCGATGTGATTCACGTGACGTCCTCGGCGGTTGAGAACATCGTTTTTGGCTTGAACAGTTTCGTCGATGTTTTTTTTTCCTTCCGATAATATTGTTTCAATATCTTTCCTTTTTCGATTCTTTCCAATACTCGCTTCGCGATGGTGTCCTTTTCTATTCTCAATGGTTGGTGTTCAGCGTGCCGTTCAGGCGCCGTTCAGCTCTATATAGCCTCATTATCATGCACTATGAGAGACTATTACTCATTTTTGCTTACTGTCCACAGCTGTCCACTGGTGCCCGTAGCTCTTTCCTACTGATGGCCCCACCAAAATAGGGGATTGCTGCGCCTGCCTTACCGTTGAGAAAAGTGCGCCAAGTTCTTGACAGCAGGAATGAAATCAAGCAATAAACTAGCTGGGAATGCACTAGCTTCGCACCTTCCTCACCACTCCCACACTGGCCCGAAGGCTCCGTCCGGCTGGTCGTGCCTTCCCAGCTCCCACTCTGTGTCCTTCCCTAGAGCCCCATTGACATCACCGCCCCAATACTGTCCTCTTTCTGCATACATCCGACTTTTGGACATCTCGAGTATTCTCTCGACGTACACGAACACAGACACAGCACACACTACACACGCACCTCCGTTCGACCTTTTGTCTACCCTCGGCTTTTTTGCACGTGCAATGGTGCGTCCCGACCGCCCGAGTCGCGTGACAAGACCATCTGCGCCGCGGAGCGTGCCGACGCAGCGCCGGTAACCTCCTCGACTCAATCTTCTCCTTTCTCTTCTCTTTCCCCCCTTCTCGACACACACACGCCACGATGCTGCTCCTCCACCAGATCGGCAGCGTCAAAATCGGCGAGATCGTCCGCTACTCCGTCACCTACACCCCCGCCTTCGACCGCATCCTGCCCGCCCCCGAATACCTCTACCTCAAGGTCCGCAACACCTCCAACAGCGCCCTGCGCGCCGCCTTTGTCCACGGGCCCTACACGCTCTACGTCGACGCCTACCCGGCCCACTTCGACCCCAACGAGAAGTTCGCCCACCCCCGCAAG
Source organism: Sporothrix dimorphospora (assembly GCA_021397985.1). Lineage (NCBI taxonomy): Eukaryota > Fungi > Ascomycota > Sordariomycetes > Ophiostomatales > Ophiostomataceae > Sporothrix > Sporothrix dimorphospora. Next base: position 401,567 of record WOUA01000027.1, read on the forward strand.
TATGGCGTCCCCGAGTTTGAGCCCATGCTCAAGGCCGGCGGCACCTGGACCTGCCGCCTGCTCGTGCCCGAGCACGTCCGCCACGAAGCCGGCACGGGCAGTTACAGCGGCGAGGACGACGCACCGCCTAGCGTCAGCTGGATCATCAACGTCAGCAGCCAAGTGATTTTTTCGACCTCCGCCGCCGTCCACTTTGAAGTCCTTCTGGCCCGCGACCCAAAGGCCCTCGAGAGCGGCGGCGGTATCACCGCGGGCATACCCGTCCTGCTCGGTGGCGACAGCGGCGGCGGCAGCGGTAAAGGTGGCAGCCACGGCCAGGGCCAGGTCCTCCAGCCCGGCAAGGTGAGCGACTACCAGCGCGGCCGCGACGGGCGTCATCCGGACCAACCCCGGGGTGTCTTTTCGCGCGCTATTCGCATGCGCCTCGAGGACACCACCGCGCTCTGGAATAAGCCCGAGCTGCCTGGCTGGAGCAAGCCGCCATCTTCCATGCGCATCCGGACCGACGAAGACGGCGTGACCGTCGAGGCCGTGGCCGGCGGCGCGTTCACAAAGAAGCAGCAGCGACAGCAAAAACAGCAGCAGGACAACCAAGAAGAGCAGCAGCGCGAGCACCAGAAGACGCTCGAGCAGAGCAATGGGTCCAAGAGCCAGGCGAAGCAGCAGGCACGCGAGACCATCCCTGCGCCAAAGCCAGGCCAGAAGAAGAAAAAGGTGCATCTGGTGATCTTAACGCACGGCCTGCACAGCAACCTGGGCGGTGACATGCTCTACATTAAGGAGAGCATCGACGTGGCCGTGCAGCAGGCCAAGATTGACCGTAAAGCCCGCAAAGAAAAAGAGCGTGCGGCGAAAGCCGAAGCGCGGCGGAAATCGGGCGCTTTGGATAATGAAACCGAGAAAAACAACGGCGAGAAAGAAGAGGAGGACGACGACGAAGACGAGGAGGACGTCATTGTACGGGGCTACCCGGGCAACGCAACGCGCACGGAGCGGGGAATTAAGTATCTCGGCAAGCGCCTCGCACGCTACATCCTGTCCATGACCTACCCCGACCAGCCGTATCTCCCATCCTCTAAGAAAGTGTCTGAGAAGACGGCGGTGGCTCTGCACGGTGGGAACCAGAACGACGTAACCGGCGAGCGCGGGCATCCGGCGCACAAACACAGCACCATCCAGAACGCGCCGGCCGAGAGCTTGCGCGAATACCAGTTCACCAAGATCAGCTTCATCGCCCACTCGCTCGGCGGCCCCGTCCAGACCTACGCCGTCGCCTACATCCAGAAGCACTCGCCACAGTTCTTTGACCTGATCGAGCCCATCAACTTTATTGGCATGGCCTCGCCCTTCTTGGGCCTCAATCACGAGAACCCGCTTTACGTCAAGTTCGCCCTCGACTTTGGCCTCGTCGGCCGCACCGGCCAGGACCTCGGCCTGACCTGGCGCGCGCCTACCATTGCCCGTAGCGGCTGGAGCTCGCTCGTCGGCAACCTGAGTGACAACGCCCACAAAAAGGTCTTGGGCGAAGCCCAGCCCGAGTCCAAGCCGCTCTTGCGCATCCTCCCGACGGGACCCGCCCACACGGCGCTTAAGAAGTTCCGCAACCGCACCGTCTACTCCAACGTCGTCAACGACGGCATCGTCCCGCTGCGCACCAGCTGCCTGTTGTTTCTCGACTGGCAGGGCCTGGACCGCGTGGAGAAAGCCCGGCGTGAGGCGGGGCTGGTCGAGACGGTCGTCGGCTTCGGCTGGGCGGAGTTGATCGGCAACAATGCGACGACACCGCGCGCCGAGAAGTGGGAGCCCAAAGAATACGTTGACGAAGACGACGACGACGAGGGCGAGGGCGACGAAAAGAAGACCGACCCCGCAGCAGCAACTGGAGCCGGGGGCGATAACAGCAGTGGGACGGAAACGCTGAATGCCGAAGGACACAACCAGCACGAGGTGCCGCAGCCGTCCACCAACGCAACACGGGAAGACGACCGGCAGAGTCTCCGGGCCGTGGCAATGTCGTCCTCGTTTGACCACGACGAGCGACCACAGCTGGCATCGCCGCCTCTGCCGTCGCCCGACCCAGGCAAGCTCACGACGGCGGCGACTAACAATGCAAACCCGTTTAGCAACTTCTTCAGCAACCTCTTCAAGAACAACGGTAGCGGCAACGAGGACCCGACGCACAGCCCCAGCGGCACGACACCGCGGCCTGGTTCGGTCGCCTCAGGCGGATCTTCGTCCAACCCCAAATCCCCCGCACAGAACCAGCACCCACACCCCAACAAGTCGTCCTCGCACACGTCTTCGATGAGTAGCAAGCAGAGCAAAATATACCAGAGGAGCCAGACGCTGCGGCCCGGCGACTGGGGGCCGACGACGCCCAGGTCGGCCACCTCGAACAAGTCCCGCGTGACGACGGGCCAGGAGCTAGGTGACGACGCTGGCAGCGGAGGTATGACAGGCGGTGGCATGTCTGCGCCGCCCCGGACGTCCTTTTTCGAGTCGGCCACAGACATTATCAACCCCAAACTGCCGTCGGTCGAGTTTCTGATTGACCCGTCCAAGCGACCGCGCGCCATCTTCCACGACCGCATCTACCACCCGTCCGATATCCCCGCGCCGCCACTCAAGCGTCGTGCGACGGGCAACCTGGCCCGGCGGCGGCTGTCGTTCCAGCAGCGGTCTAAGACATCGCTGAGTAGTGCCAGCAGTGGCAACGGCGCCAACAACAGCGCTAGCAACGGCAAGTCACGGTCGTCCTCGCCATACCAGGAACGCAGTGCACCGTCCGCGGGCGCCGGAGGAAGTGGCGGTGTTCCCCACATGGACTCGGGACTGTCGGCGCAGGACTACGATGACATGACCAACACGAACCCGGACCGCGACCCGGATGAGGTCATTGACACGTCTAGCATCAAGGTGGAGGAAAAAATTGCGCGGGCGTACCACCGAGGCTTATCGTGGCGCAAAGTGCTTGTCAAGCTCGAGCCCGACGCACACAACAACATGGTTGTGCGCCGCATGTTTGCCAACGCCTTTGGCTGGCCCGTCATCAAGCACATGGTGGACGCGCACTTTAGCGACTCGGCGGCCGCGCGTATGCGCGACGAGGACGAGGACAATGCTGAGCGCGCGCTGCCCCTGCACGAGGCGCCCGATGACCACGGCGCCGAGACGCGGACCCAGAAACAGGCACACGAAAGCGCACAAACGGATGGTGCCGGTGACGACGCACACGATGACTCTCGTGATGAAGACGACTCGCACGATCCCCGCGAGGCCGAGGATCAGGCCACCGACTTGCCTGAGACGCCCCTGGGCGGCCACGTGGGACTGGCGTCGCGGCCCAAGTCCAAGTCGTCTACGTCCCTCCGCGACGGCCATCAGGACAATGTGGCCTGGAGCGACCGCGACTGGAACGACTCGGGCGACGAGAGTGACTCTCCTGGCGGTAGCACTGGTGCGACGGATGAAGACCACCTTGCGTACGGCGCTTCCAAGGAGCAAAAAGAGCCGAAAGATCAAAAAGAACAGCGGCAGCCGGTAAAGTCGCCGCTGTCATCGTCCACGACGGGCGTGTCGGTGACGGCTACGGGCGGCACGACGACGGGACCCCAGTCGCCGCTGGACAGTCCGCTGTCGAGCCCGCCTAAAGACAGCCTTCTGGCCGAGGCGAGCAGCGCAGCACCAAAAGTAACTGATGACGAAAATAGCAACGACGTTGACTAAGTAGGGACTGTGTAATACCCCAGATCATGGCGATGATTTTTGGAATACGTTTTTGGGGGTTTTGTCTTTTTTTTCGTTTTTGTTTTCTTACCTTTTTGGTTTCCTTTTTCTCATCGTATACATGTAGCATTGGCATTCTTCCTTCTCATCTTGGAATACAGGCGGTCATTGTTCACATCACACAGCATAGAATAGAAGCATTGGATATTGTCTTGTCATCGCACCATCTCATCATCTCATCATTTCGTTGCTTTTTATGTCATTTGTCTATGCTATTGATTTGAATATGTTCACGTTGTTAATATACGGGAACCATGAATTGATCACGGCTTGGCCGCATCATTGACAGCCGTCTTCGACGACCGTCCAAAAAGCCGCCGGAACCCGCTCGCGCCGCCCGACGACCGACCGTTAGGAGTCTTGGGCCGCAAACCAGACAAGTCTCCCGACTTTTTCGGGCGCAGCGTCGGCGGCGACATGGGCGGCATCGGAGGCGGTGAGCTCGGCGGTTGCTGCTGTGGCTGCAGTGGCGGCGGCGGCTGCCTTCGTGAAGAGGGCAACATGGGCGGCGGTTGTGGAAAGGCAAACTCGTCGCCGATGTTATTACTGTTGAGGCTGCTGGTCACGGTCGAGGATCGTTCTCGCCTTGCGTTCTGCTGCTGTTGCTGCTGTTGTTGTGCTGGTGATGATGTAGACGACTTAGGCGGGAGAGAAAACACCATGGGAGCCGCGGATGCTGTTGCTGTTGACGTTGCGGATGATGAAGGCGTTATGGTTGGCTTTCCGGGCCCTGGACGGTAGCTCCCACCACCTGTTACTGGAGATGTCGGTGATGGCACGTCCCACGACGCCAGGATGTTGGGGTCACCCGTGAGCTCGAAACGCAGCCGCTGTCGTTGCCGCTCCTTTTCCCGCTCTCGTTCCCGCTCCAGATTGCGGTTACTGATCGGCGGTGATGACGCCGTGGCTATACTGTCGCCGAAGCCGTGCTCCATAAAGTCGTCGAGGGCTTGTCGTCGTTCGGGCAAGATCTCGTCTGCATCTGCTCGTTGCCTTTCTTGCCTTGTCGCTTCCGCCGCTGCCTCCGCCTCTTCCTCCTCGTCCTCCGTTTCCTCCTCTTCGATTTCGCCCGGATACATCCGGTCCTCGTCGTCATTTACCACCACGTACCACCGGATCTCCTCCCCGCGCTGCAGCTGGTCCCGCAGCTGCTCGAGCCAGCCTGATCCCTTTTTCCGCTTGGTGAGCGTCGCACCTCCGCCACTGCCCTCGCCAACGCCCATCGCCGCGCCCAGCGAGGCACCTTCATCCGACGGCCCGGCCATCGACGGGAACCCGTCCTTGGTCTTGTGCTCGCGCCGCCAACGCTGCTGCTGCAGTCGCTCGTAGCGCGCCATTTCGTCCACAATCGACACCGACAGGTCGATGCGCGCCACGTAGTCGGCCACGTACGCGTGCGGGCTCGACATTTCGTCCAGCCGCTGCGTGTCGTACTCCTCGAGCAGCTTGACGGCCGACCGGTCCTGCCGCGCGAGCACCTGGTCACGGCCGTCGTCGCGGCGCACGACGCCTGGGGTGGGCTTGGGGCCGGCCGAAGCTGCGCTGGTGGCAGCTCCCTCCTCCTTCTCCTTATTCTTGTCCTTCTCTTTGGCCTTTTCCTTCTCTTTCTTGTCTTTGCGCGACTTGCTCTTGGCGCGGGCGGCCTGGGATATGGACTGCCGGCGGCCGCGTTGCTCGGCTGCCGCTGCTGCTGTGGCCTCTGTTGCCTTTTGTGCTGCCGCTGTCGCGGCCACTACAGCTGCTGCCTCGGCCTCGGCGTCTGTCTCGAGGTCGTGCGGTGGCAGAAAGTCAAAGAGGCGGGTAAAGGCATCGAGCATGCTGCGCGTGGTGGCCGGGCGGACCACCCAGTCGGGCGAGGCGTCGTCGAGGTCTTGGATAATGACAAAGACGCGGATGCTGGGCCGGTGCCAGCGGAAGCCATGGCAGAGGTAGGTGGGCATCTCGGGGAGGGGGGTTGGTGAGTATGGAACTGGCTTATGACGCGGCGAGCCTGTGACAAGACGATTGGAGGTGGATAAGTGTCAAAATACGGGATAGAAGGTGGAGGAGGAAAGAGAAAATGATGTCTAGTTTCGAAACGAGATGGGGTACGTCAATTGGCCCAATTGGCCTGATTGAGGTGCGGGCGAGGGAAAGTGGGAAACCCTGGGGATATGGGGATACGGGTCTGGCCGGCGGCTGAAATGCGAGGTTCAGAGTGAGCGTGGGCGTGCAAGACACGGTCGAGAGGGCACGGGGCAAAGAGCGGACGTGTAAAGAGAGGCAGCGAGACAGCACGAGGTTGGCGCCAACGGGCGATCATTATTAGCGATGCGCGCAAAGTTAGTGTGCGGGAGGGCAGGAGCTGAGCTGGGCAGTTGCGAGGTTCCATACGGAGGGAAGGAACGAATGAGACAGCATGCAAGGGTCTGGGGAAACAAAGTAATTACGCTCGTAAATCTCACAAAAACGAAAAGAAAACCCGCAGGCATTCAAAAGCCAAAGAAGGACTTCTGACAGCTCAAAAGACACATACGGTTCTCGCAGTCGGCACGTCATCGTCTGGCCGTCCGTCTGATCCAATCCCCCCATGTTTCAGCCCTCGGTCGCTTTACCGCTGCTTTGGAGTGCTTTTGGCAGGTGCGAATCAGTGTGATCCGCTTGCTCGTTAGCTGCTCTGGGCTGACGCTTTCCCTATCTGTCCTGAGCTGTCGCACCTTCCCCGCGGCACCAACCGGCCGCTGAGCCCGAGAGGGGTGGAGACCTGGAAAGCTCTCTGCCAGGAAGGAGCTTAGCACCGCCGTCAATCTTGACATCGTGCCTTCTGTCGATGCGCATGTGCAGTCAAGATGGAGGAATTAGCCCTGGCGGATCGCCAATTATGGAGAAAAAGCTTTCTGAATAGGGAGATGCAGTGTTGCATCGGGACATGGTCCATGCTTGCGACTACTAGAGGGCTGCAACAATCGTGAGTCGAGGAGGCCCGACAACAGTGTCCGTAAAGAGAGGAAGGCAGCGAAAAGAAAAAAAAGTACGAAAAAAAGAAATGTAATTTTAATGCAGTCGCTCTATGCCAGAATATGAATAGTACAAACAGTACAACAAACAAACAACAAATAACAAACAACACACAGGATACTGTGCACGTCTAGACCTAACCACGACCACGGCCGCCTCCGCGGCCACCACGGCCACCACCACCGCGGCCTCCACCGCCCCGACCACGTCCTCCTCCACCGCCACCACCACCACCTCGTCCACCACCGCCTCCACCGCCTCCACCACTGCCACCTCCCCGACTGCTGCTTCTGCCGCTGCCACCACGGCTGCCACCGCGGCCGCCACCGTCCCGTGCCGGCCGCGCGTTCTTGAGTCTCTTCTGCTCCATGACCTTGCGGGCCTTGCGAATGTCGTCCATGCCCTTGACCTCGCTGTAGCTTCCCTCGCCGTCCTTGAAGCGGCCGACCCGGTTCTCGCGGGCCTCGGCCACGCGCTTCTTTTGCACGTGGTAATCGTCGCGGAATTTGTCGGCCTCCTTGGGTGCCACCTCCTTCTTGTGCATAAAACGGCCAGTCCCCGGGCCGGCATTGAAGCCACCGCGGCCTCCTGCACCTCCAGGACCGGATCCGCCAGCCGTGGGGTTCTGCACCTGGCGTGCCAGACCGGTGCGCTCGGCGTCGCCGGTTTGCGGCAGACGGCCCAGGCGGTTGGCCTTGCGCCACTTGTCAAAGCGGCCGCTCTGGAAGGATGCAGCAATCTTGACGCCGCTCTCGCCGCGGATCATCTTGCCGCCGCCCTTGCCGCCCTGTGCGCGACTGCCGTCATCGTCGTTGGCGCGCGCCACGTACTTGCCCTGCTTCTTGTCCCAGCGCATCTTGGAGCGTGTTGGCACGCCAAAGGCCTTGGCGGTGTCGTCGTTGGTCAAGTCCATGGTGGCGTCGCGGGCGGCCTGCGCGAAGCTGTTGAAGCCGCTAGCCTCGCCGTCGTCGTCGCCACCGCGCCCGTGCACGCCATAGCCGCGCTCCTCGACGGCGCGGGCGCCCATGCTGGGACCCGTGCGGGGTGTATAAGACATGAAGACGGAGTTGTCGACCCATGAGGCGCCCGCACCACCAGAACCGTTCGCGCTCTCGCCGTCGTCGACGGCCCAGGCATCCTCGTCCTCGAGCACCTCGGCGCCGTCGTCTTCTTCTTCGTCGTCGTCGTCCTCCCATGGGTCTTCGGCGTTGTTGTTGTTGTCAACCTCGTCATCGTCATCGCTGTCAACGCCACCGTTGGCCAATGCCGCAGCACCCTCCTCGTAGTCGCCGTCGTCCTCGTCGTCGCGTGCCGTGATTGGCGCGCCGCTGGAGCTGCGCCGCGGGCCGGCACGTTTCCTCATCGTGCGCATGACCTCGGCGGCTTTGCTCTTCATGGCCTTCTTGTTCTGGTGGTGGACCTCGAAGATGGACTCTTGCGGCTTGTAGCCCGTGATCTTGGCCAGCAGATCCTCGCGCGCCACGCCCACGGCAGCACGGTCCACACCATCGCCGTTGCTGCCGTTGTCCGTGCTATCCCCAAAGATGGGGTGCAGCTGCGACCAGCCGCGGCTGCGCACCATCTCGCGCGCGCGCTTGGCACTCTGGCTCGACGCCGACAACCGCGTGCGGAAGTACTGCTTCTGCGCCTTGGAGGCGACCTGGCGCAGCAGCTCAATGTCGTGCACGTCGCCCAGCAGCGTCGTGACCCATTCGACGTGCGGCTCGACGGAGCTGCGGGCCAACGAGCCGACAACGATGTCGCGGGTCAGGTCAAACTGGCTCTTCTGGCCCTTGGACGCCTGCTCGACACCTTCGCGGCCCACGAGCAGCTTGCGACCCAGGAACAGCTGCAGATCCATTAGGTATGGTGCGTCCGTGTCCTGCACCAAGCTGTAACTGTTACCCTCCTGGTCGGCACGTGCGGTACGGCCGACACGGTGCACAAACACCTTGGCCTGCGGCGGGAAATCGAAGTTGACGACGTTGGCGAGCACGGGGATATCGATACCGCGCGCGGCCAGGTCCGTCACAACCATGATGTTGGTGCGGCCGTGCCGGAAGTTCTCGACCTGGATCTTACGCGCCGTCTGGTCGAGCGAGCCGTAGACGTAGGACACGGCGAAGCCGGCCTCAGACAAAATGGACGCCAGGTACTCGACGTGGTGCTTGGTGGCCGCAAAGACAATCGTCGAGTGCTCGGTCGGCGCCACCTTGGAAGAAACGTAGCCACTGTTGAGGCGCTTGCGCTTCCGTGGGTTGGAATCATCGTCATCCCCGTCGCCATTGCCGCCGTTGCGACGGCTCTCCTCGCGTGCCTTGAGGGCAGCCTCGGGCAGGCCCAGTGGGATCTTGATAATGTCGTGCAGCAGGTGCAGCAATGCACCCTCCTTCTCGGGGCCCTTGACACTGAAGAATGCGCTTTTGAGCTTGGGCGAGATCTTGGTCTCGATGTCGAGACGCACCAGGCTCGGGTCCTGCAGACCGGCACGCGCAAACTCGACGAGCGACGACGGCAGCGTGGCCGAAAACAGAAGTGTTTGACGCGATAGCGGCAGGGCGTGCAGGATCTCAGTCAGCTGGGCGGCAAAACCCATCTCGAACAGGCGATCGGCCTCGTCAAAGACGACGTACTTGATGGACGACAGGTCAAGCGACATTTCGACCTTGAGATGCAGGAAACGACCCGGCGTGGCAATGACAATGTCCGGGTTCGACGCCAGGAGCGCAAACTGCTCCTCGAGGCTGTCACCGCCGACCAGAAGCACCGTCTTGAGGTCCGTGTCGCGGCCGAGCTCCTTGACGACCTTGAGCGTCTGCATCGCCAGCTCGCGCGACGGCGACATGATGATCGCCCGCGCGCCGACGCGCACGCTGTGGGACCGCAGGCGCTGGATCATGGGGATCACAAAGGCAGCCGTCTTGCCGGAACCCGTCCGCGCCATGCCGACGACGTCGCGGCGGCCCAGAATCAGCGGGATCGTCTTGCGCTGGATGGGCGTCGGAACCGAAAAGCCCTTGCGTGTGATGGCACGCAGCAGCGTCGGGTTGAGGCCCATGGCCTGGAAGCCACCGCCCTTGACGGATGAGGCGCCCTTGAGGTTGCTCGTCTTGCGGAAGGCGGCTGCCTGCTGCAGCGCAATGTAGGCCTCGTCGTCGCCGTCCTCCAAGTTGGCGCCCGTCAGCACGCCCTTTTTCTTCGGCAGGCCATTGCTGGCGTCTGTGAAGCCGCCGCCCTCGAGGATGGCGCCCAGGTCGAGGTCGTCGTCTTGTGGTGGCGGCGCGGTCTTGGCCTTTTTGCGTTTCCGGCTCGTCGTGTCGTTGCCACCGTCGGAGTCGCTGCCGAAGCCGCCAAAGTCGTCGGCGAACAGGTCGCCCAGGATGTCGACTTCGTTCTCCGACGGCGTCGGAGACGCAAATCGGGCGGACATGGCTGTGTTGTGTGCGTGCGTGCGTGCGTGCGTGTGTGTGTGTCGGTGTTGTGCTGCGGTGTGGTGAAGAAGAAAGTCTTGTCGTCTTCCACCGCCGGCAGCAATTGGTGAGGAAATTGGGAAGGTACGCTTTCCGCCTGGTCTTTTGCTCTTTCCCTCTTTTCTCTGTTTTCTTTGCTCCTGCCGATTTTTTTAGGTGGTCCCCAAAAAAAAGTCTTATCGGGTTCCTTATCTTATCGATAGTCTGCCCAAGTGGACGTTAAGTCCGCACAGCTGCCCGCACCCCAGCGCCTGTAGGACCTGGCGTAGAGCCCCGCTTTTGTGTTCTACAGCGAGCCTCGTCGCTACTGTGGGATCAGTGGGCTTCAAGTCCGAGCTTCTTCCACGATCACGACTGCGATCACGACCACGATCACAACCACGACCATCCAGCCATTCCTTGCAGCGTAGTGGAGGGCCCCGACTACTGCTGTATCCTCTCACTCGCTTCCTTTGTGCTATTTTTGCGACTTTTCACCACCGCCATGGCCGACGACGAAGCGCGCGATGCGCTCGACATCCTCGAGTCGGAAAACAGGGAGGCCGTCAAGGACGATGAGATCTCGCGCATCCTTGGCGCCTTTCGGCTTGATGCGTAGGTACTCCCTCTTTCTCGCTAGAATTGCTTTTGTACGCGGTGCTGAATACCCAGATATGCCGTCCTGGGCCTGCAGCCCGGTGTGACCGAGTCCGACATCAAGATCACGTACCGCAAAAAGTCGCTACTCATCCACCCCGACAAGACACGTAACCCGCTCGCGCCCGATGCGTTCGACCGCCTGAAAAAGGCGCAGACGGAGCTCATGGATGAGAAGCACCGCGAGCGGCTGGACGAGGCGATCGCGGATGCGCGCATGCTGCTGATGCGCGAGAACAAATGGACGGTGGACAGCCCTGAGCTCAAGACGGACGACTTCAAGGTCAAATGGGCGGACAAGACCAAGTATGTGCTGATCGACAACGAGCAGCGGCGGCAGCGGCAGCTGCGGGCGCAGATGCAGGAAGAGGGCCGCGAACAGCGGCGCGAAGATGAAGAAATAGAGGCGCGCAAGCGCAAGCGGCAGCACGACCAGGACTGGGAGGCGACGCGCGAGCAACGGATCGACAGCTGGCGCAAATTCTCGGGCAAGGGCAAGTCGGGCGGCGGGGCGTCGGAGGGTGGTGCCAAGAAGAAGAAGAAGATAAAGACGTTGGGTTGAGCGAGACGGTGGAACCGGGAAGAAGATATAACCGCAGAATGGGGAGAGGAAATATCAAAGTAGAAGGACTGGGAACGGCCTCGACTTGACGGAGCGTTTTGTTCACGGCGTATTGGGAAAGTCTCTTGGCGTTGATTTGACACGGCAACAGGGCCGATGTATTTTATTTTTGTTTTTATGCCTCTGGATCTTCTATGATATGATGGAAATACAATTACTTTTGATGCCTCCAAACTCCAATGCAAATGCTAATTATCAGAAACGAGCAAAATGAAGGAAAATACAGCGCCCGTTACTCCACCGGTGTGTGCTTCTTCTTGTACTGAATGAAACGGCCCAGGTTTAGCACCGCCTCGTCGGCGCGTGTGCGCAGCTCGGCGCTCAACCGCTTATCAATCGCCTTGGCCATGGCCTTGGTCTTGGGGACAGCAGCCTCGAACATGGCCAGCATGTTGTCATGCCAGAACACCTCCTTGTCGCAGGTGGCCTTCTCGTCGCCGTAAATGTCAAACAGCTGGTTAAGTGCCTCGATGACTTCGGCGGGCGATGCCCGCCGATCGGCCGCGTTGATGAGGCCGAGCAGGTACTGGCTGATCTCGCGGTTGAGCTCGGCCGGCGCAGGGTCGAATGCCATCTGGCCGAGCACGCCGATACACTTGACGGGTAGGCTGTTGAAGGGGTCCTCCTCAGCCTCGCTGTCGTCCTTGCTCTCACCATTGGTGGCCGCCGCTTCGCGCAGCGCCATGAATCGGGCGGGCTCGCCGGCGTCGGTGGGCGTCGTACCACCCAGCACACGCGACAGGGCCCAGGCCAATCCGGCGACCTGAGCAGCGACGTGCAGCTCGACCGAGGCCTCAGTCGTTGTAGAGGTGAGACCTAGAAGCGGGCGCACGACGCGCAGCCAGATGCGGCGGGCGACGGGGCGCCAGGCGGAGCGGATGGCGGCGTTGCCGTCGTCACGCAGGTCGACCAGCGACACGGTCCAGGCAATGTTGTTGAGGGCAGACAGGGCGTCGAGTAGGACGGCCACCGAGTCAGCAGCAGCATCCTGGGCGCGTGCGGCCACTAGACGTACAATCTGCGGGATGGCGTCGGAAATGAGGGCGCGCAGCGTAGACAGGTCCTCAAGACCCTCGCCGTCGCCATTCTCGCCGGCCTCGTCGTCGAAGCCCGTCACGTTCTCCATATCGCGGTCAATGTCGATGCCGTTGTCACTGTCATCGTCATCGTCCTCGTTGTCGTCATCACCATCAACATCCATAGAATCGTCAGCGCCGGCTGCCTTCGTGTTCCGCGACGACGGCTCAGCATCGTCGTCGCCGTCAGCCATTTCTTCGTCGTCGTCATCACCGCCATCCTTGTCGCCGTTCTCACCAAAGACAACACTGTCTTCAGCCTCACCACCCTCACCAGCCTCGCCGTCCTGGATACCGTTCCACACGGCCTCATCCTTGTTGCCCTTCTCGAGAGATGCCTTGAGCGTCGTGCCGATCAGCGCCAGCGTCTCTAGCGCTAGGCCCAGCACCTCGGCCGAGCGGTCTTCCTCGTCCGCACCCTTGCCTTCGTTCTCGCCAGAAGCTTCAGTCGCCTTTTCTTCACGGTCCAGCTGCTGTTCAATGGTTCCCACCAGCGTCGGCACCAGGACAGCGTCCGAGGCGCCCTCGCGGCCGGGACTGTGGTCGTACCACTCGAGCGTCGCAAAGACCGAGTGCAGCAGTGACGACGCCGCCACTGCTAGGGGCCCACCGGCCGCCTGCAGCCGCCGCAGCGCGCCGTAACAACCACCGCTAGCCTGGTCGTCAACGAGCGTCTCGGCAAGCGCGCGCTGGCTCGCGTCCTCGCAGAGGCGCGCCAGCGTCGTCAGCGCGGCCCACTGGATTTCGAACGGCACGGCCGTTGTGGAGGTCGAGCCGTTTGCACCGTTTGCCTTTGCGCTAGAAATATGGACAGAGGCATCCCCTGCCGCCAGGGCAAAGAGTGCCCGCGTGATCGTCGCGTCCTTGGCCACAGCCGCCGGGATCTCGTCGCGCGCCTCGGCCAGCTGGCCCAGCAGATCTAGGATGGCCGACGTGATGCGCCACATGAACTCTTGCTGCGCCTTTGTGAGCTTGCTGTCCTTCTCTTTGCTGCCCTGCTCGAGGGTACTCCGGACCTGGCCCAGGGCGTGCGCCGCCGGCGTCAGCACGTCGCTGCGGTAGAGGTGCACGCAAAAGTCTGCCGCCTCGTGCTGCGCCAGCACGTTGAGCACCGCCCAGCCGGCTGCGCGGCTCTCGACGCTCGCATCCGCCAGCGTCTCGCTCAGAACCAGGTGCACCACCTGCTCGCGTAGTAGCAGCTTGCGGCACCGCGCGTCCTCGACAATGTTGGCAATGGCGCTGGCCGCCGTGGTGCGCGTTGCCGGGTCGGCGCTGCGCAGGTCGCCCAGGACAGGCAGAATCTTGGCCGTGCGCAGAGCTGCCAGGGCCGGGTCGGCAGGCTCTTTGATTGCCTTGGGCACACGGGCGCCACCGCCGCTGATGGGGTCGGGGCGGCGGCCGGCCGGGCCCGATCTGTTTCTCCGGGACTTGCCCATGGTGAGGAGGCGTGTGGAAGAAGAGTTTGCTGGGTAGCTGTGCCAATTGGTGTCAAAAGTGAGAGACAATATAAATAAAATGAAAGACTATGTGGATATTTGCAGGTTTTTATGAAAAGAAGAAGGCTCAACTGAGTGAATGTCTGTTTTGGAGGTTGTCGTCGATGTTGGGAAAGAACCGATTAGTTCAAATTTTCAGTTCGCCCCCGCTAATCGCATACCGCATACCTGCATTCTCCACTTACATGTCGAACAACAACAAACCCCTTTGAGAATTTTCTTTTGATTTTGATCTGTTCATCAATGGTCTTTTTATTTTAAATTTTATCTTGTGTTTTTCTCCATTACATATTTTATCATAATGGACATAAAAATAAGAAATCGCTCTCGAAACAACGTGTTTCTGCACCTTTCAGTTTATCAACCTGGTTGAAATTCTTTTTTTGAGAAATTTAAAATCAAACTCAAACACTGTCTTTTTTGCCCTCTTAAAAAAAAAAAATTCAAGGCGTAATATAAAAAGGTTACATAAAGAAAGAAAACTTTTGGGTGCATATTGCATGGCAGTGCAATGTTGGGGGCGCTCAAACGGGCGAAACCAGAGGTGTGTCTGGAGGTTGGTTTGTAGCTGAGCTCAACGGCGTGGTCTGAGCTGTGTTCAAATGACTCAGGTACTTTTAAGGCGGATGGTGAGGTATGGGTGGAAGAGAGGTGCCACTGTAGTGGTAGTTGTAGTTGTTGTGCGTCTAGGAAGTGATCAGCTTTTTCTTTTTCCTTTTCTCTTTGTCTTTGTCTCTCCTTCTTTTTATATTCTCCCCCCAGTTTAGTCAACTTACTGGCCGAGTCGGGACGTTTGCGTTCGGTGTTTTCCCAAAGACGTTACCGAAGACAATGCCGCGATTGTTCTTGACCTCTCCGTGATTGTGCACTTCCACCATGTGGACACCGCCGCGTGCGCCAGTATAGTTTGCATCGTTGCTTGGCTCATAGATATTCTTGATCACGCGGGCCAGGAACCCCGAGACGTACTTGTAGCCGACGGTGCGATTGTTGGCATATTTGTAGATTACGCGGTGGTGGGTCTGGATTGTGTACGACTCGATGCCTCGGAGGGTGGCCGATTCTTTCATGACAAGAATGCCAACGGTTTTCTTGCCGACCACAGTCTCTTCCTTTTCGTACAGGCACATGATCTTCATCGCCTGTATAAGCTGTCGACAATGGTCGCGAGGCGGCCGGACCCCTTTCAAGTTCTTTGAAAATCTGCTGGTTGTATTAGATGCCAAAGGGGTCGGCATACTTCGTCGCAATGCTGCCCAAGCGGGCCTGCTAGGAGCCGCAAGAAGGGGTGCCTTAAAAAGCGAGGCCGACGGTTTTGGCGGCGAGGTCGGCAAACGCCTTCTCCGCGCTGTTTTCACAAGACAGGGTGTTGGCATTTGTGCCAGAGAGACGTCTTAGGTACAACGCATCTGCGGTTCCGCAGGCGACACTTCGCTCCGCCTCCGAACCCTCTGCCCGATCATCTGCCCGACGCCCTGTTAGACAACCTGTCCGGCAACCCGTCAGACAACCTGTCAAACAACCCGCCCAAGCCGCCTCGAGCCATACTGTCTCGATTGAGAACAACTATGGCGTTGTGGCTCGCAAGGTGCACCGCAGCCCCATCATTGGTACGTATGCATGCTTTTCGTCGACGCAACGTGTCTCCTGTGCAGAAGGCTGCATCCCAGGCCGGCAAACAAACAACCACCACCATTATTACCACCACTATGCCAGAGTCGAGCAGGCTGTGCCACAGTCTGTGGCCGTCATCCACATTTCTCTTGAAACAGATCTTGTCCGCCACCCTGCATTGTCTCAGAACGTGAGCCTCGGCCCAATCCGAGCCCAGGGTGGTGACCAGAGAGGACCTTGCGGCCGGCCAGCGGCGGGTGCAGAGGCGGTTTGAGGTGCCCGATGTTTACTAGACATTCTTGCTCAAGCCACATGCTCGCCCCATGAATGGGAGATAGAGGTCTAGGTCCAACAGTCGACGCAGGACGCCTCCGATACCGCCCGTATCTCGATTCCGCGGCCGTGGTCTAGAACGCAGTCCTCTTCCGCCATACAATGGAAACGAGGCTGTCGACAGCTGACTGACGTCAGTTGAGCCTCTTGCGCGACCGGAGCGTTCTCTGTCTGTAGTTGCTTTTTCGATTTGTTTATTTTGTTTATTTTGTTCCTTGCATTGTTCTAGAATAGTCAACCTTTTTGTTACGTCACAACGACATCACGACAATCATGCATCGCCATATGCATACCATTGTGAGAAACCTCCGTTTTTATTTTATTCTTTTATCTAACAGCTTTTGTACAGGGACAGTCACGATCTATGCACAGCTAAAATGAAGCCCAAAATGAGGCAAATCAAAAATCAAAAACATCGACGCGTCGACATCACGACCACACAACAGCCAAGACAATCCATACTCCTTCCACCCCTCCACGCCACGTTACAAGTTTGAACGCACACCCGCCGATGCCTTGGCACGCTGCGCCGCCGCGCGTCCTGCCCGACGGCCAAAGACGGTGCCCGACGTCAGGCCCGAGCCACCGGGGTAGTTGCCATAGAAGAGGCCGCCCAGCATCTCACCGGCACAGAACAGGCCGGGCACCTCGCGGTTGCTGGAAGCGACGACAGCGGCCGTCTGCGGGTTGACGGCAAGGCCACCAAAAGTGAACGTGACGCCGCAGGCGACCTTGACGGCGACAAACGGGCCCTTGTCGACGGGCAGGGCCCAGTTGGACTTGGGCAGGGCCAGGCCGCCGCGGCTGGACTGCGTGGACACGCCATCGCGCACGGCCGGGTCCCACTTGGCGTCTGGGTGCTCAGCCTGGAAGGCGTTGGCGGCGACGTTGTAGTCGCGCATGGTCTCGAGAAACTTGGCGGGCGAGTGCAAACCACCCTCTTTGGCCAACTTGTCGGCCAGCTCCTCGAGCGTGTCGGCACGGATCTTGCGCACGATGCTGTCCCGGTACTCCTCGTCGCGCAGCCAGGGCGTGCCGCGAGCGTCCCACACCTGGAAGGCCTGGCCGTCGGGCTGGCCCATGATGGCGCGGCCGAACTTGGCATACGTGTAGTTGCGCAAGTCCACACCCTCGTCGACAAACCGCTCGCCCTGCGTGTTGACCATGACGCCCAGCGGGTAGCCCGACTTGGTAAACTCGTTGGAGATGGCGCGGTCGCCGCTGTTGGCAGGCGCGTTGGCGTCCCAGGCGACCGAGTGGCAACCGGACCAGTGACCGGCCTGCTTGGCGCCGACGTCGCGCATGGCAAACTCGAGGCCGTCTCCTGTGTTGTACGGCGTGCCACGCACGAGCGCCAGATCCCAACCGGGGCCCAAGTACTCGGCACGCATGCGCGGGTTGGCCTCGAAGCCGCCGGCGGTCAAAATGACGGCTTTGGCAAAAATGGGCTGGGTGGTTTTGGACTCAGAGTCACCGGTGGTCTCCACAACAACGCCTGTGACGGTGCCCTGTGCATCGGTCAGCAGCTGCTTGGCCATGGTCGAGAAAAAGGTGGTGACGCCCGCCCGCCGCGCCGCCCGCCGGTGGTCCTCGATCAGGCCCTTGCCGCCGTCCTGCGTCTTGAGCGCCATGCCGCCCCAGAACTTGTACCGCCCGTCTACCTTGTACGCCTGCCGGTTGAACGACAGCTGGAAGCGCACGCCCTGCCGGTGCAGCCACTTGACCGCATCGTTGGAGTCGCCCACTAGCGTGCGGCCCAGCTGCGGGTCCGACCGGCCAGCCGTCACGCGCAGCAGGTCGTCCGTGAAATGCTGCGCAGTGTACGGCTCGAGGTCAATGATCTTCGAAGTGGCTGCGTCGACGTTGTTGACGAGCGGCAGCAGATCCGCGAGACCGGAGTGTGCCGTGCGGAACGCGCCCGCCGTGAAGTAGGTGTTGCCGCCCGCCCACTCCTCGGGGCACTTGTCGATCAGCACGACGTTGCGTGCACCGTTTTCACGCGCCGACAGCGCTGCCGAGAAGCCGGCGTTGCCGCCGCCGACAACGAGGACATCGCACTCAGAAGGAAGGGAGGACATTGTAAGGGTGGTGTGGTGGAGGAGAGGATAGGCAGGTGAGAGGTGAGAGAGGGAGGTGAGAGATGAAGATGAAGGTGAAGGGAAAAGCTGAAGGTGACAGGCGGTGGACAGATTGGAGTCGGTTGGGGTAGGAGGAGGGGAGATCGTCGGCGGTGCTGTGTGGGAAAAGGAAAAGGGTGACTTCTGTCCTGAGGACAAGTTTGACTGGCTGGACAGCTTGTCACTGTGCATGCCACCTTGTCCTAGTCATATACGAAGGAAAATGATCGTCTTTGCCGGCCTGTCTCGGTCGGCTACGCCTGTTGTCCGTGGCCAAGGCCCGTGGCTGCGAGCATTCCCGGCTCTACCCTCGATATCGGAGCGTATAAGTGGGCGCGGAGGCCTTGAGACCGTCCAAGCGGGGCCTTTTTGGCTAGCATGACGGACAATAAGATGCCGCAACAGGGAACTTTGAAGGAAGCTAAGAGGGAAACCAAGGGTTGTTTCCATTGCGGTCCCATTGCGGTCCCATTGCGCCCCATGCCGCCCCGGTTTTGCTTTCCCCGCTCGAAGGAGAATTTCACGAGACATGATCCGATGGGTTTCGAAGAAAAAGCTTGGCTTTTCTCATTTGGGCGAAGTCAAATCAGGTTTTGTCGAGTGGTTGTTGTATGGTGAGAGAGGTTGCCTGTGACGGCGGCTGTCGTTGAGTCACGTGCTACGGACAGCTCCGAAACCAACGTCGAAGATCGCAGCCGGTCTCGCCACGGTACACGGCATCTTTTTGAGGGACCAGGGAATGACGAAAACGAGAGGACGGCTCATCTGTAAATCTCGTATCGTCCTCACAAACTGCGCCCATTTACTGCACTGCAATTGAAAACAAAGTGGCCGTGTTTCGGTGTTGCGCAGCCTTGCTTTTGAGGCACGTGACCGGATTTTACCGTCAATCTCCAGCAGACGCTCGCCAAGCTTCCCCGCAGCCCGGCATTAACACAGCGAGTTAGGGGAGTTAGCGAGTCAACGTCGTCCACAGCGTCAAACAACCGAGTTAGCGAACGGCGATTGAGCAAAGACTTTGACGAGGACTGTGATCTAGGGTCCTGCTTCTTGTTATTGACCTTTGACCCTGCCACAGATGCGTCGTCGTGCGCCATAGAAAGATGGAAACGCCATTGGCCGTTTCGCCTCACTGTCGATCACGAGATTTGAGGCATTCAAGAGATACAGCCTCTTCAACCTCTGTATTCACCACCTCCAGCATATCCACCCCCTCTCGCCTCTCCTCACCATGACGCGCGCGCGCGAGGGGTCGTCGCTGGTGTCGGAGCCGCGGTCGACGGCGCGGGCGTGCCAGTTCTGCCGCAAGCGCAAGATCAAGTGCGACGCCCTCAAGCCGGCGTGCACGACCTGCCGCGGTAGCAACCGCACCTGCAGCTACCACCACGGGCCCGTCAAGCCGCGGCCGTCGACGGCGCTGCTCAATGCCGCACGCGAGGAGAAGAACGGGCTCGAGCGTATGCTGATCCGTCTGAAGCTGGCGTCGACGTCGGCGGAGAGGGATGCACTCCTAAGACTCGTCGATGTAGTCAACGGCAAGGTGCACATCCGGGCAGGTGCCGCAACATCGATGACAACAACCACATCCTCTCAAGACACGTCAGCAGCAGCGGCGGCGGCAGCATTGGCCTCTATGCCGACATCTGAGGCTGCTGGAAACTCGTCTCTGTCGCCATCACACATGTCCATGGCCGTCGATGCGGACCTGCCACGACATGGAGGCTACCCCACGCCGTCAGGATCACGAACCCGAGAAACGGCGAGTGAGGACGGGGCAGCCGTGTCCGACGGAACGGAAAAAAAGAATGGCCACGAAGATGATCACGAAGATACAAACCACGTGACACATATTGAAGACGACGATGACTACGACGAGGAAGACGACGAGGACGACGAAGACGGGGATGCGGACGAGACCAAAGTCACGACCATCCAAGATGACGATACAATAGCCGTTCTGCCATTCGAAAAACGCACCTACATGGGCGTGCTCGTGCCACCGACGGGGCCTTCACTGTCGATGGGGGCCGCCGGCCCTACCCACATCCACCACTCACATCACCACCCTCCTCCACACGGCGTCACGCCCTCGGCCGACGCCCAGTCCACCCTGCGCTACCAGCTCATCGCCAACGCCGCCATGAGCCGTCAGCAGGAGTACCGCCTGCGCCTGCTGCCCACCATCCGCGGCGTGCCCGCCGAGCTGGCCCTGCATCTGCTCGACCTGCACTGGAATCGCCAGCACCACACCTACCTGCTGACCTACCGCCCGGCGTTTATGCGGGAGCTCGTCGACGGCGGCGACTACTGCACGGATTTCCTGCTGTACGCCGTCTTTGCCTGCGCCAGCAAGTTCTCGGAGCGCATCGAGCTGCGCACCGACCCTGCCGACCCGGAGACGACGGGCCAGGACTTCTTCCGCCGCTGCGAGGACATTATCGCGCGCGACGCCGTGCTCAGCCAGTCGCGCATCCCCACGATTGTTGGTTTGTTGATGCTCGGTGCCACCTACAACGCCCGCGGCTGCACGTCCAAGGGCTGGCTGTACACGGGCTACGCGCTGCGCATGGTCTTTGATTTAGGCTTGCACATTGAAGAGAAGGGGGACAGCACCGGACTCAAACCCGAGGAAATTGAGATCCGCCGCCGCGTGTTCTGGGGCGCGTTCATCTGCGAGAAGCTGCAAAGTGTGTACCTGGGCCGGCCCGCGACCATCCAACTGCGCGACGCCCACGTCTCGCGCGACTTTCTCGATACCTTTGAGGAGCTCGAGCCCTGGGCACCGTACGTCGACCCCATGTCGCAAGCCGACGCCACGTCCATGGCAGCCGCTGGAGGCCGCTGGAACAACGCCGTGACGCACTCGGTCTCCGTGTTCCAGCAGTTGTGCCTGCTTGCCAAGATCATGACCAACATCATCAACAAGATCTACTTTGCCACCAACGCCGCGGCCACGGCAGCCGGCGGTGCGGCTGCAGCCGTCGCCACAACACCCACTGGCACAGCGACGGCCGCTGCACCACGATCTCGCAAAAAGATGAGTCGGGCGCTGAGGCAGATTGACAATGCGCTCGTACGCTGGTACCGTGAGCTGCCGCCACATCTTGTGTACGAGCCGTGGGCGACCAAGGGGGCCAACGGTGCCACTCCGACCACAACAGCAACGCCCAACTTGACCATCCTACACACGACTTACCACTGCCTCGTCATCCTGCTACATTGCCCGTTCATCTCGGCTGGGACAGCAGGGACTACTGGGGCAAACCCGTCATCCGCGCATGGCGAGGAGGCCACGCACGCCTGGAAGCGCTGCACGACCGCCGCCCGCAACATCACCAATCTGGCCCTGGCCTACCGCGCCACCTACCCGCTCCGCAAATCCAACTACATGCTAGTCTATGCCGTCTATGTGGCGTGCACGATCCACGTCCACAACGCCGCGGCTGTGTTCGGGGCGGCCCACAACCACAACGGCAGCAGTGACAACACGGTGGCCGCGGACCCCTCACTGCTCCTGCGTGCAAGTCTCGTGTGCCTCGACGAGTTGGCCGTGCCCAACTCGGGCGCCGCCGACACCGCGCGCATCATCCGCAAGCTGATGGCCGCCAAGGGCATTCCCGAGCACCTGGGGCCGTCGTTTATGAGTGGAGGGGGAAGTGCTGCAACAAATGGAAGTGTGGTAGATGCCGCGGCGACTCACTTCTTTGGTCAACACATGCCGTCGAACGACACAAACAACGCCAACACCTCCACTAACAACCTCAACGGTGGCACAATCCATGGCCCCGCTCCAGCAACCGCCTTTGACGACACCAACTTTACGTGGGAGCTGTTTGACGAGTCACCCGCCTTTGACCCACTGGCCCAGCTGCAGTCCTTCTCCGACTTTGGCCTGTCGGGCCACGACCTGCTGTTTGGCTTTATGGACGGCAATTTTTCGCCGTCTGAGTTTATGGGGGCGTCATGATGTACGACAATGTACGATAGAAACAAATAATCTAACTCAAACAAATCAAATGAAGTCGAGCAATTTGTTTTGGAACCAATACAATCTCATTCTAGTCGTGTACATGATAATGCAGATAAGTTACATCTTCCTCCACCCCTACTACTTGCTATGCATCCTATTCAAGCAAACTCGGATCCTCCTTCACTACCTGGTCGTAGTACGGCTGGAACGCCAGCCACATCTTGCTCGGGTTGCCGCTCTTCTTGTGCGTAAACGCCGCCTCCGCATCCCCGATCAACACCTTGCCCCACCCGGGGCACGCCGCGGCCGCGTTCGCCAACAGCTGCGCGTGGCAGCAGC
This sequence comes from Sporothrix dimorphospora, assembly GCA_021397985.1. Taxonomy (NCBI): domain Eukaryota; kingdom Fungi; phylum Ascomycota; class Sordariomycetes; order Ophiostomatales; family Ophiostomataceae; genus Sporothrix; species Sporothrix dimorphospora. Next base: position 424,023 of record WOUA01000027.1, read on the forward strand.
GGTCCAGTGCAATGAACAAGAAGGCCGCCTCGTCCACGGTCCGTCCGCACGTAATCATGCCGTGGTTCTGCAGCAGCACGCTGCGGCACGTCGGGCCCAGTGCCTTGGCAATGCGCGCGCCCTCCTCGGTGCTGATCACCGTGCCGCCAAAGCGCGGGTACACAGCCAAGTCATTGTAGAACCGCAGCGCGTCCTGGTACAGCATCTCAATCGGCCGACCAAAGCACGAAAACGCCTTTCCATACACGCTGTGCGCATGGCACGCCGCGTTGAGGTCGGGCCGCGCCTTGTGGATCTCGCTGTGGATGGCAAACGCGGGGCCGTTGATGGGCGACTGCGCGCCGCCCGGCAACACCTCGCCGTGGTCGTTGACGAGAACGAGGTCCGACACGGAAATTTGTGAAAAGTGTGTGCTCAGCGGGTTGATCCAAAAGTGGTCCGGGTTGATGGGGTCGCGCAGCGAGATGTGGCCGGCGACGCCCTCATCAAACCCCTGCTTGGCAAACACGCGGAACGCCGCGGCCAGGTGCTGCTTCTGGTACGCGCGCTCGTCCTCCTTGTTAGCGAACGTGGGCGGCGAGCGAATGACCACCTTGCCGTCCTTGTCGCCGAGGAAGTGCACCTCGTCAAAGAAGTCGTTCTTGGCAGGGGCGGTACCAACAGACGGCTTGCTGGTCTCGGCCGATGCCTCTGTGACGGTTGTTGCGCCGGGTGCCATTTTGGATGTGGTTGAGAGGTAGCGGGGAGTTGTGTGAGTGAAAGATTTGTAAGTGAAGGGAATAAAACGGTGCGAGTGTTTTTGAGTGGTAGCTCGAGCCAAGGAAGTGTACAGAGCTCGATTGTAGAGAAAACGCATGATTGTTGTGTCGTTGCTGTGAGAGATGTAAATACCTGAAGACGTTGCTTTATGGCCCTTTGCTCCTTCCCTCCGAGTCGCCGACACGCAACCGACAAAAAGACAAGTCGACCTCCATCAGCACCCATCATAGAATCCATGCCCCGCGGTCGTCCTTCTCCGTCAGGAGTCGCTTCTTGGCCACCCTGGCCACCCTCGCATGCGGAGGACGGTCACGCGGCCGCGGGTACGGGGTGTGATGGCTCTGTGGGAGTTGAACGGCCTCGCAGCGTCCGTCGCTAAAAGTGGCAGTTGCGAGTCCGCTTGTGTTTCTCCTGTGGCAGGTGCGGACGACCACGCGGCGAGACGCACCGGCCTACGGAGTCCGCCGGCCCGCGTCCCCACTTTTTGGTGTTAGTCGCTGGAACTTGCAGCTACTCCGCAGTTTGACCTGCAGTGTGCAGTTTCGTGCAGCTCGCCCCCAGCCCACGTTCGGGACCGTTTCGCAAGCGGTGACGTTTTGTGAACAAAGTGGAAACAAAGTGTGGCTTCGCTTGGTCGCTTGGCGACGTCCACAAGACAAGCCATCACGGCTCATTAAAAAACGCGCCGGGAACTTGTTGTTACGGAGCCATTACAAGCTTCGTCGCCGTCCTTAAAGCGCGTGCTTGGCACTTCAACGACAGACTGGCAGAAGCTTCTCACATTTAGACCGTCCCTACTACCATTATTGTCATTCTTCTACTTTTATTTCTCTTACTTTTTTCTCCCACTTTCTTCTCCCCAACCTCCACCCCCACCATGAGAGCTGTTGGCATCCGCGGCGGCAAGGGCGACGCCGACGCGCTGTTCATCGAGGACAACGTGGCGGACCCCGTGGCCGCGGGTGACCGCATTGTAGTACGCATCAAGGCCTTTGGGCTCAACCGCATGGACATTATGCAGCGCGAGGACCGGTACCCATATAAGCTGCTGCCCGAGTCGGGGACCATTATGGGCGTCGAGTTCAGCGGGCTGGTTGAGGAGCTGGGGCCAGACTGTAAGGGCGACTTCCAAGTTGGCCAGCGCGTGTTTGGCCTCGCCTACGGCAGTGCGGTAAGTAAAGTGCATGCATTGTCTTTTTATTTTTATTCTGCTAACCTCGCAGTACGCAGAGAAGATTGCCGTGTCGGAGCGGATGCTGATGCATTTGCCCGAGAATCTGACCTTTGAAGAAGCAGCGGGTATTCCTGAGGTAAGGTACGGTACCCGTCAATTCGTCTTATCTCGAACACACCTAACAACTGAGCAGACCTTCTTTACGGCCCTTCAGGCAGTCCACCTCGTCGGCGGCATAAAGCCCGGTGAAACGGTACTCATCCACGCGGGCGCATCCGGCGTCGGTCAGGCGGCCATCCAGGTGGCCCGGCACGCGGGCGCGTCGGCCATCTTTGCTACGGCCGGCACCGACGCCAAGTGTCAACTATGCCGCCAGCTAGGTGCCGACCACGCGATCAATTACAAAGATGAGAGTAGCCCCGACTTTTCCGACGTCGTGGCGCGCGAGACGGACGGAAAGGGCGTCGACCTGATTATCGACCTCGTCGGCCAGTCGTACTGGCACCGCAATACGGCGTCGGCAGCGATGGAGGGCCGCATCGTTATTGTGGCGGCCATGAGCGGCAGCATGATCGAGGGTTTCAATCTGCGCGCGCTGCTCAACAAGCGGCTGTCGGTGCTGGCGACGACGCTGCGGACGCGCAACGCGGCGTACCAGGGGCAGCTTCGGGACGTGTTTGTCGAGAAAGTGGTGCCGAAGCTGGCGGGCGCGGGTCGCGACGAGCGCGCGTCGATGGGCGTGACTGTGGACGAGGTGTTTTCGTGGCAGCGCGTGGGCGAGGCACACAAGAAGATGGAGGCCAACGTGAACGCAGGCAAGCTGATTTGTGTAGTTGACTAGATGGGAGAGAGACAATAAATCAAAGGTACGAAAACACAATAGACGTTGTACATGCGGATCTCTCAGTCAAATTTCCGTGTTCGTAGTATGTTCATAGTGTGTGTATAGTGTGCATTCTCTATTCTGATACTATGACTCTACGAATCGTAAGGCCCATCCTCCCCCTACTCAAACAGACGCTGCGGGTTCGTGACCCAGAACTTGTGCCACGTCTCTTCATCCGGGATCCATTCGCGGATCTTGGCAATATGGCCAGCGTTGTCGACGGTGCGGAAGCCCTCAACATCATTAATGCGCTGCTCGGCCGTCTTGCCCTTGCGGCTGACACCCAGCTGCGTGTGCGGCCAGTCGGAGCCGAAAACGATCTGGTCGGGGCCGGCAGCAATGATGGCCTTGGCAGCGGGCGTCAGGCTCTCGATGCCATCCGGGCGGCCGTCGTACAGCCGCTCAAAGCCCGAGATCTTGACAAACAGGCGTTTCTCGCGGACGAGCTCGATAAAGGTGGCAAACTCGGGCGTCGATGCATCGCCCGGGAAGGCGCTGCCAAAATGGTCGGCCACCAGCTTGATGCGCGGGTCCAGGCGTGTGCGGATCATGTCGGCCATGGCGGCCCAGGCGGGCAGCGGGCAGAAGATGCCAATGACCCAGCCGAGGCGGGCGAGGCGCGCTGCCAGGCGCTCGACTTTGGCCGTGATTGCGTCGGCGCCGTTCTGTGCGCCGTGGCCCCAGGCCATCTCGTGCATGCGCGCGCCGCGAACGCCGGCCGCGTGGAGGGCGTCGAGCTCTGCGTCCGTGATGGTGTCGACGTCAATGGTGGCGAGGCCACGCAGTCGCAGCGAGGACGTGGACTTTTTCAGCGTGTCAATCAGCGGCGCCGGCGACGTGCCCTGCATGGACGCGTGCACGACGACGACGTTGGTGCATCCCGTCACGGCCGTGGGGTACTCGGCCACGGCGGCCGGCTTGGGCGTGTAGGGCCGCGGATTGGCATAGGGAAAGGTCTGCGGGTCGAAGATGTGGATGTGCGTATCCCAGGCGCCGGCGGGCACGACGGGCTTAGCCATTGTGGAGAGGGAGTGGAAGAGCGACGGGGTGTAGAGGCGAGTGTAGAGCCGGTGTCGAAGCAGGACGCTGCGATAGTGGTAGTGTTTGTCAGCGGGTGTTTTTGATTTCCTTCCTCTTTTGATTTTTTTTCTCCTCCGTCTTTCTTTTCTATTTCTTCGCACAAACTCGTACCTCGCGGTTCTTGGAAGCTTGGCAGCCATCTTTATAGACATGGCGATGCGGATTCAGACAAGAAAGATGTCAACAGAGCATGTCGTGATGGGCGCAAATGAAGCAAATGCGCTATCGGATCCCAGAATATAGTGCGGGGACGGCGGGGACGGCGGACCCTCTCGCTCCTCGCAACGGTTTCCTGTAGTTGACGAGTCGGCCAGCCTGCATACACTGCTTGACATCTCCGTCTAATACGCGGCTTGGCGCTCACGGAGCACTACGGGCCGGCGTCTGGTGGTCCTGGCCTGCGTGTTCCCCAGTACTGCGACTCAAGCTTGATTTCCCCCTCTTTTCGACGCTTGTTGACCCCGGTCGTGATCGACTGCCGGTGGCACCCAACGCTCTTGCGGGGAAGAGAGGCGAAGGATGCAGGCGAGGCAGGCTCATCGTAGAACGCCGTTTCGTGCCCGTGCGTCCCCACGGGGAGGATATGGCCGCGACTGGATGCGACCAAGTGTGACCCGCCAGGGTTCCATTTTCTGGGGGACAGCCAGTGGGTCTTCTTTTCCATTTTGTGTCTTTTGTTTTTGGCTTTTAGTCGAGATTTTGTCTTTTCGTCGACCTAGGGCCCTCGCCCGTTTCCCTCCCGCTCTGCCTCTGGCTCTGTGTCAATGTCCCATCCTGCACCCTCTCCAGTGGACCTGGTCATCTTGGCTTTCTAGGCACTGAGTGGCTGGCTGTCCATGTCCAGACCATCTTACCCATCTCGGGACGTCTTTGTCCTTGCTTGGCACCTGCAACACCTCGAGGGGGGGATCACATCCGTTTTATGTTGACGTGCCACGACTCGACAGCGGTCGATCAAAGGCCATCCGACACTTTAGAGCCTTCTATATATGAAGGCCAGTCCACGAAGATCAGAAAGAAAAGACAGAGAACAAATCAGCAGGAATCCTGTCTTTGTTTTGGTTTTCTCATCGTTCTGACTTTCTTCTTATTCGATTTCGCTTGCCGTTGTCCCTTTTGTCCCTCCTGCCTATATTCCTTTATTCCCTTATAGCACCCCCCCCCCCCTATCCCCCTATTCTCACTTACGCCATCGCCATGGGCTTCTTCCAGGCCGTGGCCCGCGTGCCGGGCGACTTTGCCCGCGACCTGCGGATGAACCGCACCCAGGCGCTCATTTTCTTGACATCGTGGTTCTGCTGGACCATCGGCTCCATGCACTACTTTATGCTGTCCTACACGATGGCCGAGATTGCCAAGGATCTCGGCGTCGAGCAGAGCAAGATCGCCCAGGCCAACACCACGTCCATGCTGTCGCGGGCGCTTGGTGCCGTCATTTTTGGTGTGCTGTCCGATCAGTTTGGCCGCAAGATCCCGCTGCTCGTCGACCTGGTGCTGATGGGCGTCTTTACACTGTGTACGGGCTTTATCCATACCTATGGACAGCTCATCGGCGTGCGGTTCCTGTTCGGTATGTCGTCCTCACCTCAACGGTCCCCTATTGTCAGTTATCTAACATCTTTGAGGCATTGCGTACGGCGGCCTCTACGGCGCCACCATGGCCGGTCTGCTCGAGGCCATGCCGCGTAGCTCGCGCGGTACTGTCGCCGGCTTCACGCAGCAGGGCTTTGGCGCCGGCAACTTGTTTGCCTCGGGTTTAAACCTTGCGATGAGTAAATTGTCCCCCTCCTCTTCTGTAATTTTGCGTCGTGCCGCTTGTCCACTAACCACTTACTGTAGACAAATATGGTTGGCGCTCGCTCTTCTACCTCGGCGCTGGTCTCACTATCCCCGCCTTCTTCCTGCGCCTCGTCACGCCCGGCTACTCGGTCGCCAGCGACGCCATCCGCGAGGCCGAGGGCCTGGGCCACGACGGCCGCGTCGACGACCGCGCCCAGGTCGGCGGCAACATCTCCTTCTTTGTCAAGTTCCGCTACGCCATCCGCCACCACTGGCCCATCTTTGTGTACTGCACCGTGCTCACCTCGTGCTTCGCCACGCTCGGCCATGGCCAGATGGACGTCTACCCCAGCTTTTTGACGACCCAAAAGGGCCTCGACGTCCTGCACGAGACCTGGGTCACCGTCATCTTCCAGTGCGGCGGCATCCTCGGCGGCGTCGTCGGCGGCTACTGCTCCAAGTTCCACCCCAAGTGGGTGCCCGCCGCCGCCGCCGTTCTCATGGCCCCCTGGCTGCCGCTGTGGACGCAACCCAGCGACTGGCGTTTGCTGGCCGTCGGCGCCTTTTTCCTGGAGCTGGCCTATGGCGCCGCCATTGGCACTGTCGGCAACATTCTGCAAATGGTCTGCCCACACCCGGGCATCCGCGCGGCCTTTGGTGGTGTCACCTACAACCTGGGCAACGCCGTGTCGTCGATTGCGCCGACCATTGAGACCAAGCTCGGCGAGCAGTGGCCGCTGCCCAACGGCAAGCCCAATTATGGCCGCATCCAGCTGATTTTGACGGGCGTCCTCATCGGCCTGCTGACCATTACGCTCGCCTGCATGCCCACCAAGAACGTCAACCTCGAGTGGGACCTCGAGGACCCCAACCAGGTCATCCCCGGCCACAACCTGCCCGAGGGCAAGGACGTGCCGTCCGTCAACGAGCTGGAGAACGGCACCACGCCGCCAGCCAAAACCATTGGGTGAGGGAGGTAGGGTGGGAAGCTGGACAATGTTAATTGGGGGAAGGGGATGCGGCGATAAATAGCCGTAGGCGGTGTATGTGAGCGGTTATGAAAAATGGTCTCGTAATGACACCGGGACGTCATGACGAAGCAACGGTGATGTCGATCGACATGGAGACCGTGGCAGGGACTACCTGTCGGGTTTTTTTTTCGGGTATTTTCTTAGTAGTAGCCTCATTTCTGCCAATTGGACAATCAAGATGTATATGCGTTTGGAGTTCCTCATGTGGAGCAGGCTGATGTGGTGTGACAGTTGGTGGGTTGAAGATGCTGGAGCAGCCGCACGGGCGATGTTAATCGAAAGAGAAGCGCCGCGTGAGCCATTATCTAATATTTTCAATAAGTAATAAATGATGGAATTTTCAATTGAGACGCGGAATGTCGACAATGTCAATTGAAGTTCGTTGTGTTTCTTGTTGCAAGAAGAGAGTTTGTTGACGTTCTTGCCGGAGGAGGAGCATGCCGTCAGGGGCTCAAGTGTATGACTAATCGATGCCCGCCTAAATACATATTTGTGATGCCCCAAAAACAGCAACTACAACCCAGTGTAGCTACCATCCAGGCTTGAATCCCGTCGACAGCAACAATCGCGGGGCCCAACTCAACGATGAGCGACTACGACGACTACGACAGCGACGACCGCGGGCCGGGCGACGCCCTACTGCAGTCCTTTTTGCCCGCGGCTTTTGGCAAGAAGACACAGGAAGCCGACATCGATGCACAGATCGAGCGCAGCCGGCGGCCAGCATGGAAGACGTCAAAGGCAGACGAAACAGGAGCGACTGCCAAACGCACAAAGGACGAGGACGAGGACAGCAATAGCGACAGTGACAGCGACAGCGACAGCGACGACGGCGACGACCTCGACCGGTTCCCGCTGTCGCACGAGCTGGTCTTCAAGACGCACGAAAAGGCCGTCACCAGCGTGTCGCTCGACCCCAACGGCGCGCGCATGGCGACGGGCTCGCGCGACTGCACCGTCAAGCTGTACGACTTTGCGTCCATGACACCGACGACGCTGCGCGCCTTCAAGAGCGTCGACCCGTGGCAGCAGGGCAGCAAGCCGTCGGCCACGACCGAGTCGCACCCGGTCAACCACGTGGCCTTCCACCCGCAGGCGGCCAGCGTCATGCTGTGCATCACGGCGCACCCGCAGGCCAAGATTTTATCGCGCGACGGCGAGGTGCTGACGGAGTTTGTCAAGGGCGACATGTACCTGCGCGACATGCACAACACCAAGGGCCACGTCGGCGAGATCGCCACGGGCGCGTGGCACCCGACCGACCGCGAGACGTGCGTGACCGCCGGCGCCGACAGCACGCTGCGCATCTGGGACGTCAACAACAAGCGCAGCCAGCGGGATATCATTGTATTCAAGTCGCGTGCCGCCGGGTCGGCCGGCCGCTCACGGATGACAGCCGTGGCCTGGGGCGCGCCCGCGCACGGTGGTGCCAGCGACACGGTGCTTGTGGCCGCGGCCCTCGACGGCTCGCTTGTGTTGTACAGCGGCAGCGGCGGACCCTACACGCGGCCGTCGGCCGAGGTGCGCGACGCCCACGCGCCCAACACCTGGACGGGCGGCATCGACGTCAGCGCCGACGGCCGCATGGTAGTCACGCGCGGCGGCGACGGTCTCGTCAAGCTATGGGACACGCGCAAGTTCAAGCAGCCGCTGGTCACCGTAGCCCACGCGTCGACTGCTGCCGCCGACCGCTTCCCCATGGCCAGCATCCGCTACGGGCCCAATTCGACGAGCATTTTGGTGGGCTCGGCTGACGGCAGCCTGCACGTCCTCAACCCGGGCAACCTGCGGCCCGAGGTCGTCACGCCCGTCACACCCGGTAGCCCGCTGATCGCCGTCGAGTGGCACGCCAAGCTCAACCAGGTGGTGACGGGCTCGGCCAACGGCGAGACGCACGTGCTGTTCGACCCGATACGGTCGCTGCGCGGCGCTGCCGACGTCGTGCGCCGCGCGCCCAAGAAGCGCCACGTCGACGACGACCCGGCGTTCACGATGGACCAGAACATTGGCATTACGAGTGACAACATTGTCGTACCGGGCGCACAGCAGGCCGCCAGCCGCCGGCGCAAGGGCGTCACCAACACGGGCAAGTCACTCGACCCGCGCCGGCCGACCATGCCGCAGCAGACGCCATTTAGCCACAACGGCCCCGACGACAAGAGCATCGAGAAGAACATTCCGCTCAGCCGCATGCTGCACGAGGACCCGCGCGAGGAGCTGCTCAAGTACGCCGAGGCCGCCAAGAAGGACCCCATCTTCACGGCCGCGTACAGCGTCAATGCGCCTGTGACGGAGTACGCCGAGTTGAGTGAGGAGGAGGATGCCCCGGACAAGAAGCGGGCGAAGAGGTAGGGGACGACGACTGTAGGGGTGGAATGTAAAATGGACTTATAATGTACAATAGACAACTACGATACCCATGAAGAAAAGCAAACCAATAGAATGTCATAGAGTGTACTCTGCAGAGTGTGCTCATCGACGCACTCCGTATGAATGTGCAGAGATGACCTCCTTTTACTTCATACGACGCACGCATAGAGTGATATGTATCTATTAGCATCACTGTGCCCCATTCGCCCCACTCTTTCTCCACCCCCTATTGGCTTTTTCTGTTTATCCGCCTGCACGCGTCGCGCGAGTTGGCGCCTCAGGCAGCAACGCCACCACTGCCTCCCTGCCTGGCGTTCTGAAATATACCGCGGGCACCTCTGCTGCCATCCCGCCTCCAACCATCCACTCTCCCGCACGAAATCTTGCCAGTCGTGGTCCTTTCACTTCCCACATCATCAACGGGCGAACAGCGCGCGCATCGAAAAAATCGCCAGACCCCCTCCGCATCCATCGAGTGCCATCGCAGAAGACGCCGAGACATCTCGATACGCGATTTTTTTCGCGCGTCCGGCCTTTGACACCGCCGCCCACCACCCCAACACACTCGCGCCCGCTTTTGAGCCTCATTTTCCCTCCTTTTCGCTTCATTTTTCGCTTTGCCCCTGGTTTTGCTATTTTCCCTCTTTTGCCCTCCTTTGCTTTTGGCGCTTTGCCAGCTCGCGAGCTTCCCCCCTCCCCATCCCCCATCATCCCCATTATTATTCCATCCTCCCATTGTTGTTTTCATCCGCCCGCGTCCCCCCCCAACGCCGTCGTCCGCATTATCGGTGCCTTTTTCTTCGTCTCTGGCCCAACCTTGCTTCTTTTTCGCCGTTTGCCATCTTTTTGACACGCCCTTTTCGTGTCGGCCCCCCTTTTTTTGCTCTCGCGCCCTGTCGGTTGGACCGCGACGCGACACCGTCCAACGACGCATCGACCTGTCATCGACGCGATCGTCCTCGACCACCAGACATCATCAATCAATCGGCCAGCTGTCATCAGTCATCGCCATCGACGATTCTTTTCCGCTCTTTTCGACGCGACCCGACTTCCTCGACCTGCTTGTCACGCCCGCTATGCGCGATTCGTGACCCGACTCGACCAGCCCATCCCTCCATCCATCCACCGCCTGTCCTCTACGATCACCATCCGGAGGGCACGCATACATCCACGCGCATCCTCTGCCCGCCATGGCTTCCGTCCAGGCTTCGGCAGCGGCCATGCCGCTGGCCAACACCGCGCCGCCGAACGGCATCACGCCGCAGCAGGTGCAGGAGGTCTACAGCGTATGTTCTCGACGGTCATTCTCCGTGTCTTTTGCGCGTTTTCTCACGCGTGTCCATTGATGTGTGGCCATTTCTTCCCAATCGAATCAACATGTTAACAATCCCCTTACCCACAGCGCTTCCGGCAAATGAAAGAGCAAGGCGTGCCCCAGACCGACCCCGACTTCATCAAGACACAGCAGTTCCTGCTCAACATCCAGCAACAACAGGCGTTTAAGCGCCAGATGCAGCATCAGCGCGACACGCAGCAGGCCGCCCAGCAAGCCGCCGCCGCTGCCGCCAATGGTGCCATCATGAACGGTGGCGGCGCGCCACACCCCGGCCGCCAAGCACCAGGATACCCTGGCCCCCCGATGGGTCGGCCCATGCCGCCCAATGCTGCCCCTGGCGCGGCACCCGCAACGCCGGGCGGTGCGCCCACGCCTGGCAGCGCTGCCGGTGGTGCACCTGCTGGTGCAGCCGCGTCGCCCGTGACCGGCCACTTCTCGCAGCAGCAGCTCAGTCTGCTGCGCCACCAGATCCAGGCATTCAAGCACCTGTCACGAAACGCCGGTGTCCCCATGCAGACACAGCAGGTCATCTTTAGCCAGCGCGCACGGCGGCAGAACGCGCCCGTATCTGAGAAGCTGGCAGGCGCTGCCAAGACGCCCGCCACCCCGACCGCGCCTGCTGCGCGCAAGGGTGCCGCTGCGGCTGCTGCTGCTGCAGGCGCGGACGAGGAGGCCGCAAAGCCCGACGTTAATGGCGCCGCGTCCGGCTCACAAGAGCTGACTGCGCCCGGTCGCAAGGTCAAGTCGTTCAAGACCATCCAGTCGCCCTACGAATCTGGCGCCGTGCGCAAGACCATCAGCTACTTCGACCACGGCCGCCGCATCAACCGCCCCGTCATCCCCGGCATCTTGCCTACCGGCATCGACTTTGACGCCCTGCGCACCGAGCGCGAGAAGATTGTCTTCAACCGCATGAGCGCGCGCTACGCCGAGCTCAAGTCGCTGCCCAGCAACATCAGCCACTGGGACACCGCCACCAACGCGCTGACCCCCGACGACACCATCAAGCGCAGGGCCTACATCGAGATGAAGTGCCTGGGCCTGTACTCCCTGCAGCGCTCCCTGCGCGATAAGATCGGCCGCCAGATGATGCACTACGACAACCTGGCCATGACCACCAACCGCAGCAACTACCGCCGCATGAAGCGCCAGAACGTGCGCGAGGCTCGTATCACCGAGAAGCTCGAGAAGCAGCAGCGCGACGCCCGCGAGCACCGCGAGAAGAAGCGCCACTCCGATTTCCTGGCCGCCGTCACTAAGCACCGCGCCGAGCTGCTAACCACCGCCACCCAGCAGCGCAACAAGATGCAGAAGCTTGGTCGCATCATGTACACCCAGCACTTTAACATCGAGAAGGAAGAGCAGAAGCGCATCGAGCGTACCGCCAAGCAGCGTCTGCAGGCCCTTAAGGCCAACGACGAAGAGGCCTACCTCAAGCTGCTCGACCAGGCCAAGGATACCCGTATTACCCACCTGCTACGGCAGACCGACGGCTTCCTGCACCAGCTGGCCTCGTCCGTCAAGGCCCAGCAGCGCGAGGCCACCGAGCGCTACGGCGGCGACCCCAACCTGCGCGTCGAAGAGCCCGAGAGCGACTACGACTCCGAGGACGAAGACCGCGCCAAGAAGATCGACTACTACGCCGTCGCCCATCGCGTCCGCGAAGAGGTCACCGAGCAGGCCAACATGCTGGTCGGTGGCAGGCTCAAGGAGTACCAGGTCAAGGGTCTCCAGTGGATGATCTCGCTCTACAACAACAACCTCAACGGTATCCTGGCCGACGAGATGGGTCTCGGCAAGACCATCCAGACCATCAGTCTCATCTGCTACCTCATCGAGCGCAAGCACCAGCCGGGCCCCTACCTGGTCATCGTGCCGCTCAGTACCCTCACCAACTGGAACCTCGAGTTTGAGAAGTGGGCCCCGTCCATTGCCCGCATCGTCTACAAGGGCCCACCGACCACCCGTAAAGCCCAGCAAGACAAGATTCGCCAGGGCCGCTTCCAGGTTCTGCTTACCACGTACGAGTACGTCATCAAGGACCGCCCACTACTGAGCAAGATCAAGTGGTTCCACATGATCGTCGACGAGGGTCACCGCATGAAGAACAGCAACTCCAAGCTGAGCGCCACCATCTCGCAGTACTACCACACGCGCTTCCGCCTCATTCTCACCGGTACCCCGCTGCAGAACAACCTGAGCGAGCTGTGGGCCATGCTCAACTTTGTCCTGCCCAACATTTTCAAGTCGGCCACGACCTTTGACGACTGGTTCAACACGCCTTTTGCCAACACGGGCGGCCAGGACCGCATGGAGCTCAATGAAGAAGAGCAGATTCTTGTCATTCGTCGTCTGCACAAGGTGCTGCAACCTTTCCTGCTGCGCCGTCTCAAGAAGGACGTCGAAAAGGACCTGCCCGACAAGACCGAAAAGGTCATCAAGTGCAAGTTCTCGGCCCTGCAGGCCCGCCTGTACAAGGAAATGCTGGCGAACAACAAGCTCATTGTCAGCGACGGCAAGGGCGGCAAGACCAACTCCCGTGGTCTCAGCAACATCATCATGCAGCTCCGCAAGCTTTGCAACCATCCGTTTGTGTTTGACGAGATCGAGACGGTCATGAACCCGCAGAGCATCAGCAACGACCTGCTGTGGCGTACAGCGGGCAAGTTTGAGCTCCTCGAGCGTATTCTCCCCAAGTACAAGGCCACCGGCCATCGCGTGCTCATGTTCTTCCAGATGACGGCTATCATGGACATTATGGAGGACTTCTTGCGGTACCGCGGCTTCCAGTACCTGCGTCTGGACGGTACGACCAAGGCCGACGAGCGTTCCGATCTGCTGCGCGACTTCAACCGCCCCGACTCACCGTACTTTATGTTTTTGCTGTCGACCCGTGCGGGTGGTCTCGGTCTCAACTTGCAGACGGCCGACACCGTCATCATTTATGATTCGGATTGGAACCCCCATCAGGATCTGCAGGCCCAGGATCGTGCCCATCGTATCGGCCAGAAGAACGAGGTGCGTATTCTGCGTCTCATCACGTCCACGTCCGTCGAAGAGAAGATCTTGGAGCGCGCCCGCTACAAGCTCGATATGGACGGCAAGGTCATTCAGGCTGGTCGTTTCGACAACAAGTCGTCTGAAACCGATCGTGACGCCATGCTGCGGACGCTCCTTGAGTCGGCCGACCTGCAAGAGACGGGCGACCAGGAGGAGATGGACGACGAGGAGCTCAATATGATCCTGGCCCGTAGCGAAAACGAGCTAGCCGAATTCCAGAGGATGGACGAGGAGCGGGCACATGACCCAATCTATGGCACAGCGCCAGGCTGCCAAGCCGTGCCGCGCCTCATGGTGGACAACGAGCTGCCAGACATTTATCTGGCCGATCCCAGCGTCGTCGAGGAGGAAGTCGAGGTCGTCCTAGGCCGTGGTGCGCGCGAGCGAACCAAGGTCAAGTACGATGACGGCCTCACGGAGGAGCAGTGGCTTATGGCCGTCGACGATGACGAGGACTCGCCCGAGGCCGCTGCCGCGCGCAAGCAGGCACGCAAAGACAGGCGCGAGATGAACCGCCAGAAGCGGCTGGCCAATGCCAACCCCATCACGGGCTCGGTCGAGAACACGCCCGAGGGCAGCCGTGCTAGCTCCGAGGAGCCCGAGCCAGAACCCGAGCCCGAGCCAGAGACGCCTGTCAAGAAGCGCGGCCGGAAGCCCAATGCCAAAAACGAGAAGCGCAAGGCCGACGACGGCGAGGACGAGCCGGCACAGCCGCCGCCAGCCAAGAAGCGCCGCGGACCCCTTGGTCGGCCCAAGGCCGTCGCTGGCCAGGGCGCCGACGGTGCGGCAGCGAGCGGTGCAGCCAGCCCGGCGGCGGCGGCGGCGAGTGCAAGCCCCAAGGTCTCGATGACGCCCCAACTGCGCGGCCGGTTGCAGGAGAACTTGCGCCGCTTGTACGACGGCCTGATGACGCTGGAGGTCGACGATCCGGAGCCCGAGGACCCCGAGGATAAGAACGAGGGCGATAAGGACGAGGACGAAGAGCCGGCCAAGCGCATCATTATTGGTCCTTTCGTGAAGCTGCCCTCGAAGCGCGACTACGGCGACTACTACGTCATCATCCAGAAGCCCATCTGCATGAACCAGATCCATGCGCGGATCAAGAAGGGCGAGTACCAGAAGCTCACCGACATGCAAGCCGACATCAAGCTTCTGTGCAGCAATTGCCGCACCTACAACGACGATGGCAGTCTGCTGTATGCCGACGCCAACACCATTGAGGTAGGTTCTTTTCTCCTGTCCCACATGGCTTTTAAGCCCGCAGTTGATGCTAACCCAAATAGGAATTCTTCAATACCAAGCTCGCCGAGACGCTGGCGGCTCACCCCGAGCTGCAGGCGCTGGAGCCCGGTGCGGCATCGACCAAGGCCTCGTCCGAGGCGCCCACGACGACCAACAGCACGCCGGCGCCGGCAGCGACCCCGCTGCCCAAGATCAAGCTCGTGTCGAACGGCGTCAGCCTGAATAAGTCGGCAAACGGCAACAGCAACGGCAACGGCGAATCGACAAACGGCACCAGCACCAAGACCGAAGACGAGTAGCCCGACTTGCACGCCAAAACACAACAACACAAAAACAAAACATTTAACATTTAACAATTCCCCCCATGTTTTTACTACCGGCGTATTCTAAAGATGTATTTTTCTGTATTCCAAAGAAAGGGACGGTTTCAACTTAAACGCGCGGACGGATTGTGTTTTTATTCTCTCTTCAATTCGTCTTTTGTTTTCATTTTCTCAAGAGAATTAGGGAATAGGGCTTGGAGATAGACCAGTTTGCTTCTTTGTCTCTTCTGGGACATAGGGGCAAGACGAAGCTGCTTTCTCTCTCCCTGGATAATGGCTGGAACGGAGGGTGTTTTCCTCTATCAAGGGGACGGGGACTGTTATTTTCATGCGTTTTTCTTTCTTGCGTCTCTTTTCTGTCTTTCCTCTGTCGTATTACATCCATATTTTTCGACTCATGTTTTACAAAATATTACCGTTTTTCAGCATTTACTCTTTTCGTCTATGCTTGATGGTTCATTATCATTTGTTGTGTAATCTGTGGTGATGGTCAATCATTTCAACAGAGTAATTAATTGGGTGAGTAAGTAGACTGTTGGCATTTATAGTCTCTCTCACATTGCTCTACTTTGATCAATTGCAATGTAGTTTTACAGATTTCAAATCAGATTCACAGTAAAAGAAGGATAATAAAAATAGTTGGAATTATTGAGAATGGCAATTCTCGTACGGAGTATCGATCTTGTCCTCTATTTGTTGGTTGTACAGTGGATATCGCTAATCCAGTACGGGGCCTTTATGGGTACTAGTAAGAACCAGGACTTTCCAACAAACAAGAAACGGTTCCGTGGTCTAGTTGGTTACGACGTCTGCTTCACAGCAAAGCGATTACTTGCAATCGCAGAAGGTCCTGGGTTCGATCCCCAGCGGAGCCATTCTTTTTGCCTTTTTTGGCAACGTTTTTTTTCTAGTCAGCAAATTCCACGATGTCTTTTCATGCTTATATGCTTTTTTTTTTCCTTTTGTCTTTGTTTTCTGCTTTTCTTTTTGTTCTTATTTTCTTTCCTCTTTTCATTTTCTTCCAACTTAAAATCTATCCTCCTTTATGTCCTTAATGTTATCGTTTACCACAATTTAGAATATGCGTAGATTATCATTGTTCTAATTCCCTGCGGCAACTATATAAAGGAAGAAAGAAATCTATGAACATTTTGCTTGTAAAAGGGAGGAAAATATGTGTCGTAAAAGTAAAAAAACCCAAAAAAAACAGCAGCAAAACGCCAGACAGCACAGCGACATCAAGTGCTCTTTTTTCTATGTTGCATGCCCCGTTTGTTTTCTATATCTCTAATTTTCTGAAAAAATTACCGCGAGAAAGAAAAAATAAATCCAAAACGTAAAATAAGTAAAAGACGTATAAAATATATAAACAGAAAGGGTTTTTGTCTTTTGGTTGGCGCAATCAAAAGCAATCAAAAATTAAAATCGTCTCTTTTTTTTTGTGGGCGTATTATCAGACTCCTCTGCATAATATCATCCTCGGGAGGTCCAAAAAGGCTGGTGTATCGACAACATTTAGGGCCGGCCTGAAAAGTTGTTGTAGAGACTGCAGAGTTGTTAGTAAGTTCTTTCTCTCTCACCTTTTTTTTGGGTTGTTGTTCGGTCTCCGCAGCGTACGTACCTGATATCCTCCCGATACTCGGAGCCCTCATCGACCTCCTGGTTCTGGACACCGTTCACCGGACCGCTGCTCGCGACCAGGAACGCACCGTCGCCGTTTGTGGTGACGGAGCCGGCCGCCGGATTCTTGCCGGTGCTGTGCAGTATGTTGAGGCGCTCAAAGTACTTGTCGGGTACGGGCGTCTTATAGTTGCCGCAGAAGACGCCGACCTCAAAGTCAGTGACCTTGCTTGTGCTGTCGACAGCCTCCATGCAGGCCTCCTTGAGGTCCTCAAGGGTCTGGAACACGAGGGCGTCGCACTGAATCAGGTCGGTCATGTCCTGCAGCGAGCGGCCGTGCGCGAGGAGCTGGGCCGGGTCGGCCAGATCAATACCGTGGACGTGCGGGTGGGTGATTTCGGGGCTGCAAGATACGAGGACGATGCGCTTCGCCTCGCACTCCTTGACCATCTGGACAATCTCGCGCGAGGTCGTGCCGCGCACAATGCTGTCGTCGACGAGGCACACGACCTTGTCCTTGAACTCGGACGCAATGGGCGACAGCTTGCGGCGCACGCTCTTTTGCCGTGCCTTTTGGCCGGGCAGGATAAATGTGCGGTAGACGTAACGGTTCTTGACGAAGCCGTTGGAGAAGGGCTTGGACAGAGCTTCGGCCAGCGTGGCGGCGGCCGTGTTGCTCGTCTCGGGAATTGGGATGACGACGTCAATGTCCTTGATCACGTCCTCGCTGAGCACCTGGCGCATGCGCTGCGCCAGCTTCAGGCCCATGTTCTGCCGGCTGCGGTGGACGGAGATGCCGTCAATGCAGCTGTCGGCTCTCGCAAGGTACAGGTACTCGAACAGGTCGGGCGTGTACGACTTGGGCGCCACGATCTGCGAGAAGCGGGGGGCCTCGCCCTTCTTGATGAAGACGGCCTGGCCGGGCAGGATGTCGACAATGTTCTTGAAGCCCAGCTGGACGAGGGCAATGGATTCGGAGGCGAGGAAGTAGTCAGTGGCGCCTTCGAGGGTCTCGGATGGCCGCGAGCCGAGGCAGAGGGGGCGGATGCCGTTCTGGTCACGGAAGCCCAGGATGCCGAAGCCGGCCAGCATGGCCGTGCAGGCAAAGGCGCCGATGCAGCGCGCATAGACCTCGCGCAGGGCGGAGAAGACGTCGTCGACGTTAGCACGGGCCTTGCCGAGCTCGCCGAGTGCATGCGCGAAGATGTTGAGCCTAAATGGAATCCAGTTAGCAAGAGAAATGGCTCAAGCAGTGTAAATTTATATGCTGAGGGAAACCGTACAGAAGCTCAGAGTCGGAGTCGGTGTTGACGTGGCGGCGTGCCTCGTAGTCGAGGAAGGTGACGAGGTCAGGGGTGTTGACGAGGTTGCCGTTAACGCTCATCGACAGACCGTAGGGGGAGTTGACGAAGAAGGGCTGCGCCTCGGCACTGTGGTGCGGGTTGTGTTAGTTGATGTCAAGGTAGAGGGTGTAAGATGTGAATATGGTGGACATATGTGAACATACGCAGAGGAAGTACCGGCGGTCGGGTAGCGGACGTGGGAGATGCCCATGAAGCCGGGGAGCGAGGCGGTCGACACGCGTCTGCCCTCGTCGAAGACCTTGCTGGCCATGCCCAGGCCCTTGCACTGGGAGACACGGCCGCCCTGGCACACGGCGATACCAGCAGCATCTTGTCCACGCTGTTGCGCAGGTCAGTATTGTAACGAAATATGGATATACGTGACAGTGACAAGACGCAAAAGAAAAAAATGAAATAAAGGAAAGTAAAGCAGAGTATTGGGATTCTTTCGTCATCGTATCGGCAGGGAAAGCAAGGACTAACATGTTGCAGGTAAAAGAGCGACTCGTGGAGGTCAACGGCAGCCGAGGTGGCTTTGGAATCGCCGAGCTGGAAGCAAAAAGAGTCACAGTCAGTATATCGTCGCAACTTTGTCTTCAGGTCTTACTTCTGGATCCTGTAACCCGTGCAAACACGTGAAAGATTGCGTGGGGGGCAGCGCCGTGTAAGTGACGTACGAGGATGGCTGAAACACCACACATTGTGTCTATCTTGCTGGGGTTCGGTCTGAAATCTGACGCGGGAGGATCAAGATCAAAGATCAAAGAACACCGGCCGGTGACTGTATGGCGGATCTAAAGAAGAAGAAACGAGAGAGGATGAGGGTCGTCGAGTAAGAGGCGTCGACGACAGTGGTTGGCGGGCACGGGCGGTTCTTGCGGATGGCGATTCTGTGGTGGGAGACACAGAATTGCTGCAGACGCAAAATTCGAATGGGTTGGCGGTGCATCGACGACAAGAGAACAAGAAGGCCAAAAAAAGTTCAGGGACGTCGATGCGGGCGCGGGTATTGGGGGACTTTGGGGGCGCTCCGATCTAGCAAAAGCCGCCCCTCCTCTTGCCTCCTGCCAATGAAAGGGCGCCAGAATGCGAAATTGGGAATTTGCCCTCGCGCTGCTAGAAAATTTTCCGCGGGGCAGCAGGCGCAATCGGCTACGTCGGGCCGGCAAATGATCCGCCGCCGTGTGCTGCCGCCAGCAGCGCAATAGACGCCGCTCAGGAAGGTACAGTAAAGGCCGTCAGTGTCAAAATAGGCCCAAGGATGGTGCCTAGCATAGCTCCTTCCGTTTCCTTCAACAATCGCAGCGCCAGTGCGAGCAGCGACGTCGGGGAAGGTGCGTCCGGTGCGCGATGCAGAATCCCAGGCGGCGACGTGCTGTAATTGTCTCGAAAAGGAAATCCATGTCGAAAGGGAAACCCATCTGGCAAAGGAAAGTGGGGCGGATCCACTTATTTGTACCACCTACCCCAGCTGGGAGGCGCTGCTGCCAAATCCCAGCGCTCGCTCCGGTCGGGCACGTGGATTGCAGATTACGTGCTGCCGCTGGGCGCAGGGGATGGAAGCGAGTTGCAGTCGCATATGGGTGCTGCAGGCGAGAGAGGTGTGCACTGGTGTTCACTGATGCTCTGGAAGGAGGCTGGTCCAATGCTCGCCTTGCCCGTTTGGCCCCTCCGCTCAGCCTCATCCGTGTCTCTCAAAGGGAAGCCTTGCTGTGGTAGCGCATAATGCCAGGAATCACGCTGCCGTAATCATATTGGCCGGAATATATGCCATATGCCCTGGACAGATCCTTGGTTCGGTTGAGCTCAGGCAGCAACGACTGGGAGATGAGCTGGCAATGCGGTGGTCGTATGTCGCAATACGCCGAAGCACATAAGAAGAAACAAACAACAGACGTAAATAGTAATAACAGCTGCATTAACAAAACAAGACCAAACAAAACAAACAAAGCAAAATACTTCGACGTCTTGGGCGTTGCAAGAACACCCAGCTGTCACTCAGTCTGACAAGATGGTCCCATTTTTATATTGAGTCTGATTGGTACATTCCATTCAGCGCACACAGCGCAACGGCGCCGTGCTTCAGGGGACTGTTCGGACTTAGCGCCAGCCAACAAACGCTACGGCCCCCATACGAGAGCTGTGTTGGCGGTCGCTATTAGAGGCCCTGAAAACTGGAATCAAACGCGGCCAACATAGAAGGAGAGAAGGGGATCCGGGCGCTCCTGGGCGTGGCGGGGCTTTGCTCCTTCCTTGCCCATCCTTCGCTATTGCTATGATTGTTCCCTCCCTTTGCTCTCCCTGCGCTCCTGCCCCGTATCCTCCTTCCTGTCAGCTCTAGCTCTGGTCGTACCTACTCCGTATTGCTGCTCGTACTTGCCTGCTCCGTGTTTCCCTCCTTACTCGCCAACCCAGTTGTCTACTTCCTCTTTCTACCCCTCGCCATCCGCCTGCTACTTTTTGCATCTACGACGACCTCTCTTCCTCCTCTCCTTCCTCATTCTCCCCTTTTCCTCCGCAACCCCTTTTACTCGCCTCACACGACCGCTCCACGAGCTCGTTTCTTCCAATCCACACCCACCACCAACCTCCCGTGTGCCCTCGTGCCTACTGCCAACTCGCCCTCCGCATCCTTGTCCTCCTCTCCTCAATCCGTCCGATTCAATCGCATCTCGACGACTTCATTCCAAATGGCTGGGCGGTTTGTGCGCGCATCCAAATACCGTACGTCACACGCCACTGTATACACGCCCTTCTGCTTCTCCAACAGCTTCTCCTCTCCTTCTCCTCTCCTTCTCCTCTCATCTTTCCCCTATTTTCGCAGCTCGACCCTGCGTTAGCGCAACGTGGCCGATCTTTTGTTTTGCTGACGCCTTGTTTCTTTCTCTGTCTCCCGGAACAGGCCATGTCTTTGGCAAGCCGACTCGCAAAGAGTTCTGCTACGACAACCTCCACATCAGCCGCAATGCTTGGGACACGAACTTGGTGAAGGTGCGTTTGGATAAAAGAAAGGGGGCGGCGCATACTACAGCCTTGGGCGTAGGTCGGCCGGGCGCAATGCGCTGGCGCTGACGGCCCTGACTGCTGACGCGGACGCCCGCCCGGCCGCTCTTGAAACACCGCACCACGTTCCAGTTTCCAACTAACCCGCCACTGTTGCAAATAGGCCAACCCCGAGTACCTCTCGGTCAATTGGGAGTCGAGCGGTGGTGGCGCATTCGCCGTCATCCCCGTCAACGAGCGCGGCAAGATCCCGGACCAGATTCCCCTCTTCCGCGGCCACACGGCCGCTGTCCTCGACACCGACTGGCACCCCTTCAACGACCACATTATTGCCTCTGCCTCCGACGACGCCCGTGTTTTTGTGTGGCAGGTCCCCGAGAACTTTACGCTCCACACCGACGCTGAGGAGATTGTCGACGTTGCGCCTCTGAGCAAGCTCCAGGGCCACTCGAGGTAGGTTACTGTCACCGCGCAAGCTACTAAAATACAGACAAACGCACACAGCTGACAAGCCACCCCCGCTTTCTAGAAAGGTCGGACAGGTCCTCTTCAACCCTGCCGCCGAGAACATCCTGGCGTCCGCCTCCGGCGATCTGTCCATCAAGCTCTGGGACATCACCACGGGCCAGGCCACCCTCGCCCTCAAGCAGCCCGATATCGTTCAGAGCCTGTCGTGGAACCCCAGCGGCTCGCTGCTCGTCACGACGTCACGCGACAAGCGCATTCGCGTCTGGGATGTCCGCCAGGAGACCCCCGTCCACGATTTCCCGGGCCACCCTGGCGCCAAGAACAGCCGTGTCGTCTGGTTGGGCGAGCACAACCGCTTTGCCACCACCGGCTTCTCGCGCATGAGCGAGCGCCAGCTGGCCCTGTGGGAGCCTGGCCAGAGCGAGCCCATTGGCGGCTTCAGCACTCTCGACTCGATCTCCGGTGTTCTGATGCCCTTCTGGGGTATGTAGTTTTTCTTGAGTTCTTTTTTAAGCCCTCTTATTGTGTCTCAAGTTGCTAATGTTTTTGTCTAGACGATGGTTCGAACTGCTTGTATCTGGCCGGCAAAGGGTAAGCTGCTACTTCGCAACTTTTAATCTGTTTCTTGACCATACCACCGCAATTAACACCGCCCACAGTGACGGCAATATCCGCTACTATGAATTCGAGAACGACAAGTTCGAGTTCCTCTCGGAATACAAGTCGGCCGACCCCCAGCGTGGTCTTGCCTTTGTGCCGAGACGCGGTGTCAATGTACGATGCCCCATATACGCAGTTTATTTTAATTGCATGTGATTTGCTAACCATTCTCTCAGGTCCACGATAACGAAATTATGCGCGCCTACAAGACCGTCAACGACTCCTACATCGAGCCCATCTCCTTCACCGTGCCCCGCCGTGCCGAGACCTTCCAGTCGGACATTTACCCACCAGCTGTCGGCCTAAAGCCGGCCGTGTCCAGCAAGGAGTGGCTGTCGGGAAAGACGGGCGTCCCGGCCAAGATCGATCTGGAGAGCGTCTACGACGGCATCGCGCCCGTTGAGGTTCCATCCGACTACAAGCCGCCCGCCACGACCACCACCTCGGCCCCTGCGCCCGCCCCTGTGTCTCCTGTCAAGGCCGTGCCGCCGAAGAAGGAGCCCGAGCCAACCCCCGCACCTGTTCGCTCCGGCCCGCCCCCGAGCATAAAAGACCAAAAGCAGTCCATCTCGTCCATGGCCAACAAGTTCCAGGACGACGAGGAGGAGAGCAGCGAAGAGGACGATGCCGAGTCCACCAGCTTTGAGGAGACCGGCCGCCCCCAGCCACGAAACATTGCTGTGGCCACCGCAGCACCGGCCGCTGCCGCCAAGTCGCCCGTCTCGCCCTACAAGCCCTCGCAAGCCGCTTCGCAGGTTTCCTCGCCACCGCCCCCGGCCGCCGCCGCCTCGGCCGTGGCCTCCAAGGCCTCCACTCCCGCTGCCAGCCGCACCTCGACGTTTTCGCCTAGCGCCGCTGCGGCGTCCACTTCGAATGTGAACGGCGGCAGCGACATTGCCGACGCGCTGGCCAAGCTGACGACGCTTGTGCAGACACAAAACAGCAAGATCGACGGCCTGGCGACCGAGGTGGAGGGTCTGAAGAAGCGGCTGCTGCTGTCGTCGGAGCAGAGCGAGCGGATCCGGCAGCTGGAGCTGGAGCTGGAGGAGGCGCGATCGTAGACAGAAGGGGAGGACAGGCGGTGTGAGGAGGAAGCAAGTAGGATTTAACGAGGCTATGGTAGTAGAGGAGAGTGGTGTGTTAACTTTTGGGGGAGGTTGAAAAACCCATGTTTCCTTACCTTGATGCGTTTGACTTAGTCTTTTTTACCCGTTTATATGACGTTGGATGTATGCGAGACCGGGAAGAGCGATGAAGAAGGGGGGATCGACGATTAATTGTTTTCCTTTGGTGCTATTCGTACACATTTTTTGAGCTGTATTTTGGTGCTATTGTTTTTGCCTCTTGTTTTCAGATGCGTTGCTTTTCTCTTTTTTTTGGTGTAAGGTTACCCTTTACGAAAAGGACAGGAAAAGACGGTAAAACAAGGCTGAAATTATGACATGCGATTTCACTTTCTTTGTCTTGGTTATCAATTTACGTCTTTGTTTGGCTATCGCTTGTTTACTGTCGTGTACTGGCTCCTTTGTCCTGTTGTTAATATCTCCCATTGTTATTTCTCCTATGTATTTTGTCTCTCCCTCATTCTTTCACGGTACACACATTATCGCTTTGTTTGTATACCTTCACGACCACCTTGTACGAGGCTTTTTCGTTCACCCGAACAACATCCTTTTCGCCTTTTGCTTCATTTCTTCTCCCCCCTCCTTTTCGTTATTTCTATATTTTTCTCTTTCCCCCGTTTCTTATTTCCCCCTCTCCTCCCTCCTTTTCGTCAGACCGACAACCTTTTGAATTTCCAGAGCAAGAACATCTCTCACCATTAGTTCTCTTCAATAAAGAATTCATATCTTTTGAGGGAATCTGACAAAACGAGGAGGCGATACGCATTTTATCTTTATACCTGAGTGCTGGCCACTCCTCTGTCGACCTCTTCTTTTCGTCAATTTCCGTTTACCACATTTCTCACGTATCGCCCATCTCCCACCACCCATCTTCCATCATGGGCCGCCCATATACAGCTAGATACGCAGAGGCCACGACGACCGGAGACGACCCTTGCTATGAGCAATACGATTTTAGCTTTGAGGATGAGACTGAGGTGTATCAAGGGGAGCGGTTAGCCATCGGCGACAGTGGTCCAGGAGACAAGCGATGCTGGCCATACATAGCAGGCAGCCAAAGCCAGAAACCTGCCGCATCCATTTCCACGACTTCAAAGCCGGCCAACCACCATGAGAGACTCGACTTGCAGATGTCTCTCTGGCCTACTTTCCAACGGGTGGATGTGCCAAATGCTGGCGATAACGCCAGGCGACCCACGAAGAAAGAATGGCTCGGTCCACCGGATCGTGGTCGCGACAACTACAGGGACGAGGATGACTACGACGTAGCCATGCTGGAGCAGGATGTCCATGAGTACCACTTCTACAACATGCTGGCTCGTGTTGAGAATCAGGGACAGTGGCGGCTGGCATGGCATGACGTTATACAAACGGGAGAATATTCGGCGCCACACGATAAGCAGAACATCAGTGAACGACCCAGCAAGTCCAAAAAGACCAAAAAGACAGTCGACAGTCCACGACAGCTTCCACCCAAGGTCCTCCGGCTACCGCCCACGCCTGCACCCCTGCCACCATGCCTGCAGTGCGCTCTTGCCGGTGCTTGCTGCTCGCTTACGACCACGCCCTACGCTCAAGCGTTTGTCAATGACAGAGCGTCGTCACGCCGGCCGCGTCAGAGTCGCATTGCTATGACTGCAACTCCATCCTGGGAAGTCGCCTACGCGAACCTCACCAAGGAAGTTGAACGGAGCTGTCCGGACTGGGACTCGTACACCGCCGAGCTGCCATGGCGCCGCCAGCAGCTCGAGCAGCACATGCTGCGGCTAGCCATTGTCCGTGGCGACACCAACTCGCCGTTTCTGCCACAGCCGCCACCACGGTGCACTCGGTGTGTGCGGAATGGCGAGGCAGGCTGCCTCCAGCAGTCGCGAGACGTAACTAATACTGCGGCGGCAATGGCAGGTCAAGAGACGGCGGTCGCTTGGTTTGCAAGCAGTGGACCACCACCGCAATCGCTGCTACCACAGCACAGCGTGTCTCTCCTCGACCAGATCCGCTACGGGCCCGGCCACCAATATGAGGAGCCCCCCAGCAGCCGGTTGCGCGCACAAAAAGCACCGTGGCCAGTTCTTGAAGCCATCTTCTGTCGAGACCCGAATGCATTGACCGCCGCCGGGGTTGCCGCCAAAGCTCAAGATCTCCTCGAGCAGATCAGGAAGAAGTACACGCGCGGTGCCGGCACGGGCAGCCGCTTCTCACAGAGGCGACGCGGCAATGGAAGCCAAGACACGCCGAACTACCTCAAATGTCTTCGGCAGACAACCAATAAGACAGTGCTGGACACTCACGTCCGTCCGGCCACGACCCTTGAGGTTGCTCGTCTCCTCCCCCGGCGGAGCTGGCTGAATGTGTATGCGAACCGTGGTGTGGCCACTGTGAAGGCGCTGGCTATTACTGTGGAAAAGGTCGGAGAAGCCCATGAACGGAAGACAACTTTCAATCAGAACGACTACGGCGCCACGCCTCCTGCTCTGCCGGCCTGGCATGCCAACAACAAAAAGTCAACGGTTATCGACGAAGGGCAGCAATGGCTCGACGAGGACGTCTCTACCAAGCCGCCTGCGACACATGATTACAAGTGGCGAGAGTATTTCCTCGACCTCAGCGAGGACCGAGTTGCGGTACAGTTGCAGACCCAGAAGCAGAAAGTGAAGAGAAAGGAACGGTCAAAGCCTCTACCCATTCCCCTTTCACCGCGTCCACATCCTGCGAAACCTTTGCGTGAACCACCAGCTGCGGTTGACTCTAGCAGTAAGAGCAAGCCAGAGACGAAGGAGCAGCGCCAGGTGAGGATTGCCAAGATGGCGGTCGCCCTCAGCGACCGTGTCCGGACCGAACAACAGCGGATTCTCGGCGATGCGGATCCGGCCCGTCGCATAAAGGTTGCTCCAAAGGTTGCTCCAATCGGGCCAAGACATGCCCATCCGAAGCGCTCGCTGGACGACGAGATCATGATTGACGACCTCATCAAGAGGCTGTCTCGCAGCTACGATTTAAAGACATCCAGGCGGATGGCTACCCTGGCGGTTGGCCCGGGAAAGAAGTGAGAAGTAAAAGACTGGACGGCCTTGTTTGAAAACAATAAAAATATCATTAATACACCTTTCGTAAAAACATCGCACCCATGCCCTGGGAGATCGTCACTTCCGCCCCTCCACCATGATAATGTGATACCCAAACGATGTCTTGGCCTCGCCCACCACGGGCGATGCCGTCGTGCTGGCCGGCAGCGCAAACGCCACCGCCTCAAAAGCTGGGTCCAGGCTGCCGCGCACCTTCCAGCCCAGCGCACCGCCCTGCCGCGCCTTGTCCTCGGAGAATGTCCGGGCAACGTCGTCGAACTTGGCGCCCTCCGTCTTGATCTTGGCCAGCGCCTCTTCCTTTTTGGCGTGTTTTTCACACTGTTGGTCAGTCATCATCCTCATATTCGAGACTCTTATCATTATATCCCGTGATCCTACCAGAATATGGCGAACGTTGATCTGCTGTGCGCCCTTGACGTCCTTGTCGCCCTTGTCGCCCTTCTTATCGGCCGCACCCTTCTTGGCGTCGCCCTTTTTGGCGTCAGCCTTTCCCTTGGCCATGACTACTGTGGGTTGTGTGAAAGTTGGATGAGTGTTGACGTTGGTGTTGTTGGAGTGTAGCTGCTCTTCATCAGCCCAGGCAAGAGCGAGGTGGAGTTGGAGATGCCGCAGGCAAAATGCCCCGCTTTTTTTCTCAAGAGCTTCAGTTGCGCCAGGACAGACGTGTCTACGCCGCAGAGCTTAATGATTCAACACAAAGGACAGTATCTTTACACATTTTCATAGCTTATTACTTCTTCTGTTATGTTCGCAATTAATTCTATCGTCTACTTAGTTTATTTATACAGTCAGAAAACCTTCATTCCCTCTTTTGAGTGTTTTGTTTCAAAACGACAAGTAAATCCAGTCCCTCACAACACGCGCCATTTTCTCATGTTTCCAATATCACAAAAGTACGGAGTAGCCCTACCATAAATAAGCCAAATAAAATAAAATCTCGATAAAACAGAATGACAGAAGCTCGTGCAATTCTTCACTCTTGTTATGAGCTGTTGGTCACAAGCAGTTGCTCTGCACTTTCACGCCTTCACCGCCTTCCGCTTTCTTAGAGCGGTCTGCGCTAGCTGGACGTCTGAGGCGGCAGAACCTTCCCTTCTCCACTGAAAATATGGGTGAAGAAGGGTAAGAGCGACCTGTGATTTTTTGAGCCTTTGTCGCTCCTTCCCATTTCACTCGCTTCCCATTAATTATTACCACTTGACCAATTAATTCTTCAGAGCTTCTCCTTTTCTCTTCCCTCCTCTTCCCTCCTCTTCTTTTCTCTCTCTATCTCTCTCTCGCCAACCCTTTCAATCTCGCCCTCTCGTCCCACGAGAGCAGGCAGTTCGACCCCTCTCAATCTCTCCAATCTCGCTCTCGAAGTCCCCGCGGCATTCAATACGGAAGACCCGCCCAGCTCAAGACCTCTCTGTCCTTTTTTTGGTAGCGAGCTACTTGGGCGTGGCTCCCTCTCTCTCTCTTTCTTTCCCCATCCCCTTGAGGACTCATTTGAATCACACATTCGACCGTGACCATGGCCAACTCCACAGTGGTCGCGCCGTCTGGCAACCATATCCCCAATGTGCGGTCCAACTCGGAGAAGCGGCTCGGCATTCTGCACTACACGTCGTGCGTTGACTTTGGCTGGCACGGCGATATTCGCAGACGGTATGTTTTATTGTATAAATTGCCATTCTCTCTCTGTGTTCCTCTCTAACTCTTTTCGCCAGGTACACCGATTTCATCGTGCACGAAGTCCGGAAAGACGGCACCGTGGTCTACCTCTCCGACAACGATATTGTCGACGAGTACAAGAAAGCCGACAACCGACCAGAGCTCAAGGCCGCTCCGCCAAAAGAAGAGCCCGCTGCCCCAGTCGTCCCGGTCGTGGTCGAGAAGCCAAAGGCTCCCGAGCCGCCTCCGGTTGACGTCGATGGCCTCGTGGCACTCGTCGGCCCCGACGTTGCCAAGCAACTGCAGGACGCTCATGCTGCCATTGTCAGCGGTGGCCCGGCGCCCGCCAAGTTCACAATTGCCGTTGTCAACGACCGGTCCAAGCGCGGTCACTACCACCAAGAGATCCGCCGCATCTTTTCGGGCCGCTTCGAGACCCGTGCCGACGGAGACTCGGGTGCCATCATTGCCATGCCGAGTGCTGGCAGCAACCGGGCCCGGGCCGGTGGCCGGGGTGCTGCCAATGGGAATGGCGGCGGTGACAACAGACGCGAGAGTCGCGCCAGCCGTAAGGCAAACAAGGCCGTAGAGGGTAACGGGAAGTACCTACACTTTACCATGTACAAAGAGAACAAGGACACGATCGAGGCCATCAACTTCCTCGCCCGCATGCTGAAGCTCAAATCGGCCAACTTTGGCTTTGCCGGCACCAAGGACCGTCGCGCCGCCACCACACAGCGCGTCAGCGTCTGGCACCCCGGCAACCAGGGCATCGGCTGGATCAACGCCCGCAGCGCCTACGTCAAGGTCGGCGATTTTAGCTACAACAAGAGCCCCATTCAGCTCGGCCAGCACGGAGGCAACGACTTTGTCATTGTCCTCAAGGGCGTCGAGCTGACCCGTGGCGCGAACTGCTCGCTCAGCCACCGTCTGCGCATGACCGAGATGTGTGTCCAGTCGGCCCTGGACCATGTCCAGCAACACGGCTTCATCAACTACTTTGGGCTCCAGCGATTTGGCACGCACGCCATTGGCACTCAAGAGGTTGGCCAAAAGATCCTCAGCGAGGACTTCGAGGGCGCTTGCGAAGCCATTTTGCACGTCGACCCAGCGCTGGCCGCCGCCCTCGACAGCAGCGACGTGGAGGCCCGCTTCCAGCGGGACGAGATCAACCGCGCACGTGGCATCATCCAATTCAAGTCGACGGGCGACGTCAACGCGGCGCTGAACATTTTGCCGAGACGCTTTAGTGCAGAGAGCTCGCTCATTCAGCACCTGGGACGCACCAACGGCTCGCGTCGTGACTTTTGCGGCGCCCTCTGCCGCATCACCCGCGGCTTGCGGAACCTGTACATCCACGCCTACCAGTCTCTGGTCTGGAACTGGGCCACTAGCCAGCGGTGGTCCCGGTACGGCGACAAGGTCATTGCGGGCGACCTCGTGCTTGTCGAGTCAGAGGCCAACCCGAGCCGCCTACGGCCCGAGGGGGGCCACGACATGTCCGAGGACCTGAACCAGGAGGAGGAGCAGTTCTACCAGGAGGCGCGCGTGCTGAGCGCCGAGGAGGTCGCCAGCGGCCAGTACACCATCTTTGACATTGTCCTGCCCGTGCCCGGCTTCGACGTGTTGTACCCGGATAATGCCATTGGCGAATACTATAGCGAATTCATGGGCCGTCCCGAGAACGGCGGCCTCAGCCCATACAACATGCGCCGCCCGCAAAAGGAGTTCAGCCTGAGCGGCCACTACCGCAAGATCATGGCCCGCTTCACGGCCGTGCCCCAGTTCTTCGTCCGACCCTATGCCAACGACTCGGAGCAGATGCACCCGACCGATCTCGACGACATCAAGGCGCTCCAGGAGGAGAAGAGAAGCATCAAGGCCAAGGCCAAAGAGGAGAAGGGGGACGGTGGCAGTCGGCGTCGCCGCCCGTCGTCCGACCATCCCCAGGGCTCCAGCGGCGAGCGCGTTAATGACGCCTGGATCGAGAAGACGGCGGACTGTGGCAGCAGCAAGCGCGTCAAGATTGGCACGGGCAGCAGCGAGGTGGGTGCTCCTATTGCCCCCGTTGCGCCAGAGGTGCCGACCACTGATTCATACGACGACGACCTGCCTACTGTCGAGGACGTGACGCAGGCATTTGACCAGGGCAGCAGCCCGCATGGCTCGCCCATGGCCGTCGATGCTTCGATCGTCAAGCCTGCCACCGCCGCCGCTGCTACGCCCGTTGCTCCAGCTCCGGTTCCGGCTTCGCTGCCGAACCAGGTCAAGTACTTCAAGAACTTGTTCAAGCCCGCACCGGAGACAAAGACGACCAGCAACGGCGCGGATTCTGTCGACAGCTTTAGCACGGCCGTCAACCGTACCGATGCCTGGCGCCAGAGCGCACCCGAGTACGCCGAGCGCGACGACATGGAGATCGCCGTGGCGCTCAACTTTCGGCTGTCGTCGAGCAACTATGCGACCATGTGCCTTCGCGAGATGATGACGGGTGCGCTGACGCCCAGCATGCAGGCCGCTGCGGCCAGCCGGGCTGCGAGCCGCCAGGCTTCGCCGTCGGCCTAAATCGTTATTTCCCATTTTTGTTGTCGGATCTAATACCAACTAAAGCAATCTACGCTCCTTGTAAGAGTGCCAGCTATATTTATATATAATGTGTCCCAGAATCAATGTGGAGGAAGGGATTGGAAAGAAAAGGTGGAGATGTTCCATCCTGTCATGATCTGTCATAGTTTTGACTACCGAGACGGATCTACTGAGCAGGGTCTATTGAACCAAGGATACACAGCATTGCATTGCATTTGCATGAACACTGGACACCAGGGGCATCAGGGCCAGGAAAGGGTATATTGCATAGGGAAACGGGTGCCAGAATGGACGATGCTGGAAGGGGATTGCATAGGTGGTTTTTGTCTACTTGAAAGATATACCCCTCCGGTTGCTGTACTTTTTGTGTAAGATAAAATAATTATTTGCATGTCATGTCTTCGTCTCGAATAAGCAAATGGTACCTAAGCAAATATACAAGAAAAAACCAAAGCCCCTGAATCAATAAAAGAAAAGGCTATCCAATTCGCTCTCGTCTTCTCACGCGCTGCTTCTCTCTCATTGACTCGTCAGTAGTCTCTCGCCATGCACATATACATCTCGCCAGGTCATTTTGATTTTCGGGTTAGTCTTCCAAAATTCTCCCTGATATCCAATCGCTATCCAAGAGTAGAGTGGGGCAAAGAAGAAATTGAGGAGGAATATAAGGTCGGGTTTGCAGTCTCTTTGTGTCACACAAGTGGGAATAATAGGGGGTGTCGGCCGTGGGAGGTCGTCGTAGCCCTCCGTCGGTGGTTCTCTGGTAAGTAGAGTACGTCGAAATGTGAAAACGTAGTTTGAGTACGTATCATCTTTTTTTTCGGTGCGCTGTCACATCAACGAGTGTCGCATCCTGTCGAGTCCAAGAAATGAAGGGATTCCTTAATTCAAATTTAAGGAGTTGATGGCGCTGGCAAGCGTGCCGCCCGCAAGCGTGCCGCCATCCGCCACTTGACTCGGCCCCTCGTCCCAGCCCCAGACCTTGGACAGGAAACGGCCCATGTTGACGCGCTTGGCGCTCATCTCCTTCACCCACGGGTGGTCGAGCATACGCCATGGCGTGGCTCTGCGGTTGGGGTCTTTCTCGAGACTGTGCGTGTTAGAAAAACTGAAGAAGTCCGTAACAGAGTCAGATAGGGGGGCAAGGGTAAACATACCAGCACTCGATAAAATATTTGAAGTTGTCGCTCCAGACAATGTTCGCGTCGGTTTCGTCTTTGAGCTTGGGGATGGGTTGCCGCACAATGTACGTCAACAGGTCGATCAGACCAGCACGCGGTTGCATCTCCGTGCCGTCGGCCGGGAACGGGAAGCGGTGCTGGGCGACCTCCAGCAGCGTGACGCCCGTTGACCAAACATCAGACGTGATAGTATAGGTCTGGCCGGTGATGCGCTCAGGGGCCATGTAGTAGCTGGTGCCAATAAAGGTGTTGGCCTCACCCTTAGTTCCGAAGTCGCCAGACACACCAAAGTCACACAGCTTGACCTCGCCCGTGCGGCAGAGCAAAATGTTGGAGGGTTTGATGTCGCGGTGAATGATCTTCTTTGAGTGAAGATAAGTCAAGCCGTGTAGAACACCCTCGGCAATCTTTCCCAGGACCTTTTCGCCAGTGCGGCCGCCCAGGCGCTTGACCTCCCGGTAGATGCTGTCGAGCGATCCACCCTCGCAAAATTCCATGGCGATAGAGATGGTGGCCGTGGCCGGGTCGACAAACGCACCGTAGTATCTGCAGATGTGCTCGGATGCGCACTCCTTATTGAAGCCTAGCTCGCGCACAATCTGCTTCTTGACGTCCGGGTCCGGATTGGTCGTGATCACTTTCAGCGCAAAGATCGACTTGCCGCCCTTGAGCTGCGCACGTGTAACCGCGCCACCGGCGCCCTCGCCGAGACTGCCCAATTCGACGATTCGCTTCTCCATACTTGCAATCCGCCAGCCCTCGTCATCGAGGTCTTCCACATCCAACGTGCGAGCCTTCTCCAGGGCCTGCTGGTCAAACGCCTCCAGACCAGACATGCTGCCCTCCCGCTCCATGCCCACGCCGCCCTCGCTGATCTCCGAGTAGATCGAGCCCACGGCAGACACGGGGTCGGGCGTGCCATGCGGGCGGCTGGAGCCAATGCCGTACTGGCTGGCAAAGGAGAGGGCCGAGTATTGGGAGCCGGCGGACGTCGGGACGCTTGCACGGCCATCCAGCGGGCCAAAACTACCTGACCGGCTGTGGGCTGCGCTGCTCTCGCTGCCGCCTGATGCACTTTGGAGTGACTGGCCACGGCCAGGAGGTTGTTCGTGTGGAATGCCCTGGCTGCCCATCGGTGTCGCGAGGTGCAACACGGGTAACTGGGGCCGGCCAACGGGCTGAAGCTGAGGGAGAGGTGCGCCAACGGGCTTAACGCTGTTCGAGGACGGAATGGCGAGGCCGAGGCGGGGCGGCCGTGCGCCGGCGTTGGGCCGTGGCCCTAAGGCTGGCCGCAGAAGAGGTGCTGGAGAGGATGAGATCGGAAGGACTTGGAGGGGAGGGGGTGCCGAAGCATTTTCGTGGGATGGCGTCGCCAGTGAGAGCTATCGAAAGAAGTTAGGCATTGGGCAGCGAGTTGGAGAGGTTGCTATGAACAATTGCAACACTTACACGAGGCCGTCCCTCGGCGACGACGTGGTGAGACCCTTGATCAGCCATTGTGTTTGAGCGAGGTTGAAAGAGAAGATGAGGAAGAGGGTGGAAGACAGAAGACCACAGAGGATCACGGCCCAACGAAACAGGCACGAGACTCTAGATGCAGTCGCTCCCAAGATGGCCCGCAGCTGTGTCGAGCGCTCGGGTAACCACGATTGCAGGAGCAGACTCGGGGTCAAATGATCGTCTCCGGTGTGTTGGGACCAAGCTAAGTGCAGATGTCCTTCGGCTTTGTCTTCTGCAAGTCGAGATCTGTCGTATCGCCGCAATTGAAACAGGCGCAGGTCGAAGTGGGATGTCGATGAGGTGCTCGGTAGCCCGGTTGCTATGTCGTCGGATGCGAGAGGGGAATCGAAACAAAAGAGAACAGCTAGATCAAAAGGCTAAGAAGTCGAGTGGTCCAAAACGCGAAAAAGACGTATAGTATATCCAAAAAAGATGAAGCCGAAAAACGAGAGGAGAAAACGTAAAGTCGCTCGAGCGAGACGAAGCGGAGGCTGCAGAACAGGCCGGGAAAGGGCAACAGAAAAGGACAAGCGAAAGAAGAGACAAACGAGGGTAAAAGCAAGTCGTCGATGAGGACCGAGATGTCTTAACAGTGCGGCGAGGGTGGAGGGAGAGGGAGACGAAGAAAAAGACGACGAAACGGCAGGGACGGGGAGAGAAGAGGCAGGGAAGGGAAGAAATGGACGAGTCGAGGTTGCGAGATGCGCCGCCCGCGCAGACTTTAGTGCGTTTTAGGAGAGGGGCAAGCAGGCCGAGACCAAAGGGGGCAAGAGGCACTCTGCACTTGGGGAGCACAGGGGGGAAGGAGGGTTCGAGGGACAGGGCACCACGCTGGACGAAACGCTGTAAAAAAAGTGGGCGAGTCCTACGGGCATTGCCCAAAGCGGTCCGGTGTGGGGAAGCCGTTGGCGTTGGTTGGTAGGGCAGAGGGGAAAGAGCGAGCCAGCCAAAAGCAGCCGTCCGAGGGAAGTGGAAGGTAGGGAAGGACAGACAGGAACGAGGAAGGAATAAAGGACGGAAGGCGCAGGTAGGGATGAGAAAGGAAAGAGCGGCAGAGTTGAGGAGAAAGGAAAGAGCAGATTACGGGAAAGAACGAGGCAGGACAATAGCAGGAAAATAGCAAGCGAGAGAGGAAACAAAAACGACAAGCTTGTTGTGCCGCTGTTGGGCTGGGCCCCTTGGCGGGCTCAGAAGAGGGAAATGGCAGGGGCCCTTGGGGGCGTTGGATTCGTCAATAAGACAGCCGACTATTCACATGGAGGGAGAAGAGAATGGAGCGTTGCTTTGCCTCTCGTCACGGGTGATTGCAGCTTCGATTGGAGGAGCGTGGGAAGGGGCGAATGGCATTGCTTGCCCAGGCCCTTGCTCTTCACGGCAACGGGGTGTCGAGGCAGGTTACAGGGGCCAAGAGAGAAGGAGCAGAGGAGGGGACGAGCAGGAGCAATCGCCGGTCGTCAGCGGTCTCGTCACCCGTCTCCACCACCCCCAAGGAAAGGTCTCCACCACGCCTTTTCCCTCTCCACCAGCGCGCACCAGTGCTGTCGCAGATGCACGTTGCTCTCCAGAGGATCGTCTGCGACAGTTGATCACTGCTGTGGAGGGCCAGACAACTGAGCTTTTGCCGCCCACAAGCAACCGACTCGCAATGGTCTACGGAAACAAAACAAACAACATTTCGCGACGCTGGACGGTTGGAGGTTGGAGGACGACGACTCGGCCTCACCGCCAGACACAACTGTCAGCAGCTGCAGCAAGGAGTCAATACGGATCGAACGGCGCACCTGCGAGCTGCGGTAAGATACAGACACAGATACAAGCCACCTTCCACAGCATACGGTAATCTTACTCTCTCGGCCGGCGGTGGTACCCAACAGGGCTGACGTACAATGTGGCGTGGCCAGGTCGACGATAGGACGCGTCTGGCCCAACGACTGGCGATTGCATCGAACTGGGCTTGCCATCCGATTGGGGCTCGCATATCTACACGGCTTAGAAAGCGACTTCGAGGAGAAAGGAAGCACGAGTCGCACTGCAGACACGTAAAAACGCAGGCACGCAGAACCGAAGCGAAATACACGCCTTCGAACTCACGAGCCTCGTTTTGCTCGCTTTTCTTGCTAATTTTTGTTTTTGTTTTTGCCTTTTTAGCTTTTCTTCTTTGGATCGGCTCCGCTTGCTGTCCCGGACCCTCCTCTCATCTCGAGTGGTTGCAGCCTTCGTCGCTGCTCGGCGGCTACTGGGACCAACGAGCCTGGTGTAGCTCTCGCCAAGTAGGGGGCAGCCAGCACCACCGATATTTGGCACTGTCAACAGCGAGATGAAGGGGCAGATGATGCCACGCCACCTCTACAAGGCACCGGCCAATCAGAGCCCGCGCAACCGAGAACGGCACGGCATGGTCCTGGAAAGGCGCCTCCTTCTTTCTCACCCATCCAACAATGCCATGTCTGCAGAGTTTGCAAAACTACCACGTACTGTTATGGCCGTTATGACTTCCATGATTACCGCTATGATCCTCCCAAGATTAGCATATTCTCCCATTTTCCCATCTACGTCTGGTCGGAGGTTTACTCGCCTTGTCACGAATAAGACGAAAGATGGCCCTCGTCATGTCTGCCTCTGGTTATTAACGGCCGCCATCTTCCGTCTCGTTTCTTTGCAAAGCTACCGCTGCCCTATTCTATCCTCAAGCATGGCCGATAAACTCATAAAGCAATGCATTTACATTGTACGTCTTACTTCTGGAAATCTCACGTCCCCCTCTACCCTTTAAGCGCCGCCGCAACATCCCATGCCTGTCTGCCCACAAAATGTGTGTTGGCTGCCACGCCGGTTGTTAGCTCCGTCCGATGTATGACAGCTCCTGTGCTCCTCTCCGTTGAAGGTCAACTCGCTTTCCAACGATTCTCGACGTTTGGTTTTGGCTGGCGGAAACTCCGCGGAAGCAGGAGTCAGGAGAGCCCGTCGTCTTGGCTGTTGACAGCCTGCATCCCCCTGTGTCACATTATGATTGCAATTTGATTTTTTTCTCCATCCTTTGACTCTCTGACAAGAGAAAGGCAATCTCGTGCTAAGACTTTTGTGCTGCCATTGGATGTTGCCATCAGAACTCTGCTCTTCTTTTCCTTCTCAAGCGCGCGCTTCGTGATGAAAGCTGTGACCATCAGTGGAGGTTGCCGTATTAGTGCGCTTTTCCACAGGGGTTTTAGCCTAGCCTGGCCTGGGGCCTGTCCCTGGGGCGGAGAGCGGTCCATTCCCCGCCAAGGGACGGCCAAGGCGACCCACTCATGTTGCTCGACCCTGACGCGCCGCTCACCGCCTAATTTTTTCTGTCCCACATGGGAAATTTTGATGGCAGAAAAAGTGAAAATACTGGGAAAGAACGATGGACAATTCTCCGTACAGCTCCTCCCCATTCGAGCCAGTCCACCACATTACCACCCATCCCTTACCCCTTTTTCTCGATCGACAATACACGCCATGCCTGCATCGACACTACACGAGACCGATGGAAAGGTGGTCCGTAGGAGCGACCTGCTAAGCGCCAGCTTGCCGGCAAGCGCCTCAGACGACGACGAGTCCGATTATCTCGATAACGATGAGCCGCGCAAGAAGCGCCGCATGAGACAAGGCGCGGCTGAGGAGGGCAGCTCCGACGAGTCAGATGCCTCAGAGGGCGAGGATGAGGATGTGGAGGACGAGGGTGAGGGCGAGGACGAAGAGAACGAAGGGAAGGCACAGCAACCACTCAAGGTAGCACCAGTCTCGTCCACATTCAGTGCCCCGTCGCGCGTTCGTTCACGGGCGCAGATAGATAGCAAGGCCGCTGCTGCCCAGAA
Source organism: Sporothrix dimorphospora (assembly GCA_021397985.1). Lineage (NCBI taxonomy): Eukaryota > Fungi > Ascomycota > Sordariomycetes > Ophiostomatales > Ophiostomataceae > Sporothrix > Sporothrix dimorphospora. The sequence continues at coordinate 461,126 of WOUA01000027.1, forward strand.
GAGAGCGATCGACGAGGCCGTCAAGGCGATCGCCGCGGACAGAGACGATGGGACGGCACCCGAGGACCCGGCTGCGGCGGCTGCCGCCAACGTCCTCGCCGCGCCGACCGACCCCAACACCACCTTTGACGCCATCACCGTGAAACCTTGGCTCGTCCGGTCGCTGTCCAACATGGCCATCCGCCGGCCCACGGCCATTCAAAAGGGCTGCATCCCCGCCATCCTCCGCGGCCACGACTGCATCGGTGGCAGCCGCACCGGTTCCGGCAAGACAGTCGCCTTTGCTGTGCCCATCCTACAGGCGTGGTCCGCCGATCCGAGCGCCATCTTTGCTCTGGTGCTGACGCCGACGCGCGAGCTGGCGCTGCAAATCTACGAGCAATTCATGGCCATTTCAGCGCCGCAGCCGCTCAAGGCGCTGCTCGTCACGGGCGGCGCTGACATGCGGCCGCAAGCCATTGCCCTGGCCAAGAACCCGCACATTGTCATTGCCACCCCGGGCCGCCTAGCCGACCACATTCGCACGTCGGGCGAGGACACCATTGGCGGGCTGAAGCGTGTGCGCTATGTTGTGCTCGACGAGGCCGATCGTCTGCTCACGGCGGCCACGACGCTTCCGGACAGCAGCGGCAGTGGTGGTGGAAAGAAGAATAAAAGGGCAGACAAGAGCGGCGCGGCCTCGGGCAGCATGCTGCCCGACGTCGAGACGTGCCTAGGCGCGCTGCCGCCGCCGGCCAAGCGCCAGACGCTGCTGTTCACGGCCACGGTGACGCCCGAGGTGCGCGCGCTCAAGACGATGCCGCGCAGCGCCGACCGGCTGCCCGTGTTTGTGTGCGAGGTCGAAACGCACGCGCCGGCCATCCCGGCCACCCTCTCCCAGGCCCACTTGACCGTGCCCGTGACGCACCGCGAGCACTACCTGCACGTGTTTTTGAGCACGGCGCACAACGCGGAGCTGCCCGCCATAATCGTGTTTGTCAATCGCACGTCGACGGCGGCGTACCTGCACCACCTGCTGCGGCTGCTGGGCCACCGCGTGACGGCGCTGCACGCGGCGCTACCGCAGCGCCAGCGCACGGACAACCTGGGGCGGTTCCGCGCGGCGGCGGCGCGCATCTTGGTGGCGACGGACGTGGCGGCGCGCGGTCTCGACATCCCCGAGGTGGCGCTCGTAGTCAACTACGACGTGCCGCGGCTGGCAGACGACTACATCCACCGCGTCGGTCGTACGGCGCGTGCGGGTCGCAGTGGTGAAGCCGTGACGTTTGTGGGCCAGCGCGACGTGGACCTGGTGCTGGCGATCGAGGCGCGTGTGGGCCGTCCCCTAGAAGCGTGGTCGGAGGAGGGCGTCAACCTAGAGACGCGGGTGACCAAGGAGGCGCTGAAGCTGGTGGGCGAGAAGAAGCGGGAGGCGCTGCTGGAGATTGAGGAGAACCGGGAGGTGGGCGGCAAACGGAAGCGGGGAATGCAGAAGCTGCGGGCGACGTAGCCGAGTAAGGGCGAGGCAGGGCGGTTGGGCGTTCGGAGACGGCGATGTGTGGACATTGTCTTAAGCGAGAGGCGTGGAGGGGCTGCCGCGGTTTTTTCTTTCTCTCTTTCTTCTTTCCTCTTTTACATTTGCATATACATGGCGTACTTTACTAGCAGCAGGTAGAACATAGACAGAGCCACTTGCATGGAGGCGTTTTATTGACTGACATTACCATCAAAGGCCCTGAGTTTGCACTCGGTGACGGGCGAGACAATGTGATACCAAAACGTCAGACATGGAGAAACGGAGGATGGGTATCGCTACGACGGGAGCTGTGTAGCGAGTGGCTGTTCGGAGGTGACACGCCATACGTATGGGATGAATGTTGAAGTCAACAATCGTCAACGTATCGTAAAGATGGTGTTTGTATTTTTAAATTAATTTTATTTTGTTTTTTTTTCTACTGCTCTTATCTATGCCCACCAGGTTTACATATTTTTGGGGCCTTTGATCATTCGTTTTTTTTGTTTTTGTTTTTCATAAATATTTTACCTTTTCTTCTAATTTTTATGTACTAAAAGATCTCGAAATGTAAACAAGCCAAATGAACCAACATAATTTAGAAAGAACCCCAAAATCATTACAAAAGTCCACCCACCTACTATTTCAGTCTTATTAAATAGTATTCATCTCTCAATGAGTTACTTGTATTTTTTTCTATATTTCTTTCCTCGCCTAGTGCACTTCCGAGGCCAGAAAGACGGATCATGCGATTGTTGGTGAGAGGTTGCCGATATCGCTCCAGTGTCCGGCTCCGGCCTTGTCTGTCTTGTCTGTGATAGTCTCATCTAAAATTGCCGAATAGGGGGCATGTCTTGTTCCACCGTCAGTTGCTCGTTTGCCTGCTGCCCCTTCTCCTCTGGGCTGAAAGAGCGAAACGAGACCAACCCCGTATTCTGTACAGATTTTTGCTCCAAAACTGGTGACCCAGCTGCTCGGGTCGACATATTACGGCGAGGTCTGTACGACGTATGAGCTAGGGGGTCTATTATTGGTGCATTATTGGAGCTGAGGAGGGATGGCTAGGCCCTCGTCTCGTCCTTCATTTCACGATGGGAGCTGAGCTGGCAGCAGGGGGAGGGGGTTATTGAAGTAAACGGAGAGAAAATGCCACGCCCTTCCCCATAGTCGCAGATGCGTGCATGTCTTGTCCGTACGAAAACACGGAGGGAACTACAATAACAATACGACGTGCGCATCAGCCTCACAAAAACAAAAATAGAAAAAAGAAAATCCGTGGAAACTCTGCGGGGACCACGAGAATTCCATGCTTTTTTCTTTTGATCTTCACTTTGCACGCCATGTTCCCTCTTCTCTCACCGTTTCTTTCATCTGCCGCCGGGCGCCGCTTTGCCTGTGAACGAGAGACAAAGAAGGGAAAAAAAGTTATTTGACTCCTTTCACTTCACTCGACTCTTTGTGGACGGTGAACCCCGTGCAATCGTCGTTTGTTTGTCGTCACTGGCCGGCCCCTTTGTTTGATGCTCGTTCCCGGCTCTCCCCTGACGGATTTCTGTCCGAATTGGGAAATATCGTGTCTCAGTCCGGGGTCCGCCTTTGTTTTCACTTTCTTTCCTCCCTTGTGGTTCAGCTCCCCGAATGAATGGTTCACAGTGTTCTGAAAGCCCAGGTGGGCCAGGTACAGGCACAGCTGGCCCACTGTTTAGGACTCGAGGCCCATCGTCGTCTTCCAGGCCCATCGCCATCTTCCAATCTCATTCATCCCTTTCATTCATTCATTTTCTTTCACGGTGCTTCACGCACGCACTTCGAACCCCAGCTCGGCTGACCTCCCCGTCCTCGCCTACGACGCAAGTTGTTTGTGGGGATCGCCTTGCGAATCCATGCGTTTGTCTTTGTGTGACGAGCCTGTGATTGTGTGTTGTGTCTGACGTGGTCTGTGGTCAGCCCTTGGAAGCTTACACGCCCCCTTCTCACCTCTCACCTCTCACCTTCACCGTTTTCTCCTGTTTACGACATACGAGGCCACCGTTTCGAGGGCCGAGGTCCAGCAAAGGCAACGACCAGGAGGTCGGGCCTGCGTACTGGGTTGTGAAGTGTTGAGTCTGTTGAGTCTGTTGAGGCTGTTGAGTCTGTTGTCCCGTCTCATTGGTCTGCCGTTTTTGTTGTGCTGTCTGCCTGTCGTCTCAGCCCAACCAATCTCGCCAGTTCATCCAGCTTGTCCATTTCGTCCAGTTTGTCCAGCCCATTTGGTGGCCCACTGATGTCCCATCTTGCCAGCGCATCACCGCCATCATCCTCTACCGGGCCCCCTTTGTTCCTTTCTTGAGTTGAGCCTCCCCCAAAACAGACACGTTGTGCGGTCTCTCAGCAACGGACGGTGTGAGGCACTGCAAACGAGGCACCAACATTCCCACAAAAAAAAAGAAAGAGGGGGCAGAAGACGTCGTCAACAAAAGTAAGTTACGAACGCAACACGCGGAAAGCGACACGCATATGCGCATGTTTCAACATGCCCAGATAGTCCCGAGAGATGGGCCTAGACACAAAGCCACAGCTGCCTAGCTCTTTGATCTCTTGGCCCGTAAGATACTTTTGTTCACTTCTCCCCCACAACCTCCAGGCACGCGTTTCTTGTTGTCTGGTCCTTTTGCATAGCCTACGGTGACCATTGACCGATGCCTTTTTCTGTGGTGTGCGCGTTTGTCTTGCGCGTATGCCGTATTCTCCGTACGTCGCCAGTAGTAGTAGTAGTAGCGTCGGCTCGGAGTCTTTGACGGCGCCGGAGACTATTTGGTGAGTTGGGTTGGTTGGTCTGGCCTTTTGCTTTTTGCCTGGTCGTTTGGGCCCTGGAACCCAAACGCGCGTGCGACCCAGCAGGCTGGAACGACTGCAAAATCCAGAATCCTGAAGCGCGAGGGGGGTGTGCAAAAAGGGCAGGCAGGCTGCACGGAGGTAGGAGAAACGGACGGGAGTTAAGAATGACCTGCGATTGGCTCGTTTTCGAAGAATCCCCACAAATCCTCTTGCGAGCTGTCTCTGCGAGCACTCTCGCTCTCGCTTACAACACAGCCATCAGCGGCACGCAAAGGGAAAAGGCGACACCGACAGGGCGAGCCGAGTCCGTCTTTGTTTTTGAGTTTTGGGGATCGACGCCAACGAATCAAACAAAGGAAACAGTGACGAGGCAGGACAGGCAGGGCAGGGCAGGGCAGGGCAAGGAAGGGCAAAAGAGATGGAGAATACCAAACAAAGAAAAAGAATGCGAGAAACGAGGATGCGAAAAACGAGGAGTTAACTTGTCAACGACGTAAGAGACCCTGAAGGGTTCTTTCCTGGATGGGTTGCGTCCGTTTCCGAGGCTCCGTTTCGAGGTCCTGTGTGAAGAGGTCCACGCGACAATTTTGTCGAATCTCCGTCTCCTCGGGATTCGAGTTATGGTCTCGTGAACATATTTTTGAGGATCACAACAAGCACAAAGTAAGAAGAACAGAAAAACAACGCATCGCAGGTGCAAGCAACCCGACTCTTTCTCTTTTGCATTTGCGGGGGACACAGACGAAAATGGGAATTGGCAAGGACGAAAAGAACGAAAAGGGCGGAGGAGACGGAGGAGACGGAGCCAACGGGTGTTGAGGTCACAAGGTCGCGGAATGGAAACACACGAAAAGTACGTAAAGTACGACATACAAATAGCACGAAAAGCATCACGAAAAGCATCACGAAAAGCATCACGAAAAGCACATGGAGTTTGGCGGGAGTTATGGAGATTGTGAGACGGACATGTACAGCGATCTCTGATAAGATAGACAACAAGCCGGCCGTGACAACTTTACGAGAAGACAGAAAAGGGCAATTGCGGGCGAGACAGCCATCTCCGTGTCTTCAGTGCTGACTTGTCCAAACCGGCTCGTTTTCGCGAGGTGCGCAAAAACAAGCCAAGAACGAGACGAAAAGGTGGTGCGACACAAAAGTAAGACGGGAGATTCGCATTCTCGTAGTGCAAAACGGAAAGGCAGACAAAATGGAAGGGAAAAACGGAGCATGAGCAAACACCACTGCCTGCCAAGTAAGATGTAAGATACGTCGTATGCACCTGCAGCGTTATTCCAAACGCTGTCTTGCCTGTTCTAGTTTGGTACGCTCTCGCTCTCGCTCGAACTCGGTTGGTCGCTAGCGAGACAGCGTATGTAATCACGCACGACAAATGCAGCAGAGCACCATGCAGATGACACACAAAGTGGAACGCAAGCTCGTATATGTCGGCGTTTGAGTCTTAAAGCCCGTCTTTTGTCCTTCTCAGTCTCCCCTGTACTTCGTAGTGCTGCTCGCTGCACGAAGCATTGGAAACAAAGACGCCCAAACGGGACAAGCTCTGTGATGTGCAACGAAACGAGAACGAGGTTGCGCTCGCGCTTCGGACACACCGCGTCTAAGAGGGCCCGTTGGTAAAAAGGGACAACGAAAGGCACAACCAAAAACCAAGATCGACAGACAGGGCCGAATGACTACGGCTGCCGGCTCCGTATCAACGATCGTCGTATTTTCACGTCAAGACTTTTTGGCGTGTGTGCTGGGGGGGAAATTGTCCCGGTAGGGGGAGATAGAGGGGATTCAGGAAAAAAAAAGAGAAAATAAACTTTCTGACGGCCTTTTTGACGACCATTTGCCAACCATTAAGTCTATTGCTATTGCTGCTGATGTCTGGGTAGGGCGCAGGGGACGTGGAATTGTCAAGATGCCTGCTAAGATGCGTCATTGTGAGTCTGGAATACGGCAACCGGAGAAAAGAGAAAGGAGAACAAGAAAAAAAACCTAGAAGCAAAAGGATGCATCGACAACACGCGTGGCATAGAGGCTGTAACACGTATATCGAAAACCATAGGGCGCAGTTTTTCTATCGCATTTCGCAGAACAATTCCAAACGTGGGAAAGCGACAAGCCTCTTTTTCTTAACAAGTCCACAAAAAAAAAAGAAAGGACCAAAAAATACTGCGACGCGACCAAAACCCAATTGAGTGTCGTATCGCGTCGTGAGTCGACCGTGAATGATGCATCGACGACTCATCTCACCCATAGTCAAAATACGAGTAGAGACGTGAAAGAGTGAAAATCCTCTTCAACGGCATCGTGGCTGTGCTACGTTACGGAGCCTTGCCGTGAATTCATTTAAAAGCAGCAGGTAAAACAGAGCCAAACGAAATCTTACTTTGGCTTCATCTTGACTGATTTGGATGACAGTTCTTTTTGGTTTGTCGTTGGCACAGCCCTGTTCAGAAACTGGGGAAGGAAGGAAAGAAGAAAAAGATCTGCTGGCTGCGCTTTCCTCTTTGGGCATGATTGCGCGAGTGTGTTCTGTGCTGTGGTTTTGCGTTATTGTGAGTTACGGAGGTATCTTGCGTCGTATTGAGAGAGTTATTGCTATTGATTACTTTGCTTTTGCACCCTTCTCGCTTCTTTCTCGCTTTCTCGCTTTCTCGCTTTCTCTTTCGAGTGTTTTGCGGCGCCCTTGGCGAAAAAGGGCGGAAAAAGGAGATTACGGAGCCCGGCGTCTGGGGAGACGGAAGGCTACAAAGGCAAGTCAGCATGAGAGTCATAGGGAAGGAAGGAGGGGTGTAGGGCAGTGTAGCGAGAGTGGGGGCAAGTCAAGGGCAAGGGGAAAGGGAAGGAGGGGGGGCGTGTACGGAAGGCGGGTCAGAGATCGCTCCAGCCCTACGACTTCTGGGTGAGCGTTCCGTTATGTCAGGGTAGTAAAAACGGTGTCAGGGACAAAAGACAAAGGGAAAATGACCCCAGCGGAGAGTCGGGGCAATCGGACGAATTCGAACGGAATGAAACCCGCACCAGCACAGAAGCGTGCCAACAAGCCCATCTCGACAGACATCGGAGAATTGGGTTCCGCCTGCTGCGACGTCGACGATTGATGATGGGAGACAAATTGAGCCGTGTCAATTCAATTGTGCGAGGCCGTACGACGTGCTGACGAGGAAGTCCGTTGCCTATGCAATGTACGGGATCCGATGGTCGACGATGCAAGGGGACAGCGGACGCTCAACGAAGCTTAATTGACTGCCTCGCGGGAGACGCAAAGAGGCCGAAGAGATGGATACGTGTGGAGCCGTCCCTCGTCCCAACGCACGAGGCCACGCAAGGCTGGCGTGGCAGTGGACAGGCAACGGCAAAAGAGCAGAAGAGAAGGGCAGAAGGGCAGAAGGGCAGAGGGCTGCAAGGCATCCAGGCAGGCAGAATAAGGGGAATGCGAGACACGAGAGAACGGCACCAATGAAACGACATCCAATCGAGGCGTCAACAATACCCACAGCAAAGAGACGACGCAAAGCCACATCCAAAACTCGCGTATTGCGTACTTTGCTGTACGCCGTCGCTCGTACAAGGACCGTGGATGATGCACATCGTCGCTTGTCCAAGCCACGTTTTGCGCCCAGCTGTGCCCAGTTGCGCCCATCGCCAGGGAATGCTGCAAGTACGAACAGATACGGAGTACGAGCATACAGAAAAACAGAAGGCGATCGGCCGCCGGCGTATTGACAGTCATCAATCACTTTCTTATCATGAACTCGCTTAATACAGCCTCGTTGAGGAAGTGATGGGACGCTCTCCTTTGCCCTACCCAGCCCTGCCCTGCCCTGCCTCGCCTGCTGCCCCGGCGAGATTTACGACATACGACGTAAGATGCAAAGATACGGCGTATTTTGGTATTTGCGTGAGTGCGTGCGGAGTACGGATTACGAACCTAATTAGTGTTGTCTTCCGTAATCCTCCATTCTCTCCGTTTTGGGAGACCGTTTCTCGCTGGTCGGGGTTTTCGCTTCGGCCGATCGAATGGCGCCGGGTGGGCCACACTCTTCGCTGCCTCTTTTTTCCACTATTATGTGATCGGCCTCTTGGGTTGGCGCCCTTGGACCCCTCGTATTACGATGGCAGCGTCGTGTTGTGCTGAGCCAACATGGGCAGATTAGGTAACTCAACGTGGGACGGAAGTTTCTGACCAAATCACCCTCGCACTCGGCAAGTTTTTGCTTTTTACGTTTTGCTTTTTTTTTTTTTTTTTTTTTTTTTTTTTTTTTTTTTTTTAAAAACGGGAAATAAAAGAAAACAAAAAAAAAAAACACAACGAAAGAAAATAACAACAAAAAAAAAAAAAAAAATGGGGCAAAAAAAAACCGAGGATTTG